>OX376375.1:143319-298667 GCA_947369275.1 Nemotelus nigrinus | reverse complement strand
ATGCCAAATTGAAATTTTTCAAATTTCGATTTGCAATTTGCACAAGAACAGCAACCCATCATCAAATTACCTCTATTTTCAGCACTCGAAAGTTCTATTCCCGATAACTGACGACCGCATTATCCGATCATAATGAAATTTACAGGCCATATTGGTCTGGTCAGGTCTGATAGACGTGATTTTGAAATGCGGCCAACCCTGTGGCAGTGGTACCATCATCAAAAATCAGTGAGAAAAGAAACTGGTTTTTGGCCTATGACTTCCAATTCAGCCATCACATTTAAACCAAATTCGCACAATATTTGGATACTACTTTTTGGTGAAAATTTGGCAGAAAAATTAGAATAGAGCTGCCAGCTATGGTGATTTTGGTCTCCTAAATCTTGCAAATTTGCTCAGCAAAATAAAGTTTTTTCCCCCTATTACTTCCATTCCAGTGTTGAAATCAAAACGAAGTTCATGCAGCAAATTGACCTTAATGTAAACCAAACGTCGTAGGAATTTCATACAAAAATCATGAAAGGGCTGCCAGCTATGATCGTTTTTGTAATTTTGTGGAATTTCTTTACTGAGCGATTATGTCATTAGATTCGCAAATGGGAAAGATCCTGCAATGAAAATTAACAACAAATATTAACGCTATAAAAATTTGAAAAGTTTTGAGGGTGGTAACCCTAAAATTCTTTTCACTCGTATAACTTCCAGCGCAGTGATTTTATCGAAACAAAATTTACTGGTTGGGTTTAACTTAACGTGAAGCAGATTTGGTATATATTTTGCTTTGCTGTTGACACAGGGTAACCAGCATTAGCCATTTTCGTAAATATTGCACCAACAGATGCTTCAAATTGCATGCTCATATGCAAAGCATTTGCAATAAAAATAAGAAACCAATTTTTAAAGTTCCCGAGTTTTGAACATTTTTCGGATGGCAGCCTCAAACAACGTTTAACCGCTGAAACTTTCGATGAAATCTTCCGATGAGAATAAAATTCAAAGGATAAGTTGATTTAAGTATGAGTTTGTTATGGTAAACTTATTACTGCTTCGTTGCGAAAGTGTTGCCAGCACTGAACATTTTCATCATATGTGTTATAGTTGAGTTTTGTTGCTTTGGATGAGGAATGGTTGATATGATTCTACAAAAAAGTGTATTACGTCTTTCCACATTTTTTATCACTCAAAGACTATATCTTCGAAAATTAGTTTTCTAGCGGTTATGATGCGCTAGACTTTTTAGCTTATGCTTGTAAAGTATTATCCACGTTTTGAAACATATGGGGGTAGTTTAGCTATATTATTTTTAATGGTTAAATTAATTTCCCAACTAAATCTAGCCTATGTTTAACTACACGTAGCTTAGTATAATTAGTCTTAAACTTAGCTTTGGTCTTCTTTATCCCCTGTGATTCATCGAGAACGTAGGCATACCAAAGAAATGTAAACCAGAAAAAGCGATGATTAAAACTGATTCCTCCATTGCTTTCTCAACTTTTGTTCAACTTTTTCGTGAACATAAACATGGTCCATTAAATCGACCTGAATATTCACATTTGCAACTTTTACGAACAATTACGCCGTAGGAATGGTTGATTAGCAAGATTGAATCAATTTATTGGATATACTGAATGTCCTGGCAAATAATTACGCTTCCTCACGTGCACGTTATAGCTCCACCGCTACATGTATTCATTTATCACTTTGAATACAGCACCTCACCTCAGACAATTAATCAGTTTGTAAGAGCTAAAGTTGGATGCATTGGATGCACACTTATGTTGCAGTTATGTTATGTTTGAAACAAAATGTTTTGTTCAAAGCAAAAGAGTCAGCGCTTTATACCTAAAAGAATATATTTTATTGCTGGTCTGTTTTATATAAATAATTTAAAAAACTAAATAATAGGTGATAGATAAAAGAATCAGTCGATCAAATAAATCAGCCGAAATCTTTTAGTCCTACTTCCGTTTCTTTAATAGCTATCCAAATATTTCTACCAGTATACATTTGAATGATATTACTGTTTCTGTAGATCTTCCAACTTCGTCTTCATCTGAATTGTTGTCCTTCGCACAAATAATTTAAAAAAGGAACTTGTGGAACAATGTTAGTAATGGTTCGAGTGGTATTCCGGATGTAATGGCCAAATCTCTTTTCTCGACATTTTGTGTCCCTCTCTACTGCTTATTCAGTATAAGCTTATTGTGTGGCTCTGTCTTCTGTAGCGGTTTAGAAAGTAAGGGGGATGCTAGCAGGTACCTGAACTGAACCGAAGTCTAGTCAAGAGCCTGCCAAGCAGGGTATGTGTGATGGCGAACCATCAAAAGGGCAAATAAAAAAGAGACGTGTCTCTAGCATCTGAATAAAGAGGGAACCGAAAAATAAACAAGGAAAAACCTAAACGGGGAAAAATGCCTCTATTTAGCAGGCCTGAGCAGACAACCTTCGGCCCCTGCTGTTAACGAGCCATGACCCCAGATGATGTGTGGTCACTCCGCCGACTGAAACAAACAGGAAAATGACCGAAGCTCAATTCACAATCGACCAGCCAGGCCATTGCGAACCCTGAAAAGAAAAGGACTTCACGTTCTTTTACCCAATAAGAAAATCAAGGGACAGTACTGAGCCTTGTACTTGTACAAAAGACAACGAGTAATCTTGCGTTGGACACATTCAATGGAAAGGTGTAAAACTTAAGGAATTTTACACCAGAAAAGAACGGAAAAAACAAGTTTTGATGCCTTGGAGGTGATATAAAATACATGCAGCTCACATTTAAACTTGGCGTCAATCACAACACTAAGATCTTTATGCTTATCAAAATGAAGCAAAGTATTACCTGAGAGAGAAAACTCAAAGGATAAAAAGAATGGTTTGATAGAAAAAGTCATTACTAGACTTTCGGATACATTAACAGGCAGGGAGCTCCTTGTACACCATGTAAGTGAGGCTGTCTGACTGCAATAAAAACCATTCAATGACAGACAGGATTTTTGAAAACAGCTTGAGATCGTTCGCAGCTTAAAGCTTAGTGTCAAGAACAGAGGACACAAAATCGACAAATTCGACAAATTTGACACTTGAAACTTTACAGTAGATTTGATCGTGTTCCTTTTTTTAAAAATTTAGGAAACTAGAAAAGGAGTGGTATGAGACGATAGTTTTTTGCACACCCGAGCAGATCAAATTTTGTTAAGTATATTGAATACAACAACAAAATCCTGCACATGTTGCGTCACTGAAACAGAATATGATAGGCAGTGGTTGTTTGTGGGTTTACATGTAGAGTGTGCTGATAACAGGAAGAGTGTTTTAAACGGCTCGTACCACTGCTGTTGATTATTGTGAAACCGGCAGTTCGAATTAAATGAATTGGCCCGCAATTGCCACCCCGCAATTGTCAATTAGTTTACATCAAATCTTGTAGTGTGCAGACTTTTTTTCAGTGCTTCAATGCACATTACACTGTAGATTACTTTATATGCAAGTTTCGTGTTTGATTTCGATTAAAATCTAGATAAGATTTCATTTAGGTTTTTTCTATATGTCATTCTAATTTAGCAATGTACCTAAGCGAAAGCTCCGCGAATGCAACAACATTTTCAAACAACACAATTTATCTGCTTGAGATCGTTTTTTTGCAACCCTCCATTAACCTGCTTTGCTAGGTTGCAAAATAACGCTCCTATTTTCGGGGATTAGCTGAACTTAGGGGAAAGCTGCTTGTAGCTTTCTGAGTTCTGTTATAATAACTTTGATTTCTTCGATTGGGTTGCCCATAGATATGAAAGAATATGGATACGAAATGGCTATCCGTGTACCCATAGGTGAATGTGCCTTTTTTAATACACGCACAACTTTGCTCTCTCTCAAAAATTCCGCTCAGTGCGCCCCTTTCTACCGCACTCAGCACCGAAAAACCCTAATTCTCCCCCTTTTTTACGAGAAATGCTATGATGCGTAGGCCCACAGATATCGTAGACCAGAGTACGAACGCAAGCGCCGCATGTTAAGAAGTAAAGCCAATTTCCACGCGGTGAACAAAGTCTTGTCAAAATTCACACGTGTTTTTCTGATTGTAGGGTAAGATTGGATACAAGGCGTTTGTTTTATATATTTTGTATGCACACACAAAAAGCATTTAATGCATGTTGATATTGCGTTTATATGTTTTATCAAGTACTTATGTACATATAAACCTTACAGCAGTTTGATTATTCCAATTTTAACCAAATTTTTATGTAATTGTTTGCAGTTATCTGAGAACAATCATTGCATAAGCGAGTTTAAGCATTAGGAAATTATTAATTTGTGATAGAAATGTTCTTGCATTAAGCATTCATGTACATGCGCATACATTAAATGAAAGCAAGGTGCTAGAAGTTCACACAATTGTTTAATGTTTTCCCATGCTGCCATGCTCCCCTATCGCCGGTTTGGCTTGTCTCACACATTCGTATCTTATTCTCACACCAATAGACAGTAGGTCGAAAATTGGATCATTTCTCAGCTGCGATTTCTAATCCATTCTCTCTTATATCTGTGGGGTTGCCTAATGAATGAATATGTATTGCCTAATATATGAACATGTAAACACGTATATTCACTACTATGACTACACTCCAACTCTCGTGCTTACTAACTAACATAACCTATGTTTTTGATGGCAGCGCCGCGTAGCTGCTGGTTGTCAGCTGACGAACTATGTATAACCATGGTGCTACCACAGTACTCCCCTCCGAGTAACGTCAGGAACCAACAAGCGCTACTTCCGGTGCCGCTTCCTCTTCAGGCACACAAAGCTCCTCCGCCAATAAATCTCGGGCTTATGGAACTAGAAGGGCAGCCTTCAAAGTTCTGAGGAAGTTTGAAAATGTCCCTCCTAACACTATGTCCGACAAGGACAAAAAGTCCCTTCAGTGGGCAAAATCACAAATTGGGGAGCACTCTAATCCGCTCCCTCTACACCCTGGGGCTTCAGCTCAGAAACGACAAAGGTCGGCTGAGCAGATGAATCAGGGCAGACAAGACTGCAAAAAGCAGAAAGTAGTGACGGCTGCTACAGGGATAACTCGGCCATTTAGTGAAATGGCCAAAGAGTGCCTGGTTTGGGCCGTGATTGATGCCAGCAAGGGAGATGGAACCATCTCCCCCGAAAACTGGCTTAAGATCAGGCAGGCTTTATTTGGAGTCTGCTGCAGACTGCAGAAGGCCAGCTCGGGTCCACCACCTACGGTGAACGATGCGGGCTGGTACAAAGGAATCAGGCTGGTTGCGTGTGGGGACCAACGATCAGCCGATTTTTATAAGCAGGCAATCTCCGAGCTGGGGGAACTCTGGCCAGGCGCCAAGCTTAAGGTGGTGCACAGGGATGAGATTCCCAGCCGGCCTAGATGCAGGACTTGGATTCCAAGTTTCCACTCGGATCCAGTGGAAGTCCTGGAAATAGTGCGGCTTTTCAACCCGGATCTTCCAACGGAAAATTGGAGGATTGCGAAAATTGGAGAGCCGGTGGATAATCGGCGGGAGGCCCTTTTCATCATCAATGAAGAGGCACTCCCGGTCTTAGATGCCCGAAAAGGCATTATCAGGTACGGGGTCGAAAAACTAGCCCTGCGGATCTACCGAAGCGACAGGCCAAAGAGCTCTGCTGCGGGAGATCCAACACCTGAGGAACCTCAACCTAAACAGTTGACTCACATGACGGGGGACCCACCTAAAAAGGTGTTGGACACATGTTCGAGGGCGACATCTGAGTATGAGTCGGATGTGGAATCCCTCTACGCAGACGGGGTTAGTGTCGGGACTACCTCCGATTTGGGTGGCTGCCTGGACCTCATGACTCTGGAAGCAGAGGAAGAGGCTGGGCAGACATCTATGTCAGACGGGGAGGACCTGGATCTAACCATCGTCGAAAATAAATGATGGTGAAGGTATTGCAGATCAACCTTCACCATTCCAAAGTAGCATCAGCTACCCTGCTCCTCCGATTGTCTAGGACAGAGGAGGAGCTGATTCTAATCCAAGAACCATGGGTTGCTAAAAACCAGGTTTGCGGGTTACGCACTGAGGGATACAGACTAGTGGTACCCGATGGCTTACATGAGCCACGTGTCTGCATTCTTGTCAAGAAAACCATAGACGTCCTTGTACTACACAATTTCAGTGACAGGGATAACATGGCTGTTGCAGTGGAAATCGACCAGAGACCATACTGGTTTGTTTCTTGCTACATGGCACACGATCATGGCGATAGCCCACCTTGCGACATTGTCAAGGGTGTTGTGGCTGAAGCCACAAAGATTGGTGTGCCTCTTATTCTGGGGACTGACGCCAACGCTCATAATGAAGTATGGGGTAGCTCCAACACTAATGGCCGAGGTGAGGAACTTTTTGACTTCATTCTGGCCCACGACCTTTTTATTGCCAATACTGGTAATGAACCAACCTTCCTTACCTCAAACCGCAGGGAGGTTCTTGATGTTACTTTGATTAGTGGGCGGCACTCGCATCTTCTCCGTGACTGGAGGGTTCTACAAGAGTGCTCATTCTCTGATCATAGGTACATATCGTATAACGTGGCTGGCCGAAGCTCTGCTATGCAGGCAGCCTTTATCAACAGAAAGAGGACGGACTGGAAGCTATTTAAGTCTCTGGTACGATCCTCACTGGAAACTGCTCCTAGGAGCATTGACTGCTACCATGAATTGGATCGGGCGGTTGACACCCTTACTAGTTCTCTCTCATGTAAGCCACCCTCGGCCAGAGGCAATCCTAAGCCTCCCTGGTGGAGTATGGAAATCAGTATCCTGCGGAGAGAATGTAGGAGGGAGTTTAATAGCTCGAAAAGATCTAATGACTGGTCGGTGTATAAAACGAAGCTGAAAGCTTTTAAGTATGCCATACGCAAGGCTAAGAGGTCCTCATGGAGATCTTTCTGTGGAAATGTAGAGAGTCTCAGCGAGGCAAATCGCCTTCGTAAGGTCTTAAGCACGACACCAAAGGCTATGGGGTGCATAATGAACCCTGAGGGCATTTGGACTAGTTCGAGTGCAGATACTCTAAACGTTCTTATGGACGCACATTTCCCGGGTAATTATTGCCCTATAGGGACAGTGCACCAAACGGAACTAAATTACGGTAAAGAGCCACCTTTCAGAATATCAAACTCTCAGCTGAGGTGGGCTATTAACTCCTTTGAGCCGTTTAAATCCCCGGGCCCTGATGGCGTGCTTGCGGCTGACGTTCAGCAGTCCATAGAAGTATCGCTACCATGGCTCAGGGAGATTTATAACGCTTGCCTACGCTTCTCGTATGTTCCCACCAGCTGGCGGGAAACTAGAGTTGTGTTTATTCCGAAAGCAGGAAAAGTCTCTCATGTTAAGCCAAAGGACTATCGTCCAATAAGTCTTAACTCAGTCCTGCTTAAGATTTTGGAAAGGATCATTGATTACCATATTAAACGATCAATCGATCCTATGTTGATCTCGCAGTCACAGCACGCCTATACTAAAGGCAAGTCTGTGGAGACTGCTCTTCACGTCCTTATTGAGCAAGTTGAGAAATCTCTTGCTCTAAAGGAATATACGCTTGCTGTCTTCCTGGACATCGAGGGGGCCTTCAACAACGTTAATTCTAACGCAATTGTTGAGGCTCTCTCGGTGATGCATGTGGATGAACGGCTGATTGCTTTTATTGTGCAGCTTCTCAAAAGTCGAGTTGTAATCTCTACGCTGGGTAATGCCAGCGTAAGACGAGGAGTCAGCACGGGCACACCTCAGGGTGGAGTTCTCTCTCCCCTGCTGTGGAACATCACGGTGAATACTCTTCTAAGAAAGCTGGACCGTGCCGGCTGCAAAGGGATTGCTTATGCAGACGACATAGCTGTTTCAGTGTCGGGAAAGTATTTATCTACGCTATCGGAGAGGTTAAATCACTCTCTTGACATAATTTCGCGTTGGAGTCGTGAGTGCGGCTTGAATGTGAATCCTAATAAAACGGAACTAGTGCTGTTTACAAGAAGGTACAAAGTTCCTGATTTTGAGTTACCCAAATTGAATGGGGTCTCCATTAACTTGAGCCAGAAGGTCAAATACTTAGGGCTGATCCTTGACTCGAAGTTACTATGGACGTACAATGTGGCAGAAAGAGCTCGGAAGGCTTTCAACGCACTTTACTGCTGCAAAAGGGCCATAGGGGCGAGTTGGGGATTGCAGCCTCGTACTGTTGCTTGGCTTTACACTGCTGTGGTGGAACCGGTTCTTTTGTTTGGGGTGGCGTTCTGGTGGCAGGCTGCTCTTAAGGCTACCTGCAAACGGCAGCTTGAAAAAGTGCGGAGAATGGCTGCACTACTCGTAACTGGAGCGCTCCGCTCCACCCCTACTAAGGCACTGTTTGTGCTGCTGCATTGGCTGCCAACCAACCTACTGATCTCACAGCAAGCTAATCTTGCAGCTGTGAGACTAAATTGTATCTCAGCATGGAATAGGACAGAGTTCGGGCATGCGAGGATCTTGGCCGAGGGAGTACCCGCACCAGCGGTTGTTGACTACATCGCCCCACAATGCATACTGGATTTGGAGTTTACAACTCGCATTCCATGCAGGGAGGAATGGTGTGATGGTATCACCCTTGATAATGGGCTTATCCATGTGTACACTGACGGCTCAAAGCTAAACAATAGAGTTGGGAGTGGTGTATACTCAGATGAGCTGAATCTCAAGCTGTCCCTCCGTCTACCAGACCACTGTAGTGTCTTACAGGCGGAGGTAGTGGCTATTTATCAGGCAGTCGACTGGCTTCTGTGTAATCGAATATTCGGGGTCAATATTGGTATTTTCACAGATAGCCAAGCGGCTATTATGTCTCTTGCTGGTCCTTGTACAATATCCAAGATTGTTGCTGAATGCCGTACATCTCTTAGGGAGATGTCGAGACATTCGGTTGTTCAATTGATTTGGTTACCTGGACATAGGGGTTTTCAGGGCAACTGTGAGGCCGATGAGCTAGCAAGGCTTGGAACTTTGCTACCCGAGGTCTCTTGCTCCTTTTCAATAGGTATACCGATGACATCGGTCAAACTGGCCATAAGGCAAAAATATCTTAAGGACGCTAAGAAGTCCTGGGCAGATGAATCTTCCTGTGTGATAACAAGGCAGTCCTGGGTATCCATGGATGCGCATCGCACCAGGCAGCTTTTAGGCTTAACTCGAAGCGCCCTTCGTTGCACTGTGGGCGTTCTAACGGGCCACTGCCTTATAGGACGGCATGCGCAACGTTTGGGCGTAGAGTTTAATGACTTCTGTCGGAGCTGTGGCTCTGAGGATGAGGAGGAAACCGTCCTTCACCTCACGTGCCAGTGTCCGGCTTTGGCAAGGAGAAGACTGGTGGCACTTAGTGCACCCTTTCTCTCAAACCTGACGGAACTGTCCCCGGTCAATTTAAAGGCGATAGTCCGGTTTCTCAAAGGAAGCAAATGGTTTCCGGACTTTAGTGAGTAGAAGAGGGTCACTAAAATATTGTGGTATCACAACGGGCCTCTCCTGTGCCTATGTGTGCTGGTCGTCAGGCCTCTGAAGATCGGCAGCCACGTTAACCTAACCTAACCTAACGTCAGGAACTGACGTCGTCATCTGATGGATCTTTTTGGCTGGGAAAATTTTTGTTATATGTGGTGGGCGAGGAACAAGCGGCTTCCAAATGACTTGCCTGTGCTGAGCTGCTTGGTACGGATTGTCCGAAAAAGCACGGCGCAGGTTTGCTGTGGGCATTTTTGCTGACGATGTTTTTGGAACATCTGGCGCTTCTTCGTTAAGTGGTTCGTTGGCGAGGTAGGCTGGCTTCAAACGATCTGTTGATATATTGGCCCGTCTCCCATTTATATCAACGGCAAACAAAGTTGGCGATATTATTCGCAAAATTTTGTGGGGGCCGGAGTATAGGTTAATCACAATTCAGCGTTTTCCACTGCGGCCAACGCAGTGGGCTGCGGGAAGTGCTGTCAAAAAATTAGAATGCACTCTTTTGTATGGTAACGCGCACAATGGCTGCGGCGGAATTTGCGGCAGCGGCGAAATTTGCCAAATTTCTAATTTTGCCGCACCGCTAGCGGTGATACCTACCATAGGTTGACATCACCACTAGGTTGAATTAACTCTGTTTGAATTAGGTTGAATGGTCTGGTGGAATAGACAAGTGATGGCTGATGAGTATTGTGATAAGCCAACCTAATCCTCGTACAACAGGATTTAGCAATACAAAAGAAAAAAAAATGATTTTGGTTGGTGCCTTGGTTGCATTGACAGCGACATTGTGATTCACCAAATTCAACTGCAGCATTCACGCCTCCCCCTGTGGAACGCTGCGTTTGCCGCAGCGGAAAACGCTGTATTATGATTAACCTAGTATGGCTGAACAAGCGCTTTTCGCACTGAGTCGTTTTGCAGAAAGACATGTGTGCACGATTTCATGTCTTTGAAGATGAAGCTATTTCCATTTGAGTGATGAGCTGTTGGATTCAGCCGAAGATTTCGCATTTGTTCGCGAAGTTGTGTTACGAAATATGAAGAATTGCAAGCTGGCTCAGAATTGACGAATTGTTCTCCAGGTAGCTGAATTGTAGTTCCATAAAGCATTTCGGTACACGATGCTTGGATATCTTCCTTAAAATAATTTCGTAGTCCCAGGAGGATTGTTGGGAGAATGTCGACCCAATTTGTATTGCTTTCATGGCACATTATTGCAGCTTTGAGTGTGCAATGCCAACGTTCAAGTAGACCATTGGATGCTGGGTGGAAAGTCTGATTAATGCTTTAATTAGTCCCGATCGAATCGGGTCCTTTGGTCTGTGGTGATCGTTGGAGGTGCAACAAATCTTTCTATGCAGTTGGCGTAAAGGGCAGTCGCAACTGACTCAGCTGTTTGATCAACCAGAGGTATGGCTTCTGGCCATCGGGAGTACCTGTTGACCATGATAAGGCAGTATTTGAAACCTTTGGAAGGAGTTAAAGGCCCTATTAAGTCCAAATGAACCTGCTGGAAGCGGTGGTCGGGGACGGCAAATAGTTGAAGAGGGTTTCGCGTGTGTCTCCCTATTTTAGAACTTTCATACTTGGTCATTCGAATTTTAATCTGATTGCGCGACTAGTTGAAAGCCCGCTTGGGTGAGCGAAACGATGAAACATATGTCGCAATATACGGCCAGATCTTTCATGTTGAAGTGTCACAATACAGGTCACCTTTGTTGTTGCGTTAAAGCGTTGGAGTTTAAGTGACGACGAATTCGGTTGGAGCAATGTGATAAATTCGGCATCGTTTTGTTGTTCAGCTATTAATTGTTCCGTAGAAATAGCTACAGGGGTTGTAATTGCATCGATGTGGGATAGTGTGTCTGCGACAACGTTCGAATTGCCAGGAACATGAATAATGTTGGTCGAAAATTCTGATATGAAGTTTAATTGGCGCAACTGTCTCGGTGATACTTTATCAGCTTTTTGAGAAAATGCGTAGATCAGTGGTTTATGGTCTGTCTGAATAACAAAATGGGATCCTTCGAGATAGTGTCTAAAATGTTTGATACTTTCGTACACTGCGAGTAGTTCCCGATCATAAACGCTATACCACTTTTCTGTTGTGCTGAGTTTACGTTGAATGTATGCTAGAGGCAACCAAGTTTCATTTTGATTTTGTTCCAAAACCGATCCTACAGCATTGTTGGAGGCGTCAGTTACGAGTCTCAGCGGTTGTCCGTGACTAAAATGTATTAGGAGGGAGGTGTTTGCTATACTGCCCTTGCACTGGTTAAATGCATTTTCACTTTGGCTGGTCGCTTTGGTTGCATTGTTTTTGTTAGGTGCTCGAAGATATTCGTGGAGTAGAGCTTGAGTTCGGGCAGCGTTTTTAATGAACCTACGATGAAAATTGAGCATTCCAAGGAATCGTCGAAGTTGTTTTACGGTTTCTGGCTAGCGGAAATTACGAACTGCCTCCACTCGAGTTTCTGGGGTACGAATGCCATTTGCCGATATTTTATGTCCCAGGTATTCAACTTCTTTGACTCCAAACACACACTTGTTTATGTTTACTACAATGCCGTATTCTTTTAGCCGATTGAAAACTATACGGAGGTGTTCAATGAGTTCTTTCTGAGTAGCGGATGCAATTAGAATGTCATCTATATAGCACGTGCGAAAATTCAGTCCACGTAAGACCATATTCATGAATCGCTGGAAGGACTGCGCTGCATTTCTCAATCCAAGGGTCATAACTGTGAATTCATACAAGCCAAAAGATGTTGTTACGGCAGTTTTTGGGATGTTAGTTTTTGCAATTGGGTTGCCTAGTAAATGACACGCGGTGCGAATATGTAAACACGTCTATTCACTACTATTACTACATTCCAACTCTCGTGCTTACAAACTAATTTAACCTATGTTTTTGAAGGCAGCGCCGTCTTGCTGCTTGTTGTCAGCTGCCCAATTATGTATAACCGTGGTGCTGCCACATATTGTTTCTGGAAACAAAATATATACAAGTATGTAAAGAAAAAGCTTCATATCTCACTGTTTTAAGGTATGTAAAAATACGCGAAAAAAACTGCAATTGCTGTACATTGAGCCCAAAAATTTTTAATGTTGATTCCAACGATTTCGAATATTCATAGCATGTCAGATAGAGTTTATAGAACTCCAATATATTTTGCAAATATCGATATTTTAAGTCTTACTTGTCATTTTCTTCTGCATCAGACAAAATTGGAGTAAATTATCTGGTAATAGTATAAATCTGCTAAGAAATTTTAGCATGTTCCACCCAGATACGCAGAAAAAATTAAATTTTTTGCTTGATCGAATTTTCTGCTTGAATGTACTTGTTGTTATTGATTTTTTAAAATAAAATAGAAAAAAATAGACCTGTTCCCGGTTTTTAAATATTTTTTTTCATTCTTTCAAGTTCTTTTAGAGTGAATTTTTGATTGCAAAAAAACTTCAATCATCATGTTTATGTACATAATACTATGCGCTGTCGCGCTTTACGCTTTTGTGAAATACATCTACTCTTACTGGGCGCGTAAAGGCTATCCTTACATAGAACCAACGATTCCAGCAGGGAACATGTCACCACTAATTAAGCGAGAATCATCTTTCGGTGTCACAATCTGCGACCTCTACAACCAAACAACTGAACCATTCATCGGAATCTACCTTTTCTTCAGGCCAGCACTTCTAATTCGGGATCCTGAACTGGCAAAACGAGTTCAAACTGTTGATTTTAATTATTTCCACGATCGCGGGGTTCATTCAAATGAGAAAACCAACCCACTATCGGCAAATTTGTTTTCACTGCCTGGAGAAAAGTGGAAGAAGTTGAGAATTAAGTTCACTCCAACCTTCACATCGGGAAAATTGAAACGAATGTTTTTGACGGTGGAGGATGTGGCGAATTCAATGCTAGAACATTTGAAAGAAACTGTCCCTAAAGCTGGACATGCTATTGAATTAAGAAATCTGACGACGATGTAAGTGTCCAGAGAAAAGTTTTAATATGAAACTTATATTATTATTTATTAATTTTTAATATTTAAACGATTTTCCCTATTCTAAAGGTATGCTACTGACATTATCGGATCGACTTTCTTTGGACTGGATATTAATACATTCAAAAATCCTGAAAACTCATTTCAAAATATCCGAAATTTATTGAACCAAGAGAGTTTCGTAGGGAGATTAGCTGCTGCTACAATTTTCTTGTGCCCGAAGTAAGAAAGAGACTTCTAAAATAGTAACGAGAATTGAATGTTTTTTTCTCATTATGAAACCCCAAAATAACTAATAATCAAATTCTAGACTGTTTGACATACTGCAGTTGCATAGATTTAATACGGCTACAGTAGATGCTCTGGTAGATTTGGTAGGAGGAATTATTAAGCACCGCGAAGAAAATAATATCGTTCGGAAGGATTTCATGCAAATGATTATTCAGCTTCGTAACACCGGCACCGTTAAAGAAGGTGAAGATTGGACGATCGATGCATCTAAAGGTAAATAACAATAACTATATGAAATCTTTGACAGCTGTCAAACTCGAAAAGTAACATAATCCAAACCCAAAAATAACATTCAAAATCAGGTAAAGGTCCTTCAATTGTATATAAATTGCCTGTAGTTTGTCTCATCATTGCAACATTCATCTTAGCAACATGCACGAATCCCAGTTCACACCCACAATGTTAAATCGTATTATTAATCAATATTTCATTTGTTTTCTTCTCCGCTCTACATATGAAAAACACTTGGATAGAAGGTGGTGAAAAATCTATGACGATAGAACAATGTGCTGCTCAAGCATTTATCTTCTACATTGCCGGTCTGGAAACAACTGCTGCCACTACAGCGTTCTGTCTTTACGAAATAGCGCAAAACGATGATGTCAGAGAAAAACTGCTCAAGGAAATCAATGAAACTGTCGAAAAACATAATGGGGAAATTACATATGATTGCATTCAGGATATGAAATATTTGGAACTGTGTATTTTAGGTGAGTTGCAAATTGAATATGAATTGCAAAGACATTTGATGCAAATAAAGTATCTGACTCTTTTCGCAGAAACACTACGAAAATATCCAGGGCTGCCAATTCTAAATCGTGAGTGCACGAAAACTTATCCGATACCTGGCAGTAAGTTTGTTGTCGAAGAGGGTACAGCTGTTGTTATATCGGTGATGGGATTGCATCGTGATCCAAAAATGTTCCCCGAGCCACTCAAATTCAAACCTGAACGTTTTCTCGAAGGAAATCGTGATTTTGTTGAAGAAGCGTACATGCCTTTTGGCGAGGGACCACGCACTTGTATTGGTGAGTAGTGCGGTTACATTTGGTGATTAGACATTTTTCAAAACTTATTTCGTTGATTAGGTTTACGACAAGGCAAATTAAGTGCAAAGGTTGCCATTGTAAAGGTACTACAGTCATTTAAACTGGAGCCGATGGAAAGGAAAGAGTTAGAATTTGAACCGTTTTCAGTTGGGCTACTACCGAAAGGAGGTGCTCATATTCGGCTAACGAGGATTGAATGATGGCTTCTAATTGGAAATTTCAGAATACTGTAGAAAACGCATAGAGTATTAAGTAATGTTTTTTATCTACTTTAATGCATGGTAAATATATTGCATGCACCGTGTAAAAAAAACTTTGATTGAAATCAGTTAGTTGAATGACTCATCAACGTTGTTGTGGGGGTGTTCAGGGGTCACAGATCAGATATGATTTTAAGCTTATTTCTGCTTCAATAAAAGTTCTCTGCCTGAATAAATTAATAATTGAAATAGGAAACCAATTATGAGCCACATTTTTGAAATAACAGTACAGGCGCTGGTATCAGCCAGAAATACAAGCTATGTGCCTCGTGTGAATTTCAGCCTATTCAGTGGATGGGACAATCACTCATTCTGTAGCAAATTTCTTTGTCTTCACAAAATTGTATTCAAAATTAAGGAAAGTGTACCGAATTTGGGTCTTTGTCCACTCTATCAGTGGCGGGAATACTCAACACGCATCTACGCAAATTTAATGGTTTGAGACAACGTATAGCCAGATATGATACAGACCTGTTCCCATAAGTAATTGTCAGAAATAGTAAAAATTTTGCTGGCTATCCAAACAACAAAAGATCAACTGAAATGCCATCAAGGACTATTTGGTAAACATATTTTCAATGTCTGCAGAAAAGAAGAATCTAGACAGTCGGAATCGAAGAAGAATAACCCACGTCTCATCTTGAACTATTGGTCCAAAATGAAGTATTTCGTCTCACGCTATTTGAGTACTGGTCTTTTCTGAAGCGTCAAACACTTCCCGGAGCCTTGTTGATGTTAACTTTGCGTTTGTAGCACAATGATGTGGCAGGAAATAGTGTCTACATGAAATCGCCTTTACGTATATTTCTTCTGTGGGCCCAAGCTCCAGATATTCATTTATGAAAGTGGTATATTCCGTTCGCAGTTCAGAATTTCATTGGAGCAGTCATTCGAGCGATAAAAATCGTCATAACAATCATAACAATTTCGTATTTAAATCGCCATCCGATTGAGATAAAATTTGCAAGATACATTGGGGTATATGCTAATTAAACCCAGGTTTCACTTAATGTTAGTTATCGTCAATTTTTTACGCTGGCAGCATTTTGGTTAGATTTAAAGTGCATTTATAATTCTATCATCAAATAAATTTTCAAAAAACCATGTAAGCAAAAGGAATTTTGAAATTGTTTCAAACATGCATACGATAACGTTTTGGAAACCGTTCATCCTACATATACATACATATGTATATATGTGCGCACAAGGTGAGTGGTAGAAAATTCGCTGCGAAAAATCCATCATTGCGAATGTGCTCGCGATGGCCATATGAACGAAATTGAATTTTATACTTATGTAAATGTAATATGTGTACCATATTTGCCCTTATTGAAAAACCTTGTGTGTAGGCATTCAGCCAATTGTGACAAATTCTATAAACATCAGATTTATGAAACAAAGAGCACCTACACACCAACGCTTTCTTAACATAAAAAAAACTCTAGCGCACCTGAACCGCTAGAAACACTAATGTTTGAAGAACAGTAGAAGAATCGTGCAGGTTTTGAGTGCATATTCCACCACATGTGCTGCTTATTACGGCCAAACTGTTTCAAATGCCACGTTTTACTTTGGTCTCAAGAATGCATTATAACTCATATGGTGGAAGGTTTCAGATATTACCACTGGCATGAATTTCAACGTTTATGAGAGCAAAACACGGGTTAATTATATTCGTTATCAGTTGCTTATTTCACATAATTTTGAAAGCAGCATCTCATATAACTTCAATGAAGAAAATGCTCAGTGCCTGCAGCACTGTTACTGAAGTTGGTGTTTGGGGCTGCGATCCAAAAAATTTGCAGAACTTAGGGAATTGAAACATCGGTTATTTATTTTCATTGCAAATGTTTCCGGTATGAATACTAACTGTAAGCATTTATTGATACAAAAGTAGCACAACTGACTCGTGCTGGCAACCTTCTGCCATTATCAAAGCCAAGAATATATCACATCTGCTTCACGTTGTTATATTACATTCGAAGTTATAGGAGTATAAAGAGATTAAGGGTTACCTGCAGCGAGTTTTTTCAAATAATCGAAAACTTAATATTTGCTGTTTATTGTCACTACAATATCATTACCATTTGAAAATTCTACGATATAACCGCTTAATAAAGATATTGCAAACAAACACAAAACCAACAATAGCTGGCAACCCTATCATGGCTTTTCAACCAAATTTGGCCTGAATAATGTCTATGATAGGTTTCATTAATTGTATGAAATTCGTATTGATTTCATGACTGCACTGGAAGTTATAGGGCAAAACGTTTTATTTTCCTGAGCGAATTTTCAAAACCAAAGACACAAAAATTACCATAGCTGGCAGCACCAATCTAATTTTTAACCAAATTTTCATCAAACAGAGCTTAGAGTAAGGTTCAACTACTGTGTCAATTTCATGAAAATCTGGTAACTAACTCACATTTCATAGGGCAAAAAGCAAGTTTTTTTTCTTTGTAATTTTTCAAGATGGCACCACTGGCACAGAGTTGCCCACAATTCAAAATCGCTTCTATCAGATCTGGTCCTAATTAAGTCCAATGCATTCTGTAAATTTCAGCTGTATGTGATAACTGGTTCGTGAGTTCCCGTGAACAGAAGTTTTTGATGCTAAAAATATAGGTTAACTGGGAGAGGGTTACCGTTCTTGTCCGACATTCAATTTTCAAAGTTTTACTTTGAACGTGTAGATAAAACATAAGATTTGTATACAGATTGGTTTTATTGTAAGAAACGGACATTTTTTTGAATATTCGATGGTTTGAATGTTTTCACTTCCAATTTTTATTTTTTCAAATTTAAGACACCAAAGTTATCATAGCTGGCAGCTCCAACCGAATTTTTCGACCAAATTTCTATCAAACGTGGTTTGAGGTAAGGTCCAGCTACTGTGTGAATTTCGTCAAAATCGAACGATTCAATCAGAATTTATAGGGCTAAAAGCAGTTATCTTTTTTAGTGGTTTTTCAAGATGGCACCACTGGCACAGAATCGCCTGCATTTCAAAATCACTTCTATCAGACTTGGTCCTGTTTAAGGCCAATACATTCTGCAAATTTCAATTAATTCTGCTCATCGGATCGTGAGTTTCCGTGAACAGAAGTTTTTGATGCTAAAAATATAGGTTAATTGGGCAAGGGTTACCAGGCGTGCCCGTAATACCATATATTTTTTTTTTTTTTTGGTTATGTTAACAAAGCACAAGATTTACATATGAGTGGCTTTTTTTTGAAGAAACGGCATTTTTTCAAGAGAGACGATGATTTGGAGGTTTTCACTTTCAGTGCCTGCCCTAGCTACAGAGTTGCCAGCACGCTCATTAAAAGCCACATAAATCTACAACTAAATAATGCAAATATGTCCTGAAAATTTCGTAATGATTGAATAGCTCTGTCAAAAGTTATCGCAATTTAAAAATTTTCAAATTTTCTCGTTCTCTTTTTAGGCACCCAGCGCACAGATGGGGTTAAAAAATTCCAAAACATTATCCGATTCACATGTAAAACACGTTCGAAATTTACTTCGTCAACTTTATTTTTGCGAAAATGATTTGTGTACGAAATAATAGGTATATTAAATATATCACTTAACTGGCCGCCCGCGCCAAAAGGTTAACAATAACTGACATTTAGTGAGACCTGGACCTATTCTGCATATACACCAATGTATCCTGAAAGTTTCAGCTCAATCGGATGGCGCGTTCCCGAGATTATCTCACTGAAATTTTTTGATGATATATATATATATATATATATATATATGGAAATATGAATTTTTGGCCGAATCGATTTTAATACTAATGTTCTTCGAACATTAGTAACAATTTACCATGCTATCTTTTCAGAACATCAGGTGCAGTAACACCCAGGGGCGGATTTAACCATTTCGCCGCCCTAGGCCTCCGAAATATTTGCCGCCCTTTTCGTGAATTATATTATTTATAACAATGCGCGATTTTTTTCGATTCCCTAGAATACTTCGCTGTTTTTCGTTGCGCCCGAGCTCACAAAAAAGGAATATCAGAGCAAAACCGACACCGGTTTATTCGTAAAAATTCCCTATTATTGCGCCCTTGCCACACAAATAATTATTAAAATCCACACACGGTAAAGAACCTAAAAGTACCTAAAAAAAAATAATCCAAAAATACCAATTTTTAACGGTCCAAAACCGTATACACCTTTATATCGCATATAATTCCAACGTCTTCGCTCATATTTTTATAAGTAAGTTTACTATTCCGTTCAAAGTTTGTACCGCACTTGACTGAAGATCAACTATGAACTCGATTACTGTAAATGTTCGATATGTTATTAGTTAAGTATGAACGTGAAATATTTTGACCTATGATGTTCTAGATTTCATTTTATAGAAATTTTTTTATAAAAATTAATTTCAGTAATGAAGTACAATTTAAAAACACGTCCAAAATAAAGAGATTCGCATTTAGTTGATATACCCTGTAACATAATAATATAAAAAAAATCTCTGAAAAATCAATGCACGCAAATATTTACCTGTGATAAACTTTTCCTAAATTGAAGAGGTATTATTTGGGTTCTTTTTAGGATCTTTTTAGGTCTTTTTAGGCTCTTTTTAGGTATTTTCAGATAATTTCTAGGTACTTTTTAGGTATTTTTGAGTTTCTTTGGTCCTTTATTTATAATAAGTCAAACTTTTTAATGTCCGAAAAAAATCATCAGAGGTGAATTTGTACATGCTTTGATTTTTTAGAGAATTCGGTTGGATTGAGGTGTTAGGCTCACTCAACTCAGATATATGTACATATACGACAGAAAAAAAACTACCGCCCAAAAAAAAAAATCGAAAATTTGCCGCCCCCCAAATCTGCCGCCCTAGGCCCGGGCCTACCGGGCCTAGTGGCAAATCTGCCCCTGGTAACACCAGTTGAGGAACATAACAGTAAGATAGTACATTAGCTGGAAAAGATAAGACTGCCGAACTAAATGTCCAAGCCAGTTGATTATTATGTAAACAAAAAAGTATAGCTCGTGGCCACAATGACTCGGCAGAAATTCGAAACTAAACAGTCAAATCACACCAAAAAAGTTACACGCGCATATTTATGTACTAACGTATGTATATAGATATGTGGGTATAATTACAAATGTCTTGCGGATGAGCTCATCGCACACTGGTTTTATCTAATCGCATATTGGTTAGTTTTGCTGTAATAAATAATAATAATAATAATAATAATAATAATAATAATAATAGTCTTTATTTCATGTACATAAACTTACAGCTATAATAAATTCAAGCAAAATCCTCTGAACTTAAATTACGTTTATACCTAACATCAAGAAATAAAAAAAATTTAAAGAATGAAATAAAATAAGACAGAATCCAACTAACTCGATATTTTATATTTTAAATAGTGCTGAAGAAGATGCAGATGAAATACGAAGCATTCAGTTGCTTTACGCAAGAGTCGAATGCCCGTTAATGATATAGAAAAAAAAACATGAATCGTCAATTTATGGTGGGGGACTCATAAATTTAACTAAGATATAAAAGACCGTAGATATAGAAAAAAAGCAAAAATAATATTGGAAAAAAAAACATTGAGAACAAATGCAAAGGTTATATTAAGGGATTCAACAGTTTTTCAACGCCCACGTGATCAATAGAAAAGAGCCAAGATTTGATTTTTTTCGAAAACGTTGTCTTTCTGGACTCGCCTCTAATATTTGGTGGCAAAAGGTTAAATAGACGAGGTGCAACAATGCTGTAAAAGCGACTAAAGTGCGATTTATTGCAAATGGGAACTACCACTAAATTTCTGGTGTTAACCCGTAGATTAGCTGAATCATAAACTCTTGATGTTTGATAACCTGAGCTCTCGAAGAAAATTCGTAGAACCTTAAAAAAATACAAATGCCTTAATGGAAGTGTACCTAGTGCTTGAAATAGATTAAAACTTGGCGTTCTGCGGTGAACTTTGAAAATAATTCGAACGGCATGTTTTTGTTTTACAATCAATGGTTCCAGCTTATTAAAAGGTGTACCTCCCCAGCAGCTTAATCCATATTGTAGTTTAGACAAAAACAGACCGTTGTAAACTAGTTTTAAGACTGAAAGGGACAATATAGGCTTAAGTGATACAATTGTCTTACCACATTATTGAAATATGCTTTCAGATACACGGTGTGATCTTTCCAATTTAATTTGGTGTCAATTAACACTCCCAGATACTTAAAACTATCAACTCTTTCAATATCAAAGCAGTATGGAGAACAACTCGCATTTTGATCAAAAGAATAAGAAACCTCATCTTCAGCTATCATTGGTGAAAAAAGATATTTTAAGCAGGTTGGGGCGTGGAAAGTCAAATTCAAATCAACACAAACTGATCTCACTAGGTTAAATATCATATATTTTGTCTTGTCACTCAGCCTTAGTTTATGGACACTGAACCAATATCTTAAAATTTCAAGGTCGTGGCTCATTTTGACGTATGTTTCAAAGTAATTGAAACTGGAGTAGGACAAGACAGCGTCATCTGCAAAAGCTGTAATTTTCCCATAAAAGTTTTCAGAAAATAGTGAATTTATAAATATCAGAAATAATACTGGAGACAGGACCGATCCTTGAGGAACTCCAATATTTAGAGTCGTTGCAGAACTCAAGATGCCATTTATTTTAACTTTCTGTTTACGATCGCAAAGAAAGGAATGAAACCAATCTAAAATATTATCCCTTATTCCTGCACTATAAAGTTTTTGCAGTAGGATGGAACGATCGACCAGATCGAAAGCTTTAGTGATATCTATAAATAATGCTCCGGGAATTTCGGACTCGTTTATTGCATTGTAAATTTCCTGACAGAATTTTAGCAAGGCACCTTCTGCGGATTTTCCTGAGGTAAAACCAAACTGACAGTCGTTAAAAAACTTAATTTTATTTAAAAACGTCACTATCCGGCGTTTGACACCTTTTTCAATAATTTTTGAAAAAACAGATAGCAGAGAGATGGGTCTATAGTTGCCTACACTAGTTTTATCGCCTTTTTTATGTACCGGTACTACGACCGCCAGTTTTAGTGCGTCTGGGAAAATCCCCCTCTGGATACTAAAATTAAATAAAAAGCACAGAATATCCGAAATTTGAAAAACAATTTGCTGGATAAATTAAATAAATAAAAAATTTTGCTGGATATTCTATCATAAGAAGATGAAGCTGACGACTTTAGTGACATAATAATTTTGTAGATTTCCGAAGATGAAAAATCCTCAAAAAATAGGCTACTCAACGAGGAGAATTCCCGGCTGGAGAAAACATTAACAGAAGATGGACTTAAAACTTCAGAGTTGTCGAAATTGAAATTATTTGCAACAGACGAAAAGTAATCATTAAATAAATTAGCAACATCTAGAGGATCAGAAACAATGGAATCATTAACAGTTATGCTGGAGACATTATCTTTTTTGCTTTTACTTAGAATTTCATTAACGATTTCCCATTCTTTTTTTACATTCCCTAAATTTGAGGCAAGTTTGTTGTTGAAATAATTTGCTTTACAAGCAGCGACATCAAGATAGATTTCGCGACAAAGTCTGTCACGGCATTCACTTTTTTCATAATAAATCGAAAAAAAAAAAATCTCCATCGTCCTCTAAAAGAGAACGATGGAGATTGGATAATATTCGCAATTCACGATTTTAATGTTAAGTAGTATTAGGTTTAATGAGTTAGTTATTAGAGTCATGAATGTAATTTAAGGTAGATTAGGTCAGTTGTTGTTACAATCACAATCCCCGAATGTAGTGTAATTAATAGGAAGTCAGTTGATTATCACAAGGCATGCTGAAGGTATATACGACGAGTGACACATAAGTACAAACGAACATTTAACAGACGCACAACTCAGTCGAACATCTGCACATCAACAGCAGAACAACACGAGTAAATTGTGGATATGAGCATCATCATAGTCACCAACGGCAATACCTAAATCGCGAGGCTATCCAAAGCGCAAGAATATCAACGAGATATCGCGATCCGCATCATTATGCCACAAATCCATACACCCGGCAGAGCAATGTATGGGCTGAGTCGTTCATACTGACGACACCAGACCTAGGCCAACAATTGACCTACATACGACTGGTACCGAGTGTATTCCCGAGTTGCTGATTCCCGAACGCAAAGCCACTGATCAAAAGGGCGACTAAAGTTAATGCGAGATTATTGACAGGATCGACCCGAGGCGCGAAGGATAGTCGCCATGCGCGTAGGTAAAACGAGATCAGGACGACATCAGCATTCGAGGCAGGGCATTTTCACAACCGAAACTCGCGGCATGAACAAACTTTCACATTGAGTGTCGGAAGGAATTAGCACTGTCACTACCGACTAGATTCTCACTTGATAGCGGTTAAATGGAAAGAAACGGGGAGGATCGCGGATCAGATTCCTTGTCGAAAGAAAGAAATAATAAGCAGAACTCTCACTTACCTGGAAAATGTATCGAAAGGCTGTGGTGCTCGCAGGTTGATTTGCCGACAACACAATTGACGTAAACAAATGTTGACAAGTCGGAAATGTCACGAAGTGGAAAACGTCAGTTAAGATGTTCCAAAATCGGACCGTCCCGAATTGGATCGCGAGGTGAATTCGCAACCCAACACTCAGACAAGTGAAAGCGATAGAGGGCGAGCGCCGGGAACGTTATTTTTAAAATCCCGCTACCGCCAGGAAAATTTTCCTGTGAGCGGGATCACGGAAATTCTTTCTTTTTGAATTGAGCTGGGTGAGTGTGCGGAAGCATTGAAGCGCTGAAACGAGAAATTTACACTTTGTTTTTTTTTCCTTTGTTTCCGAGTGTGGCTATTGGTTTGGAATTAGGAAACTTGGGCTGACGACAGGCGATTTCAAGTCCGGAAAGCGGCAGGAGAAACGATAGGCGTATTATTTTATCCGTGCCATAATTGCTGTATGGGAAGAACGACGGGTGCGAATATTTTGCGAAAGATCGATAGCAGCGGTGTAGAGCGAGTTTGTCGAGGAGTACGAATTGCGGAGGATTTTCGACGTTTCGATTGATTTTGGCGTGACTTCAATTAGCAGAAAAGGGCCCCATCGAGGGAGAAAAACCACATTCTTGCGATCCAGAGCCGACAGTTCCAGAGCAAGCAGGTTAGTTAGTACGTAGCGTTAAAATTGTTGTATAAGATTATCTGAAATTGAAGTGCAAATAGGATAAGGGAGATTACCATTGAATGGTAACGCGGTAGTGATAGTAGTGATAAATTTATAGTACACGTTAAGTACAATAAAGATTGAAATTATAAATTGCGCCGGGGTAATTGTGAATTTCGAGTAGTGGGTTGTTTGTTACGAACCGTCTACCTCTTCTCGCTTCAGGGCGACGGTAGCGAGGCAGTTTCTCGAAATAGAAGCGAGTGGCGCCCACCCGCGACCTTATTCTTCGCGAGCAAAGCCGCCCGGAAACTGCCGCCCTTGTATCTCGGTTGAAGATAAAGGGTTTTAGTGCGCGTTAAAGTTAACGGTGACAAGTCTTTTATAATATATTTGAAGCCTTGTATTATGTGGGTGTTTTTTAACTTTAGAGCTTAGTAGGTTTTTTTTCTTGATTTTCTTAAGAAGCATAAAATTCATCCACGGCTTTAGTGGTTTAAATTTATTAGAGCGAGTGCTACGGCTGCAATTTGAAATGTGACGCTCTAGGATGCAAAGAAAGCGGTCAAAGGCAGTAGAGGGATTATCAGCCGAATATACTTCCTCCCATAACTCATGATTTAAAGCTGTTTTCAGAGATTGGAAGTCAATGTTTTGACATGGAATGTAATTATGTCCAACCCGTCCATTTCTGTTACAAGTTAGCTGAATTAAAATTAAACTATGATCCATAATATGCAGATTATGTACCGTGGACTTGTAAAGGACAGTGTTGTTTTTGTGCAGCCTCAGATAAATATGGTCTAGACAAGATTTTGAAGTATTCAATTCACGAGTGGGTTCAGTAATTAAAGATTCGAAACCGTGGGACGCCAGATTTGAAATTAAGTAGTCAGATTCCGAACTATTCGATAAAATATTGATATTGAAATAAACTTCCCAAATAATGTGCTTCAAATGTACAAATGCGACCAGCAACAATATGTTGAAAAGCTTTTATCCATTGAGATATGGGTAACTGAATGGATGCCAAAATCACAGCAATTCAGCCTTGGGGAGGTCGTTGGAGCTTGAGTGTACTAACCAATGCATATCTTTTCACTGTCAAAAATATCGGCTATCTTTACCTCGAATTCTATTAGAAAATTGATCGCAGATTTTTTCGCGGCTAAGTGCATTTGACTGTTGTTTTGAGAAGTTTCGATTCACCTGACAAGATAGCGGTGTTATTCGAAAATCCAAAGATATGTTTGGAAAACAATTGCAGATCTTGAAATTTTTCTATTTGGTATCGCTTAATAAGTCAGTTGTTTTTTTCATTCGTGCGGTAATATACGAGTCGACTGGAGTGCTAGTTACTTATCTTGTGTCTGGCGGATTAATTTGTTTAGATTTTGACACGCCGGCTTATTTGGTGTGGGTGTGCATTTGTCTGTCATCGTTGTTTATGTTATGTATTTGCTCAGAAAGTGATTTAAGTGAATATATTGCGAAAAAATTGTTTCGCTTAAGTTGGTTTTTATAAGTAAGTTTGCATTTTTTCAGCTCACTTATTTCAAAAATTAGCCAAATAATCACCGCAGATCAGATAGCTATTGTGCACATCTATTGCGATTTAAAATTTTTAAATAATAAACAGATAATTTTAATCGGTGTATCACATTTGATATTGCTATGTGGAGACAAAGTAAAATTATCTCGCTGATTTAGTCTGAAGCGTTTAATATACATAATTATGTTTGTTATATACATATGTACGTACATATCCATTGTTAGATAATAATTGTACTTTGTACTATATCTGTACGCACCAGTGCGTTTCTGGCTGGAAACTAGGGAAATGGTTTTTATTGGTTCGGTATTTTCATAAATGACTCGAATGAGAAGTATTTCGATTCTTATGTTGACCTTATTGCTTAAGTGCACTCAACAGATGTCCAGCGATACTAAAACACGACCCTCAGCTCCCGGTTCCGATCTGAAAACTACGATATTTCTCCAGTACTTTTAATGCAGCTTTCACAGATATAGGATCTTATAAAACTTAATCTATATTATGAACAAATCATGTTTATTTTAACCAAAGTATGTGTGTAAAAGCAAAAAAATGTCAGTCTCAATTAAATCCTGCTCTCGTTAATGATCCTAGTTAAGGTACGCTGCGGCTGAGAGCTGAAACTAAAAACTTAAACTGAAACTTATTTCGGTTATACAGTTAACAAAGCTTAAGGACGTCATTTTCGATTTAGTTTAGCAAGTAAATGCTGCCGCTAGTTGCTCAAACTAAAACCTATATGACAGACACAAAACTTGTAAAGTGAGCATCAAAATCTTTTCTGGTGTGTTTGCAAATTAATCGTCAATCTCTAAAACATACTAAAAGAACACTACAAACTCCAAAGCATCAAAAGTAAAACTGAAAATAATGAACATATTCATTCCTCACTTTCATTATCTGAAAGCTCAGTTTGACAGAATTTTCAGTTTTATCTATAACTTTCAGTTTTATCATTCTATTGCAGCAGCTGTTTGGTAATACTCAGGCCCATTCCGAATTTGAGTTAGATTCACTTTAAGTTTTTAGTTTCAGCTCCCAGCCGCAGCGTACCTTTAGGGGATGTATTCAGTATGAACAGGCAATTATGTTTCTTTTTTGCTTGTTTTTTTTGTGCAATCGGAGAAGATTGCCCACATTATAGCAACCAACTCACCACCAGATAGCTCGTTTTCTTTGAAGGAGTGAAATTCGATCTAAAAATTGAAATCTAGGATATTTTTATAGGAATGAGAAAATGACAAAAAAAACTCTACTAGATTGAGACCTTTCGGACGTGCGCATCCACTCCGAGTCAAAAGGGTTCTTTTCAACTCTCAGCCGATTCTGCACATTTAAAAGGATCAGCACCCATTTTCGAAATTATGTACAATTGTGGGCCTTATAAGATAACTTTTATCCGCTCAAACACTTTTTTCTCATATAATATAATCGTCTCCTCCATATAATCGTCTCCTATGCTGATAGATATGACAAAACGACTAATAAAAAAGGAGGAAGCTGCAAAATCCAGTCAAAGAGTTTTTTCAGTCTGCTTCATCTCTAATGATATGAGATGGTCACAAACACACGTGCAACTGAATTGCAAGAGTTTTAACGTTACAGTATGTCTCGACTCCATTTCATTCTGGAAATCCTGAGGATATACTATGCCCAAGGCCATCGATATAGTACACTTTCAGTCATTCTACGTATCAGAGCCAGCCTTTTCATGGATATTCATATTTGACCAGAATTTTTCACTTAATCGGAGAGTGAAGAATTCTTCTTTTGTAAATAGTCGGCAATCTCCAGGGACAACTTTTCTGCTAAAACTAATACGAGTATATTCTGAAGATCTAAGTCTGCAAACATAGCATAAAAAGTGGTATTTCGGAAAAAATGGGACTATTTTCTGGATGCTAATTCCAATCTCTTGTCCGTTCTCCTTGGGTTAATCGTTTCATTAGCTTCATCATTTTCAAGTATTTAGTCCACAGATTCACAGTTGCAAATATTTAGGATAACCCTTCAGTGAAATACTATCATAAGAAATATATCTCCGGTGTGCAGTTTTCTGTTCGTAACTTTTACCAGGTCTAAATTTACCCTCAACGTGTCGTTTGCTTCTACACATATACATATATACATTTCTCTGTTTTTACGCTTGTCTAGGCAACATGATTGCTTGAATATTGGTCCGCTGGAATATTGTTGCACCAGAGAATATTTATCTTCAAAATTATTACACCATTATTTTCAAAGCGTCTTGACCAATCTGCATGTTGTTTGCGACAGAAAGCGGTCACTGTAACTAACTAATTATTGTTTTTTTCTCCTTGAAACAAACACTCTATTCTGGCACGAAATACAACATGTTTAACGGTAGGAAAAAATATATTGTTTACAATTCAGCAGAATAAAACCATACACCATTATTTTCAAAGCTTCTTGACCAATCTGCATGTTGTTTGCGACAGAAAGCGGTCACTGTAACTAACTAACTAATTATTGTTTTTTTTCTCCTTGAAACAAACACTCTATTCTGGCACGAAAAACAACATGTTTAACGGTAGGAAAAAATATATTGTTTACAATTCAGCAGAATAAAATGTACAGTCATTTCAAGCGTTACAATAAAGCTTTACGATAAGTTGGTTGTTATATTGCCCGATGCAAAAATGCTTTTATGACGCTATCTATAAGATGACAGGAAAAATTTATTTAAGCTCCCAATATACACTCTGCTAAAGTTTAGATAAATATGATGGAGCAATTTTGAATAGATTATCCGAGCAGAATTTTCATTGGCACTGAAAGTACTTTTGCACGTAACTTTCGTGATCTGTGGTATTTATTATGCTATTTGTTGGTGTGGGTGCTATCTGGTTCCCGCACATATACTTAGATGAATCTTAATGCAAGTCTTATATCTAACAGTTGTAATATACTACCGCCAACGTTCTATCTTCATGTTAGTAACTTTCGAAATATTCAATGATTTGTATTTTGATTTATGCTAGAGATATATGGAGAGTGTATTTTTCAATATTGATTTTAACATACTTCCGCAAAAGGTAGGTTTTTATATTTTGTAGAATGATGTAATAGAGTATGTAGTTCTCAAATCCGGTGTTAGCTCAAAAATGAAAAACAACTGCAGATAGAGCGTTTATGCTTAGGAGGGCAGTATAGTGACATACTAATAACACAAGTGTATCAACCGAATGTAATTTAGTTGATTTTGGTGTTCTCCTGGCTTAAATAAAGCAGCACTGATAACACACTTTTACACCTTATTGTCTTGTTTCTAGAAATTTGGTGGAGCTTCTATTACTGACACAAAATGTTGATATTAATAGTACTCGTAACATCCGTCGCAGCGTTGTATGCCTTTTTAAAATACGTATATTCTTACTGGGCGCGAAAAGGTTTTCCTTATGTTCAACCAAGCATTCCATATGGCAACATGCCGCCACTTATAAAACGAAAAGCATCGATCGGTTATCACAATATATAATCTCTACAAGCAAACAACTGACCCATTCACTGGCATATATTTGTTTTTTCGGCCGGCTCTGCTAATCAAGGATCCGGAGCTAGTAAAACGAATTCTAACTGTGGACTTTAGTTACTTTCATGATAGAGGCGTTCATTCAAATGAAAAAACTAATCCGCTGTCAGCAAATTTATTTTCTTTGACTGGAGAAAAATGGAAGAATTTGAGGAATAAATTAACTCCAACGTTCACTTCGGGAAAACTCAAGAAAATGTTCCTGACGTTCGAAGGCGTCGGTAATTCAGTGCTCGAACATTTGAGAGAAACTGTGTGTGAAAGTGGAGAAATTGTCGAGCTACGAGCACTTACAACAATGTAAGTAAATTCACCATCTCCCATTACTTATGCCAGCTAGCTTTATCAGAATCACTCGATAAAATTTTCATGTGAACATAAACGAGAGTAAATGTGTTATATATATATGTACATATATATATATATATATATATATATATATATATATATATATATATATATATATATATATATATATATATATATATATATATATACATATACACATATATATATATATATATATATATATATATATATATATATATATATATATATATATATATATATATATATCAACTGTAGATATGCTTCCGACGTTATTGCTTCGACGTTCTTTGGACTGGAAGGTAACACATTCAAGGATCCGAAAAATTCATTTCAGAGAATACGAGAGGTGATGAATACAAAAAGTTTCCTCAATACATTGTCTGCAGCAACTACTTTCCTCTGCCCGAAGTAAGTCGATAATTTATCAACAATCATGAACCATGTATCTTCGTTCGCCAAACTATCATAGTTACGACCATCTACCATTTAAGGTTATTCGATTTACTTCAACTACACAGACTAACCAACTCAAAAGTTGAAGTAATGATAAATTTGGTTGGAGAAACAATTCGCCAACGAGAAGAGAATAGTATTGTTAGAAAAGATTTTATGCAAATGTTGCTTCAGCTTCGAAACACAGGCAGCGTGAAAGAAGACGAAGACTGGGCAACTGGAAATACAAAAGGTAAATCAACTGCAGAGTGCTAGTGTGCACTTTTCGCCCCAACAACAATACATAAATACTGCTTTTTACGCTTTTAGAATAAAACATTTGATATTTTTTTAATATTTTTTCATGGAAAACAAATGTATTACAGGGGGCACGAAGTCTATGTCCATTGAAGAATGTGCTGCTCAAGCGTTCATATTTTACATCGTAGGACTGGAAACGACAGCAGCGACAACAGCATATTGTCTATATGAAATAGCAAACAATAATGACGTCAGGACGAAACTGCTGAAAGACATTCACGAAACGTTGAATAAACATGATGGCCAGTTCACTTACGACTGTATTCAGGACATGAAATATTTGGATGTATGTATATTGGGTGAGTTGGGGGCAATAATGAAAATTCCCATGTGTTTCATTCATATTTTTCCAGAAACACTCCGTAAATATCCAGGTCTTTCAATCCTGAATCGTGAATGCACTAAATCATACCAGATCCCAAATAGCCACTTCGTAGTTGAAAAAGGCACAGCTGTTGTGATTTCTGTTTTAGGACTACATCGTGATCCAGAATTTTTCCACGAGCCGCTTAAATTTATTCCTGAACGCTTCCAGGATGGACATCGCGATTTCACTGAAGCAGCCTTTATTCCTTTTGGAGACGAGCCACGAACTTGCATAGGTGAGTGCCAAAAGCAATTCGTGTATACTTGAAATCGGAAAATGGATGAGGAAATGCTTGCGGATCATGTTCGTTGAATGTCGTCATTACACGGATACTCAGCCGACTATAAAGCATTGTGCTCTCTTAAAATTATGCATTTCTGTGTGTGTTTCGGTAGTTTGCAGATTTATTTTGGTTGTTGGAATTTCATTTGGCATGAAAGAGTCCGGATTTCGTTTGAAACGCTAAAATATAAATACCATTTTAATGATGGATCGCACTAAACGACCACATCTTTTGTTTTGCAAGTGCAAACATTTTTATTGATTTTATCTTTCATCTATGATTACGTCAGGGCAAGTTAAGTGCGAAAGTGGCAGGTGTAAAAATATTGACGTCATTTGGCTTGGAAGTAATTGAAAGGAAAGAAATCGAATTCGAGCCTTTTTGAGTTGCTTTGTTGGCTAAAGAAGGTGCTAATGTTCGAATGAAGAAATTATAAGAAAAAACTTCAGTATTAATTTTGAACTGACTTTACGTTCAATGAAATAATATAAATTATACAAATACAATTTTATTTTAGTTTTAAATAAATTATCAGCTGATGTTTCGAGCAAGATGATGTGATTTTAACTTTCGATTGAAACCCAAATTGTTTAATTAATTTTGTCATATATTTTATCTATGATGCGTGGTCTGCTCTCCTTTTTTGGTGAGTAATCATATTTGAAAATATTCCATAAAACATTGACAAAGATACATACAATTATGTTGTATTCATAGTAATCTGTAGCGAGAAGGACACTAAAACTTCCCCCTGAAACACCTAAGTTCAGTTTGCAACTCAGATTTAAAATACCAAAAGACTTCAAAAAGTGTACTTTGAATAAAAAACTCTAGCGAATAGAAACCGCTAGAAAGATTGATTTCCCAATTGTAATGATTTGCATGTTCTACCAAAAGTGCTCCTTACTAGAATCAAACTGTTTCAACTCGATGACTGCCATCGAAAAGTGTTTTGAAATTTAGCAAAGTAACACTTGTTAGTTATTTTCACTCTTCGATACTTATCACAATAACATTTGATAATAGTATCCCGTGTACAAAAATGAAGAACATGCTCTGTGCTGACAACCCTTAATTATCGAAACAACATCGAAAGTTACAGATATAGAAAGTTTTTTAGAAACCTTATTTTAACACGAAAAAAAGAGAAGGGGCTTTCGTCCGCACATGACCAGAAGCAGTTCTCAAGACCCAGTTGAGAAGAGGCAAAGCATGTTGCTAGCTATCTCTAGAAAAGGGGAGCTGAAACATTAAAAGAAAAAGCTAAACCAAGGGAAACATACTTCCATATATCAGATCAGAGGAGAGGCAGACAGCCCTAGACCCCTGATGTTATTGGGAGCCAGCCAGTTTATCGCGAACCCGAAGTGGGAAAGACTTCTTAGGCTTTCACCCAATAAGAAGGCCCAAGGTTTCAGTTTTAACAATTCATGTTTATTTTAGTAGAATTTAAATTTATTTATGCAATTAAAAATTTACCATGCAATTAAAAAGATAGCCTTTAGATTTCAAAAAAAAAAATCCGTTACACGTGTACATAAATTGAAATTAGTTACAATAAACATTACTTTTAAGAAAATAAATTAAATGAAAATAATAGCCGTCTAGCTGTTATTGTTTTTCGATGCACAATTTACAGCGTATATCGAAGTCTTGACATGCGGAAATCCCAATTGAAAATTTCCGGATGCTACAGCACATCAATGTGTCCTGTACATTTCATGATAACCTGATAGCTCAGTCGGAAGTTATCACAATTCGAAATTTTACAAATATTCTTTGCACACTTTTATCAAAATCGGGTTAAAGATTTCCATAATTTTATCTTTTTCTGGTTAAAAAGAGGTCCGAAGTTCAATCCTGGACTTGTTTTTTTAGAATGTCGTACCTAAAATATCACTAGAACGCCCGCCGACGTCAAAGGGTTAAATGTTCGGCATGTATTTTGAACGCTTTGATATTTAGAAATCACGATTACCCTCTTCTGAAGACACCCACAGAATCAACTATACAAGTACATTTCTTATAGATTTTAAGTAGGTATATTTTACCAGCTTTGAAATAATTTTCTTTCTTGGAGAAACGTCAAAAGCTTCTATGATTTTGTCATCATAATATTAATGCATAGGTGATAGTTATGCGTGCGACAATTCAATCGAAGTGCATTTAAGTCACTATCATCTGCCATAAATACATTAATTTGATGCAAATATATAATAGTTAATATGTGCATTGCATCCATTAGCATCCGCATCTTATGTAACCAGCTCGACGCAACGAGTACGTGAGATTAATGACATACAAATACTACTTTGATATAATTATATAAGTAGGCAATTAAACGCCTATTTCAGACAGAGATTCTAATCGTTGCTTACGTACAGAAATGAAAAACTGCGGATACAATTTTCTCTCACAAGCCGATAACGGTCAATCAGCCTTTGAGAGCTAATGAAAGTGAAAGTTGAAATTAATTTATCTTCCTATGAAATGAGAAGAAGAAAATAAATATATATATATATATATATATATATATATATATATATATATATATATATATATATATATATATATATATATATATATATTCTAGATGGCTCAAATTTCTTTGTTATTACACTATTCTATGAATATATTTATTTTATTATACGCATATGGGGCTAACAGAAAGCTTTATTGCGCAAAGCTTTTTTGTACAGATTAAGACTACATAATTTGCTCCCCAATCAAATATTGGAGAGACATAGAGCCCTTTTACACGAGATCCCAAATTGGGATTAGGAATACACCTAATTTTGTGAGCTTGCAGCCAATTTCCATATACAAGTGTGCGCGAATTGTGTACATGCACGGAATTCGCTCATGAGCTTGATTACACAAACACCGGTTTTGTACCAGGGGTTTCTATCTGGGTGTAAGCGATATCACCGGATAATATTGTAGGACTACATGAAATTCCGATTTAAACCGGTTCAAAATCCAGATTTCGTGTGACCATGCAAATTTGTTCGGTGGTCGTACTTACACACACATAAAATGATATTCAGTGCAAGTTCAACAAATTGGGTATACTCCATATCCAAATTTGGGATCTCGTGTAAAAAGGCTAATTGTAGATATGTAATTGAATTTCATCGGAGCCCGTCTTCGCCATGTCGCCATACGGCGTACGCCTTGAATTTGAACTCATGAACGCGATGACAAACAATCTCACCGACAGATAGTCTTAGAGATATCGTATCATTGTTTTGATGTCCATTATGTGAAACATATACAAACGTAGCAAACATTCTTGAAACTTCTTCGTATCCCAAGCGCCAAGACTCGAGTACTTTTCATTTGTTTCCATGACTAAAATCAATAGTACCTATTTAATCTACGGTAGTGTCTAAGAGTTCAATTAATTCTAGAGTGGTGGCGGAATAGTAAATTCTTAAGACGATATACAAAGCTCAGTTATATTTGTAATTATTTGCTTTCGCAAATTCATAATTTCGGAAAAGTGAACTGTGTTCAGCGTGTTTAGTTAGTTGAGTGTTGAGTGTTGCATCGATTTTATATGATCTGGTAGCTAGACATCATCTCAATTTCACACTCCTATACTTTAACTGGGGAACATAGCAGAAAGCTGTAAGTACGGTTCAGGTGGTAAGTCGAATATTATTCAATAAAGAAATATTTTTGTTTTATCATAAAATGAAAAATGAATCTTTACTTTATTGAATATCGCTAACGGCGCTGTACAAAAACTTCTAACAAAGTTGAATTAAATTGAGTCATTTAAAATAAAATACACAAATGTACTGCGAAAGTGAAGTGAAATTACCTCAAGTTTGGCTCATCTTAATATTATTTCGGGTGGTGTGCTATCGCCAGTATCTCAATCACGGCTCGTGCTGAATTTATTGGATTTTTTTCTTATTAATCTACTGATATTGTTCAACTTCCATAAAAGATCTGTCTGTATTGGTCTATCAAATTTGTTTAGGGTAGTATAAAATATTTTCATGCTTGAGAGATCATGTGTCCTAGAAACAGTACGTTTTCACACGATTCAAGTGGCAAATCTTGGCCCACTTCCTCTTGACAATTGTGAGTCTTGTAGAACAGTGAGCTGTGTGCCGAATTAGGCAAATGGAACCTCATCAATATAAGTTGCAATGGACAGGCTACGTACATATATCATTCAACTCTTGAAGTAGACGACCAATAAATAAAACATTGTTTTTGTATATAAATCTTTGTATAAATTTTCAGCAAGTCGATTCGCAGCTGGTATTTAAAAATTGGAAGTCACCATCGATAGCCCCAGAAATTTAGAGAAAAATATTGCGGGAATGACTGGAAAGGGCTAGGGAAATTTCATATCATCGATGGTCTTTCCTATGATTGTATAAAAGACGAAAGAACCATTGAAAGAACAGCAAAGGGAGCTTTTTTACGGTCAAAAATCATGGATAGTTATGGTATTGAATGATTTTTTTTATCTCGACCAGATTTCATAAGATACTCCGTTTTTTATGACACGACAACAAAGTCTGCAAACCAATGTGGAACGAATTTCGGACAGAATTTGAAAGTTTTCATACAAAATTTCACGTGAAAGTTGTTTCAGCGAAAATTTATCTTGAAATTAACCAAGAGTTGTATTCATTTCTTAACGTGAAAAGTTACTTTCGCTTTCAAAATATGGATGGCATTAACACATGTCTCCAACCATTTCACGCCAATTAAGTTGAAAAGTTCATCCTACCCAGCTAAAATGTGACATTTTGTGTTTGAATTTGAAAATTGAATTGTGCAAATGTCTTTTCAATACCAAAATCGATCGAAAATTGAAATTCTTGACAAACTATCTGTCATAAATCAGCGTCTCCGCTTTTTTCTATTGTCAAAAATTTCACTCCAATGAATGGCCAGATATTGGCAACTTGTCAAAATTTAGCTTCACGATTAAATCAGTAGCAGCCTTTAATCGTGAAGATAAAAATTGGCAAAGTCTCTATCATCTGGTCATTATTTCTAACAATGGAAAAAAGTGGGGACTGCTCATTTCTGACGTATAAAATGCCAAGCATTTCAGTTTTCGGTCGATTTGTTTATTGAAAAAATGAATTACATATATTAAATTTTCGTGAAAAAGTGAAAAAGCTTAAAAGTGAGTAGCACTCTTGCTAACACTAAGTTTAATGCTGGTTACGTTGCAAACCTTTTGGGAACATAACAGATAATTGAATTTCCAATATATAAATTGAGCACTCTCTTGTCGAAAAGTCAGAAAGTAATATAACATACTGAAAGGGATAATATTAACAATTGGCTGGTACTAGTTGATAAATATGCAGAGTACGTTGTTTTGTGTAATATGCAGCTTTTTACAACTACCCATGACAAGGCGAACGATGTCAAATAGAATATTAATGAAAAGAAACATAAGATAAAGCGAGAAGATTACGTGACAGAGAAATACTTACAATTCTTTTAGCAGAACTAAAATTTTTACTACAATTTTCGATGCATGGAAATATCATTATAGCTACAAATTTATAGATTGTCTGATGGATTCTGTTATGTTCCAGTCAAAATGAAAACCAAGATCTTTTGCACAAATGAAAGTTGTACGTCTCAAAAGAAACAAAGTTTGAACACTTATAATATTGGCTTCAGTTTTTTTTACATAGGTGGAACATTTTAATTTTATAACCAAACTATAAATCGAAATTTATTTTGTGAGCCGTATCAAGCAAAATAATTAATTGTTTTTAATTTGAAACAATATTTTTCCAGTTTGCAAAAATATTTTAATGAAAAACCGATTTGTCCTTTTGAAGCTAAATATATTTTATTTTCTAACAAACATCGATATTTTGAGGGTAATCTGCCCTCTTCTTCAGTGCGCATTGGTCTAATCTTAATCTAACTTAGGTATGTTATTTATATTGCTTACTTTGAAAGTATTGACTTATACTAATTACCAACTAATCGTCTACTAATTACTTACTTAAATACATTTAACTATCTGTATTAATTAAATTTTCCTCCTCACTATCAAATGTATGTTCAAATTAACCTGAACAATGGTAATGCACAGTTTCCTTGGTCTGATAATAACAAAATAGTCCCATCGAACAAAAGACAGTTCCGAGATGGGGAGATTGAAGTATAGTACAAATATGTTTAAGTATAAATATGCTTTGGCGTAACGCTTATACTATACTCACACATCACTGCGGCCGCAGTGGTGTGGCTATGAAACTCTCACATAGATTTCTGAAAAGAAGCTGAATACTTTCAAAAGTAGAATGCGCGACGACATATTGGAGCTAAATGTAATTTCAATAACGAGTGAATTAACATATTCAACAGACTGTATCTATTCAATATAATCGAGCTGCAAAATTTAAAGTGGTCTGGTCACGTATTTTGAAAGGGGAAAAGTTTAATATTTAAAAAGATATTCGAAAATGAAGGGCTAGAAGCGAAGTTCCGCCAAACAACGGCAGCGATAAGCAACGATAGGTAGAATTGATAGACGAAGAGTGCAGTGCTGCTCGGACTCTGAAACTGCAGGATGCTGTCAGGGTTTCGACACTTTTGGCAGTGACGCATTAAAGAAACCAAGGCCCAGAGCGGGTTCTAAAAGAAAGATTTCCAGCGCTGTCTTTATAGTAGAGTAACAATATCTTGTACTTAATATAGTAAAAGTTGCGAAAGGCCAAATTAAACTGATTTCAATTTTTGAATGTCATCTCTTACATGCATCTTATATAAGATTCGAAGCAAGATATTTTCAAAGCAGTGTGCCATTTTTTATTGCTTATCAAAACAGGTTTTCACATTCCCCCTCCCAATCAAATACGATTTTCGCATCACTGGATTCGTTTATTTATATTCGAAATTTCATATCGGCAGATTCAAATATAAAAGATAGCCGCATCATCAGCAAAGAAAGCAGTCATTATTATTAGCCTATCGGTAAATCTTTTGCGCACGCCATATTTATAATTGGACTCAAAACACTGGCTTGACGTGCCCCATTTTTCTCAATGTATAATTGACCAGGACTTGTTTTAAGTTATTCAATAATAAGAAGATGGTAACTTTAAAACAAGTCAGCTTTAATTGAAGTGGGCTATTTCAATGTCTTCTTACCGATGATTATTGGCTTGACCCATCCTGCATAAGAGCGATACCTGGTTTTGGATAGTGAATAACTTTGGTGAAAGTGCTTTGTCACTACGGAATTATTGATCTTCGAAATTAAGCAAAATCTGTTCATAATCATCTTGCACATATTTTTTGTTAGTAAGTTGATTTGAGAGAGATAAATACATTTTAAAAAAATATCCAAAGGTTTCCCCAAATTTCGAAATATAATAGGGATTAAAAATTAAACAAAATACTTGACGAATTCATCATATCATACCAAATTCAAGATTTTTTTCTGTAGCATTTTAAATATTTTGCACAGCTGTCAACATGATAATCTACATAGTCCTGACATTAACATTGCTTTATGCACTTGTGAGGTACATCTACTCATACTGGGAACGCAAAGGCTTTCCTTACATCAAACCATCGATACCTACTGGAAACATGTTACCTCTGATCAAGAAAAAAGCTTCTTTTGGCCTGATCATGAACGATTTGTACAACCAATCAACTGAACCATTTGTCGGAATTTATTTATTTTTCCGGCCAGCGCTATTAATTCGAGATCCCGAACTAGTCAAGAGGATTCTCACTGTTGACTTTAGCTATTTTCATGATCGTGGAGTACATGCTAATGAAAACACAAATCCTCTCTCTGGAAATCTATTTGCTTTGGCTGGTGATCATTGGAAGAGAATGAGAACCACTCTAACGCCCACATTCACCTCTGGCAAGCTGAAAAATATGTTTGGAACAATTGAAAATGTGGGAAATTCTATGCTGGATCATCTAAATGAAATCGTGCCAAAAGAAGGAGAACCTGTCGAATTGCGAAAACTAGCAACAGCGTGAGCAAAATGAATTAATTGTGTTCTATGCAACGTTTGCTATTACTTTTCTCTCTGAAAATGTTTACAGGTATGCAACAGACATCATTGGTTCAACCTTTTTCGGTTTGGACGTCAATACCTTCAAAGACCCCAACAACTCATTCCAAGATATCAGGAATAAGATCCAGGAGAAAACGTTCCTTAAGACGCTGGCTGTCACAACTGTTTTCCTGTGTCCAAAGTAAGTATCTTATCTAGTTGAGAATTTGGTCTCTGGACTATGCAGTCAATTTGGCTGCAAAACGCTCTCAATTTATGGTTGCGCTTTTTTATTAGACTCTTCGACATGTTGCAGCTTTATCGCGTAAACGTAGACATGGTCAACAGTTTAATAAACTTAGTGAAAGAAACATTCGAATACCGGGAACGTCATAACATCATACGGAAGGATTTCATGCAACTTTTATTGCAGCTTCGAAACGGAGTAGCAGTCAAGGAAGATGATAATTGGAGTGCTGGTGTTAGTAAAGGTAAACGAAGATATAATATTTTTCGACAGAATAAACACTTAAAGCTCTGAATTGAAGACGGCCGAAAATCGCTTTCCGTCGAGCAATGCGCCGCTCAAGCGTTCGTATTTTACATCGCGGGCTTGGAAACAACAGCTTCAGCTGTATCGTTCTGTTTGTGGGAACTCGCCCAAAATGAAGACGTTAAAGAGAAACTACTGGCAGACATTAATGAAGCACTTGAAAAGCACGATGGTCAATTGACGTATGATAGCATTCAGGGCATGAAATATTTAGAAGCATGTGTGCTAGGTATGTCACTTTCAAAGGACATAATGCTTCCAATGGATTTTCGAAAATCTATTTTATACCACTTATTCCAGAAACAATACGAAAGTATCCGTTCCCTCTGCTAAATAGACAATGTACAAAATCATACCAAATCCCAAACACTAAGTACACTGTCGAAGAAGGAACAGCCGTTGTGATATCTTTGATGGGGTTGCATCGTGATCCAGAACTCTTCCCCGAACCATTAAAGTTTATGCCAGAACGTTTCCTCGATGGTCAGCAGAACTCAACCGAATCGGCATACTTTCCATTTGGTACTTGTATCGGTAAGTAATTGCACAGCACGACAGGCAGGATAATGCTTGATCCAGTATCATTCATTAGCGCCAACCGTCAGCCGTCTATGCTCTCGCTTCATTTTCAGTGCCCATTTATTTTAAGTTATACTAATTGAGTTTCCGTGTTTTGTGGTTACCTTTTTTCGGTTCTGGATTTTCTCGACGCGAATATAAATGTTTGTATTTTGGATATGTGTATCAGGGCTTCGTCAAGGTAAATTAAGTGCAAAAGTTGCCATTGTCAAGATATTGACGTCATTTCAACTGGAAGCGATTGAAAGGAAGGAACTCGATTTTGAAGTTTACGCTGTTGGTTTGGTGCCTGACGGTGGAGCCAACGTAAGGTTTACGAAAATTGAATAAGTATGTTGTCGCTTTAAATAAAATATGTCATAAATAATATTGTGTTTTATATTAGACATTTTGCTGCAAAGCTAATTTAAGATGAATTGAGATAAGCAGAGTAACTGGTTGATTTGATATGATAGAGTTCCAACTTTGCAAAATATATTTCAGCAAAGTGGATTAAATACGGTTTACAAGAGAAAATAGCCAAATGAGTTAAGTTCTATGAATCCAGGTATTCAAAATAAGAACCCCGAATGCAGCATTAAAAGTTTTACAGCTTTAATAAGGGCACACCTAATGTTTAGACCACTAAACACTTAAAACAATTTAATAGAAGAACTTAATGATGATGCTTTTGAAGAATACTATAATTTTGTTTGAAGAAAACAGAACAGTTAAATATATATTATATAGTTGACAATGTAGTTCAAGTCCGAAAAACATTACATAGCAAAGGTATTCAAAATCTTTGGTAGAATCGAAATTAGGAAGAGGATACATGCACTCATAAAGTTTTTAGAACGAAGTGAAAATTATTTTTGAATATATCAATCCAACGAATTACAAGAAGAATATAAACATTAAACCAAGTGAACTACCAAAAGTGTATTTATTATAAAATCATTAGAATTATAGAGCTATTAAAATGTTATTACGATGATTTGATCGAAACGTAATGATACAGGCCCGGCCCTAATGTGCTTAGCGCCTGGTGCATGGGAAGAATTTACCGCCCTCAATAGAGGGTCTGCAAACATACTATATGGGGCACTACTATAAGTCCTCCAAATTGGTGTTTTGGGCAGGTTTGAGAACGTGGGGGATGACTAAAAAAATATTTATCCCCGAACTCATCTCGCTCGAAAACAAACTACATGATACTTCTAAATTTAGTGCGATTTTTTTACAGTGACAAGCGTACTTTTAAATCCTGAATTGCATCGATATTCGACCAAAAAATTCAAAGTTGGCTACGAAATATTCTTAGTGATGGTTAGATATAGGGAGTGGCTTTAAATGAATCTGGTCGCAATTATTGATTTTATCTAAATTATTTTCCTATTACGCTGACAATAAACTTAAATTTTAGCAATTTTTTCCTAAAGACTCTACAATATGTTTAATATTTGAGTCTCCACTTTCCTTTAAAGCTCCTAACGCTTCGTATGTATCAAATAGATTTTGCATCAGGAGATTAGAGGCGTTAAGTAACTTTCAAATCTTGTATCATATAAGGGCTTAAGCTCTCAACATTCGTCTTGAGATTGCGCTAACTATTCATAGAACTGCAAAAATACATAAAGCTGTTTTACAAGGTCAAAAACTCTTCAGACGCATAGGGTGCTATTGGTACGGCGCCTTAGGAGGCATCGGAGCGCGATTTGAAAGTGCACCAAATGAACTTGCTGGGGACGAGAGATAAGCACCTCGGTGAACTAAAAGGCATTTATTTTTCAACATAGTCACCTCGAAGTCGAAACGGGTTCATTCACACTCTCGGTATGTATACGTATATGCATGACATTTTGGTGTTTTAACATGCAATACATGATGCGAATCTGGTACATACACAAATTTATATGCAAGAATTTGATGAATTCTAGAATTGCATCAGCTAATCTTATGGTGTATGGATGGTTTTATATATATATATATATATATATATATATAACCATACAGGTGCACACTCAAGGTGTTACCGTAAGCGAAAAATATATATAAAATATATATATATATATATATATATATATATATATATATATATATATATATATATATATATATATATAGACATATATATATATATATATATATATATATATATATATATATATATATATATATATATATATATATATATATATATATATATATATATATATATATAACCATACAGGTGCACACTCAAGGTGTTACCGTAAGCGAAAAATGAATAAACTGAAAATTTAATATCTGGAACTTATTTAACATATAGATTAAGGATATATGGTAGATATTTTAGAAGAAGGTATTTTATTCTTGAATTAGATATTTTATTTTGCCGCCTTTTGTGCTTGTCTTATGGTGCCGCCTGGATTCAAAGCACCATGTGCACATATAGAAGAACCGGCCCTGTGATAAGGAATATGAACCAAGTTGATTGAACTAAAAGGCATTTATTTTTCAGCATAGTCTCCTAACAAGCTAAAACATTTAATCCATATTTTTTTCAAACCCAGGATACTCTTAGAAAAAAATTCTTTGTCTTTGTCTGTTAAAACGCCTCATCTTCAAATTTCTTGGCCCAAAGGTGTTCCTTGAGCCGGGGAAAGAGGTACAAGTCATTGGAAGCTAGATCTGGCGAATAGGGTGGATGTTCAAGCAGTTTGAATCTAGTTTCTGGAATCGCAGCCATCGCCACTGCAGCCTTGTGAACCGGTGCGTTATCTTGATAAAACAGCACTCCAGCACGCAGTTTGCCACGTCTTTATTCCTCAATAGCTTCTCGCAATCTTCTCATTTGGTCTGCGTAGTAAGAGCTTGATATAGTGGCTACCTTTTCCAACAATTCAACCATAATAATTTCTTCAGCGCCTCAAGAACTGATAGCATAACCTTCCCCGCCGAGCTCGACACTTTGAATTCCTTCGGCGCCGGTGAAGAAGGTCGCTTCCACGTCACCGATGGGTGTTTGGTTTCTAGATCAAAATGGTGGATGCAAATCTTAAACGTGATCACGAATCGTGACAAAAACTTCTCCTGATCTGCTTGAAACTTTTCGTGATTCACCCTCGAAATGTAAGCTTGTTTCTTCTTTTGGTCGTTGGTTAACATCCTTGGCCCCCAACGCGCAGAGACCTTCTTCATATGTAAATCATGGGCAACGATTCTTTGAACGCTGCCATACGAGATCCCTATGACCTTAGCTACATGCCTGATGGTCACTCTTTGATCTGCCAACACGACATCTTCGAATTTGTTCACGTTATCTTGCGTGTGGGAAGTGGATGAGCGTCCTTCACGGTGTTTACCTTCAGTAGATATTTTTCCGAGCTTAAATTCCTTGGCTCAGCGTTGCAACCAAAGTATAGAGAAAAATAAGTGAGTCAACTCCTTCCATTTTCCAAAAAAAAAAACAATTTGATCTTGAAATTGCACCTCCATTTATGCAATGCATTATCTGCCAACGCATACTGGGAGTGTGTTGATATTTTTTTGCAAGAGAGAGCCGTATGTGAGCAACGAAAAATCTAGCCTGAGTATGTATTTACCGAATCTTATTTTGCATCTCTTTCTGTTCCATGTGATTTCTTTGAACTTTCCAGGCTGATCAACAATTCAATCTCAGGTCGGTTCACTAAATTTTTGGTCCGTATACATATACAGAGCTGACACGCTGGTTAGTTAAAGCCATAGATATAAGAAGAATGGATACGAAACGGGCCGAGAGAAATGAAGCAATTTTCGACCTCTGGTCGCAATGTGTTTGTGTAAAACAACAACAAATTTCATTCAGAAAAGTTGATGTATTTGGAAATTTGTGTCCATGTATTGTTTTCCCCGTTATCCCAACCACCCCGTAGATCGGCTGGATTGAAATGAATGTTTACATAGACAGTCTACAGCGCTGAGGGGTGGTGCGTGCGGCATTGAGGGGAAAGCTGTTTTACAGAGAGTAAAATTGCATGTGTAGTAAAATTGCTTCATTCACGTACGGGTTCATGCATTGTGATTGCGTGTCCATTCTTTATATGTCTATGGTTAAAACTTTTATGCGAACTGGACATAACCGATTATCGCAACCCACGAAACATAAAATCTAGACTCTCTTCAACCAACTTTTACTCCAATGATCTATAAAATATAGCATTCCAAAAATAAAACGATAGTGTTCGCAGAGGCGGCCTTACAAAGAGGCGTACAGTGCGCGAAATAATTATAACATACAAACTATCACTAGGTATTTCTGAGAAAATGAATCGTCTGACACTATTTGTGATGACGTCATATCATTTTCGCAGGCGAACGCAATGTAACGGCACTTTAGGCTACTTGTTAATTTTTCGTTGTAGTCAGCTGGTGTTTAATTTTCTTCAGAAGCCCAAATTACTAGTGCGAAACAAATATAGCGGACAGTTGTACGTGAAGTATGTTTTCTAGGTGTAAAATTGATAATTCGTCTAGATTTATAAGACTAGTTAGTTCACCAAGGTATACGCAGCCTACTAATGAAGATTAGCATTTACACGTGCAGTTTTTAATCCGTAATTTTTAAAATTACAGTTCGAATCAATAAAAATGCCAAAGGGGACAACATTTACTGCTGAAGAGCGGGCTAAAATTTTAGCTTACAGGGATTGCGGGACAACAATCAGAAGAATAGCTGAAAAGTTGAACATGGACAAAAGTACGGTGAATAACTTCTTGAAAAACCCCAAAAATTACGCCAAAATCAAGAGATCAGGTCGTCCGTCCCAAGTCAGTGAGAGGTCTAAAAGAGAGATAAAACGGCTGGCTATTCAGAAAAAGCTAAGTCCCTCACAAATACGGTTTCAATTGAATCTTCCCATCACTACGCGAAGGGCTCAGCAGATTTTGAAGAATAATGAAAATGTTAAATATGGAAAACGCTTGCAAATACCAAGGCTTCTGCTTCGTCATAAATCTGCACGTTTAGAATTTGCTAAACGGTATAAATTTTGGACAAATGAATGGGATTCTGTTATATTTAGTGATGAAAAAAATTTCAATTTAGACGGGCCTAATGGCTGCCATGGAAATTGGAGAGATGTCCGTAAAGAACGGGAAACGTGTCATAGAAGGAACTTTCAAGGAGGTTCCCTCATGATATGGGCTGCATTCGGCTCTCGGGGAAAGTCTGACATTTGTTTTATTTCACATAAAATGAACTCAGCTAAGTATGTTGAACTCTTGGACGACGTGCTTATCACTTTTGCAGAGGATTTGTGGAGAGACGACTGGCTGTTTCAGCAAGACAACGCACCTATACACTCTGCGACGTTCACGAAACTTTTTTTTTGAGTCCCGGAACATACCGCTATTAAAGTGGCCTGCTATAAGCCCTGATTTGAACCCCATGGAAAATCTATGGGGTATCCTATCACAACAACTCTATTCACAAGGTCGTCAGTTTGACACCATATTAGAGCTAAAAACGGCCATTATAAAGGAATGGAATCAAATTGGAATATATGTTCTTCAATCTCTTGTTAATTCCATGCCCCGTCGTTTATGCAAAGTGATACAAAATAAGGGAAGCCCTATAGATTATCAAGATTTCTTTTGGTGTTAATTATTGTTATAAATATAATCAAATTGGAATATATGTTCTTCAACCCCTTGTTAATTCCATGCCCCGTCGTTTATGCAAAGTGATACAAAATAAGGGAAGCCCTATAGATCATCAAGATTTCTTTTGGTGTTAATTATTGTTTTTAGTTTTTGAAATATATTACTTTTTTTTACATTTTTATGTGATTTGTCCGTTATAATTATTTCGTTCATGAATTTGAAATACTGTATCTTCCTGGCTAAAAAAAAATTAAATAGTTGAAAATACAATCCGCTGTTGCTTTGTTATCATTGCATGAAACAGAAAACTAAATTTTTATTTTTAGAATCAGTATCTAGCAAATAATTTTCTTGATATTCTCTATGTCCGATATAATTATTTCGCGCACTGTATTAGGCTGTGCCTGAACCCCGCACTTTTCAGGGGCCCCGCGTAACCGTGAGGCACATCTTACAAAATATACAACGCCAGTTTAGCAATCATAGCTAAGAAAACACGGAGATAAAATTTTAAATATCTCCAAATCTTTGGTTCTGCACAACTTTTTCACAGTTTTAGAATTTTTACTAGGCGGTATTTAGTATACTCTCAAAAACAAAACAAAGTTTATTGTTTTGTCTGTCGCATATTTTTAACATTATATATTTCTACTTTCAGTAGCACTGGATTGAATAGTTGGAAGAATTTGGGATCTTATTTAAAATCTCATGAAACTTCAGCTGAACATATTGTTTGCGTATTAAAATGGTTAAGGGCCATTCAGATATGCGTCCATGCGTCCACGCGTCCATGCGATCTAGCGTGTTTTGCTTACACGAGTCAATTTGATTTTGTTTATTTAGGCGGGTCTAAAGCGAAGGAGGTGGAGTATACTGATTCATGTACAATAGATTTTATAATGATTTCTTTCGCTCAGTGGCATGTGTGGATGATTCGTTGATGATCATTTAAAAATACGTTTTGTGGATGATTATTTTATTACATGATGATGTGGATATTATTTTTTTTCCATCCTTACGTGCAGGACTATTACGAAAAAATTAAAATGCATACGAATATCTAGACACAAACCATTATACATGAAGGTATATATAGTCATATGGATAAATATATACACTTGTTTGCTATCAATTTATTTGTTTGGAAGGAAGAAAAAAATGGGGAAAAATTGAGGAATGGGAATTAGTAATGTTTTAAAATTGATCACGACGATGTTTTCAAATATTAATTATTATAATTATTATAATTCAAATAATATGAAAATAAAAAAAACCATCATTGCAAGCGTGTAATATCCATTCTCTTATCAATCCATCCATCCACTTATCATCTCGAAATGACAAAGAGCGAAAGTAAAACAATTAAGTCAATGGTATATCAATCACCTTATCCGACCACTTTCGCCTTAGCCCCGCCTTCAAAAAACTGGATTTGAGTTGACTTGACTCGTGTAATCTAAAAACGCATTGACGCGTGAACGCATGGACGCGTGGACGCATGTCTGAATGGCCCTTTAGAGTTAGAAACAAAGCTTAAAGCTAGCTCAATTGTAGAAGACAAATTAGACACCCAATTTCAAGCAGAAATGAAGAGATGGAGAAATATTTTAGAGAGAGTTTGAACAATTATTGATTAGTTCTCAAGGAGTATTTGAATGATAATCACAGTGAAACTTCAGCTTCCTAGGCCTTGCATAAGTAAAAAGAAGACTTAATCATTACTGATTGCATTAGAGATGTGTGTCGCCCAGAACAGATGTCATTTATTTTGAGATATTTAAATGTAAACACTGGCTATATTGAAAAAGATTTTTGAGATTTTTAGCTGTTGAAATTACTACTGGTGAAGAGTTTAGTTTTTGTATAAGCTTCATAGTTTTTCTTCTTGTATTGTGAACATATTCTACATAAATTTTACCTTTGTGAGAAAATATTTATTGACTGCTGACACATAAATTTTAGCATATAAATTCACCGTTGTGAAGAATTCTATTCTTTTTTTCTGTACCGACAATTTTACTGCTATCATTGGGAGAGTTCAATCCAATTTTTTTTACCGAATCTGCGTACTTGGCTTTGTACTCAAATTTAAGGCATATTTATTGCTGCAATAAGTGCTTTATTCAGGCAATCCCCAACCAGTAAACAGTTTGTTTCTTCCTAAAAACACTGTTGAAGTAACATTTCAACTATTTCTCTTGGCATCGAAGGATTGAAAAGATTTATCCTTCATTTAGTCATTCAGGTCCTGCCTTAAAAGTATTTTAGCTTTTAACGACTAAGAACTTTCAATCCATTATTGATTGTGAAGATATTTGCTGATATTTAAATACAATCAATATGTTGCTCGTTTTTCCACACATAGTGTATATTATAAACATATAATATTTTTCTTTAAAAAATACGCTTCCAAGCTGTATTGCTTAATTCAATGATGTGTAAGCTGTTTTTTAACATCCTTTTTGCATTTACGGAAAATACTACCAAACATAAAGTCAAATGTTGTCCTTGGAAATATACTACAAGAAACAGCTAGACATTTGTACAAATGGAGCAGCCATATTTTTCAGAGAAGAACTATATCCTAATTTTTAATTATACGAACACGTGAACAACACGATAATCTAGTTTTGAATGAGAAAAACAACACTGCCGTAACGTAACGCCGGCTCTCATATACAATGTAAAATATTTTTCGATTATTTTCCTGAGCAACAATGTGAGCGAACGTTTTTCCGAGCCTAATTTGCTCTACATAACCAACCTTAAAAGACCGAGTAGCATTTCAGGTCAATTTTCGTTGTTTCAAAATGATAGGACTAGCTAGTAACTGGATGTATTAATTTTGATGTTTAAGTAATCTTTTCCATTTAGCTTTGAATCATAACTTTAACTACGATTGATATTTTTTATTCAAACTATAATACTTTTCAATGCACATGACCCTAAGACAAATCACGAAAATAATTATCCTTATTGATTTAGTAAATGGCAACTCATTTCCCAGTTCGCCAGCCAAGCCAAGCTAAGACAAGATGGATTATCACAGCTTGCAGATATTTGGTTTTTGCACTTACTTATATTAAAAAAAAGAAAATTCGAGAGCGACAAGTAAGAAGAGGAATATTCAAATCAATTGTGGCACCAACACATGGCTAATGGCTCTCTCGGGGCGCGTGTATCTCAGAAAACAAGAAATAAAAGTACAATGACATCTGCATACGAAACATGATTTGTATCCGGAACTTTTATTTTTAGACTCTGAACTGTCTTGTCATCAAATATAATTAGTGCAAAAATGCAGTTCTTTTCGTGTTAGCTTCGTGAAATTTTACTGTTTTTAGTGAACACTTCTTTATGAACTAAATTGGAGTAAACAAGAACAGTTCTTCTCTTGTCCACGTACCAACGCCCGCCAAGAGGATACTTTTACGCTTGGGTCTCATTTTTTCTGGAAGTAATGCCCCGTACAATGTATTGTTGTTGTTGTTTTCTCTACATTGTATTGCTGGATTTCACATGTGACCGCTGTAGAAAGGTTATTTGGAATGCAACGTATCCTTTCTGAAACTCCGGGACAACAGCAAAATATACGAATTTTCTGGGCTTATACAAGTATGGGTCGATGGGTTTTTATCAGCAAGCGAACACTTATTCAAATGAACTTCGATGTTGGAATTTTGCGACTTAAAGTTACACTGCTTAAAGTAAGTAAAAACCAGTAACAAAATTTCAACAGTTTTAAAGGAAATAACATATTCAAAACGTATGTAAGCAGATAGTCTCATTTAAACAGAATTTGAATCTCAGTGGCTACCATTTGATGCGAATCCGTGACCTATCATTAGTCAACATCAATACGCTCTGCGAATTTCACAATGATCCAATGTTTGCGTCAGAAGTAATGACAAATAAAATTTAAAAAATAATCCTTGCCTACTTTTAGCCACGCTGCACCTACACACGGATCAAAATTTCCAATTCTTTATCATAGACAATTCACTCTGACTCTGATTCTGCTTTCGGAGGCTGATTCCGCAAAACGATCGAGTTTCCCGTTTCAATATGCTCTGCTTTGATAAGCTTTAGAGATGATATACGTTGTCTATGCTGATTTATAGACAAGAAGGGAACCATGATCACATTCAATAACCTTTACAAGTAAAATTATATCTGTGGATATAAGTCGGAGATGTTAAAATTTGTCACAACTAGCGTAAATCCAAATTAATGATTTCCATCTGCAAGTGGTCACGCCAGTCAAGTATGCACTGTGTGCTGGTGTCTGATGAGAATCAGTGCATACTTTCGAAACCACTTTGTCACAATAGAATTTACAATGTAGATTAAAATTTTTTATGCAAATAAAAAGTTGTTCAATTTTAATCATCCCGCAAAAACAATTCCAATTTGATTCTGCTTTCGGAGGCTGATTCCGCAAAACGATCGAGTTTCCCGTTTCAATATGCTCTGCTTTGATAAGCTTTAGAGATGATATACGTTGTCTATGCTGATTTATAGACAAGAAGGGAACCATGATCACATTCAATAATCTTTCCACATTGCCATTCAAAGACAATTTTTTCGAAAATTAGTTTTCTAGCGGTTCTGATGCATATATTGTTTCTAAGTCTTAGCATATTTCGACTGTTAAGCCAAAGGACCCTTTTTTGAGGAAAAATGGAAAATGTGGTATTCAAATAACGGTTGTTACTACTTACTTAGGAAAATAAAATTCATGTTTCTCTTCGCATATCCAAATGTTTCAACTGATTAAACAATCTTTCGATGAACATTAACATACAAAGTTAGTTAGAAACTTGAAAGTGAACTAGAAACTAGAAAATGAATTACAAGCTTTTAACTTATTTCAAATTCACCTAATAGACAATCTGCGACATAGCATCAGAACAAGAATCTCACTCGAACTGAACATGATGTAAAGAATTGTTTTGTTTGCGACACTGTTTAAAAATTGAAATTCACTAAACGGTTTCGAAGATATGCACCGTGTTTTCATCAGACATTATAGTGCACACCTCATTGATGTAACCAATTGGAATCGAATTGGATTATTGACTCTTATTTACTTAAATGCGAAAGTTTTTTCATGCATCTCCGAATTTTATCCAACGAAAATTTTTCATATAAATTGTATTGTTTAAATTAAAACTCACTAATTTGTTTACTGATTATATTTCACTTTAATGTTACTTAAGCACCCCCTAAACGCTCAATATTATTGATCAATATGCATTGATGAATACGTATTGAAGGGCTATATTGACGTGTAGAAGAGCTTCAAACATATTGACAGCATATTGAAGCACATTGATGGAAATTCCTATTGAAGCATATTGATAGAGGCTGTATTGATGCGCATATTGACGTGTATGAGGCATATTTATCAATAATGCATCATTTTTGTGCGGAATATCGACGCGTTACCACGTACTCGTGCGTAATAGCCATCAGATGCATGATGTCGACATGAACGACATGAACGACACGAATCAAAAATGAACAAGCTTCGTATTGGAGTAGCTCGCATATTGAAGCCATATTGAAGCGCATAAAGCTACCTTCAATATTATTGATAAATCACATTGATCAATAATATTGAGCGTTTAGGGGGTGCTTTCGACAACGATTCACACTTAACTGCCTTATCTGTTTGCAAGGACCGCTTATCGCTTTCCTAGACAACAGGCATAGCATAAGAACTAATAAATAGCATGGAAAGAACGGTATTGTGCGATATTTTCCTGTTGGAAGAGAATGGCAGGAAGTGAAGGATTTACCATCAGTTGGCACCTAAGAAAAACCAAAATCAAAATAAGTTCTCTTTATCATATGCAAAAGTGAGAAAAGTATGCTCTCAAATGACATATGGGAATATATACATATATCCGTGCAGCTGATAGGTGAGAGTGTGTTGGCGTGCGTATAATCCCATCAAGAAACAGTAAGCGCAGCGATCATTCGCTGGCAATAAACGAAATTCTCTGTGTCGGAGATATTCCTTTTACTCGCCAAATGGTATCGAAAGTAGTATTCCGCGTTAACTATTTATCACTCACCATTTTTATATTCAGAATAGGTTTTCAGAAAATCAATATTGCATAAATTGTCATTCGTTAAAATAATCTCTTTGGCAAAGCACATTTACATTGCCTAGGAATGAGAAACGTATCTGATCGTATAAAGGGAGCGTGTCTTATCTTGGCGAGGTAATTTCTGTCTTTTTTCAACTTGGACTTATATGTTGCTATCTAATTCTCGCAATCAGTGGGGTAATATCGCAAATTGTATCACAATTCACGTACTTTCCGAGCTATATATCGTACTTAAGCTATGACAACAGGTTCAGAGGGAACCTGTTTTAATATCGGCTACAATTACGTTTGCAGTACACTACAACTATAGAAGTATTTGCTAATTCGCGGTCAGCTTTTTTCCTTTCGTGCCTAAAATTCATCATAGCAATTTTCATATAGTCACATCAGCGAGGTATACAATAAGCTGATGTCTGATGAGAAATGGTGCATATTTTCGAAGCCACATGGTAAAATTTCATTTTTGAATAGTGTTGCAAACAAAACACTACCATATGATAATGCTTTCGGACGTAATCCTTAAAATAATTGACGAAATGCCGTTTTAGTACTCTCCACTTGAAATTCTAGTTTACAGCTCTAGCTTTCTCGTTTCACAATGAAGTCTTTTTGAACAGAAATGCGAAATTTTAAACTTTCCGAATTTCTAAATAAATTTTGACAAATAAGTTTCTGAGTTTTCTAAATTTATTTCAATTGATTCATTGATCTGTTGCATGCTTGAATAGATAGTTTTCACAGCTAAAAAAAAATCTGAACATAAATAAACTAACGAAAATAATTCCGCCAACAATTTCTGAAAGAACCCCATTCGAAACAAAAGATGCACAAAAAAAAATGTTTTATACTTTTGTCATGTCAACAGTTTCTGATAAAATCACATATTTTCTATTGGTTTTTATTGCAAACATTTCAACCTTTTTATTGCAAACATTTCTAGCTTGATGATGATGCTGTAAAATTTCCACAAAACTCATTCTTTTCCTTCAAGGTAGCAAGTAATCAAACAATTCAAGAAAATAAACAACCTACATTCGAACTTCCAAGAAATTAAAGCATTGTGAGTCCCAGATACGTCAATTTCAAAATTTTCCACTGGTGTAAAACGAAAAGTTCAAGCCTTAGAATCGTATCAGAGTCACAGCAGTATCAGGTCACACAAGTCTTCGCAAGTAAAAGTCAGTGTATTTTTTTTTATGGGATGTAAACTCATTTCCCGTGGATATTTTTGCTCTGGTCTACTAAGATCTGAAGCTTTGTTACTTTTCAGAAGCAAAGCAATAAAATGCGCCTTGTTTTCCAAATATTATGCTCTTTAAGCACCCATGACGATATTATTACTTGTTTAGGAAATAATTTGTACATCTCTTTTGGATCCTGTGTCCTTCATGATTCAACAAGAATCTGATTTTTTGTTGAATGTCGTATTTGTACGCTTTTAATAATTATTTTGAATCTAAAAACATGAAATACTTTGGCAAATAATGCTTCAAAGTCTTTTTAATGATACATTTTTTGCTCTGTAGCTCTATCTGTCCCATATAATTTCAAAATATTAGACATAAGTAATATTATCATTCATAATCATTGTGGATTCTCCATGAAAACATCAATACTTACCATATCACAGTCTTCATGCTCCTTGATGATTACTTTCCCAATGATTGTATACAAAATCCAATGGTCGGTTTTCGGTCACCAGACTATTCATATCGATTGACAAAATCCTACCAGTCAGACTATATTCATCGAGCCCATTACATTCATGTATGTACTTTACCGGTAGCTACCATTCAAATACGAATGAAGGTTCTCGAATAATGCTAAGATTTGCTTTCAGATCCGAATTGAGTTCACTTCTGTTAATCTATAAACGGGTGCTTGACTTTATTCGTCTTACTCCTAAAGATATTCGAATACTATTTGCAGGAATATCATCAGGTATTTCTCATTACTTCCTGTTTGCAGGTATATCGAAGAATTTTGTCTATTATGCTTGTGAATTCGCACTTTTCATGCAATCGACAACGATCAATACTTTCAATTAATTATACTCTGAAATAGTCGTCGTCTTAAGAGCACAGTTCAAAGGAATCAAGTGGGCATTTTTAGATCGATTGCAATGTTGATTGAAAGAAAGAGAATGATGTGACACCGATGAAATACAAATGAGACGAACATATAAGCATCAGTCGACCTAAATTAGAGTGAAGTACAGATAAATAGTTTCTGAAGTTATGCCAGTAAAAACTATTATAATTAGAAGAGAAAAATAACTTTAATAATATTCATCTCACGAGTATTGAAGGTTTAAACATACATAATTGATATTATTCTCAGTCCGGCTGGAGAAACTGCAAAAGCAACGTACGGACGATTCAGCCTGCACAGTCAAAGACATGCATTTGCAATAGCGTGTTGAGTAAAACAGTTGATGGGGCGTACGATTCGTAAAGGATAATTCTTTGGCTTTCAAGTAGATATGATTGAATACAGTACTCTACAATCTGTTCAAAGATATCTTATCTTTCCAAAATTTCTTGATAAAATTCATCCAAAGTAATTTTTGAATATTATTTGTTAATAATGAAATGAAATGAACTCGGTCTCCAGGGGAATTAATTAATTAAAACGCAAAAATTGCTCAGAACCGAGTTGAATGTCGCTTTTAATTAACGTTTATTATGCATAAAGATTAATCATTCTTTGATGCTTAACGTTGCAAAAAAAATTCACGTGAGCAAATGTAGTTTGTTGGTTTTTTCAGGTAGTTTTAATGTGTGCCTACTACACGAACAATACTTGTTATTTCTTAATATTCGACATTATTTGCAAAGCATTTCCTTGCTTTAGGAACTCCCATTTCTTTAAATACTCTGGTATTTTCCCGAATTGAATAGGTATTCGCTAAACATTTCTGCAAGGAAAAAATTATATTACGAGGGTGGATTAATGGATATTAAGGAGGATACACTATTCCCAACGTCCCTTCAATTTCTTTGATCTCTCCAAAAAAAACACGATTTGTCAAATTTTTCCTAATATACTTATGCTTCGACGATGACCTCCTCGTTCGAGCAGAAATTTTTGCTCGCAACCCACGTTTTCAGGTTGTGAACAGAAAGAAGCCACAGGAAGCACGGTCGGGCGAGTACTGTGGATGCGGAAGAAATTTGTAGCGCAACTCATGCAATTTGGCTGCGACGATTTCGGACGAGAAAGCTGGTGTGTTGACATAATGGAACAGCATTTTCCTTTGCAATGTTTCTTTCAATTTCAACATCGATCGGCTCAATCATTCACTGTAATATTGCTCCGTGCTCCAAAAAGTCCATGAAATCATGGAGATGACCCTTTCGGCCGATGGAACAGTTTTTGCCTTCTTCGGAGCAGATTCACCTGGAGAAGTTCATTGTTTTGATTTTGACTTGGTCTCTGGCGTAAAAGGATGAATCCATATTTTATCAACGATGACGATTAATGCAAAAACTACTGCGAATTTCGCTTAAAGAGAACTGCTTTGACGTTGTCAAGCGTATCCACTTCTTGTTCACAGTGAGGCATCGCGGCACCCATCGAGCCAACAGCTTTTTCACTCTTAAAGCCTAGTACTATACTCGAGCGAAACGAATTGTCGCGAAAAGTACCCTTTCAGCAGCAGCGAAATAACATGCCGATATTGATAATAGATGGCATTATTTGCGAGCACTAGTCAAGTTTGAGGCCGGATGTAGGTGATTGTCGAATATGTCCGCTCGAAAGTAGTTCAAACGTAAATTATGCGAACTTGCTTTAATGAGTTCAACAATAATAAAAAAAAGATATTAAAGCTCTTTTTAGCGAGGAACATTAATGAAATGAGTAAACAAATTTATTGAAAAGTCAAAGTAGATTTTAGCGTGACTGGAACGACAGATTAACTTGAAACGGCATTGAATTTGGAATTTCATCGAAAGTCTCAGTTTTTTGCATGACAATTGAAGCGTTGGTTTCTTAGCTCAAGAGTGAGGGAACAATTTGAAAGTGTATGATAAAAATCTATTGATCGTTATTGCGATTATGTACTATAACAGGAATATATTGGTAATAAATATATTTGGGAATAAGAAACCAAGTGATATTTTTTCTCCTATAAGATACTACAGAGTCTTATAAGAGGAAAACTGAGAGGACAGTTCTAGTAATATCAGCCTTGTAGGTAATTAGTGTGCTACTAGTATTAAATGGGTAATTTATGAGAGCTATTTTAGCTTTAAAAAAAAATGAGACTAATAAATCTCTTATTTTTTAACTTTTACAATGCTTATTGGTGTACACAAGTACTTTTGTGAAGGTGTGATTGTGAGATCAAAAGTCTTTTTATAAAAGTTACACTCTCCGTACAAAAGTCGCTAGAAAAAGAGAAACAATAACCCGTAGTACAAGTACTCAATTTTCAAAATTGAGAGTGGTATGAAAGTCAGCTGAAATGTCCTTACAAATGCTTTGCTCTGGAGAGTCTCAAGTGGATTAGTAGAGTCTCAAGTTGCTTAGTAGAGTCTTGTAAGATATCCCAAAAGCTGAATTCTGGAGAGTATGTTGGTTGGGATTTCAGTTGTATTTTTCAGTCCCTAACTACAACAAATGTTTGAACACGATTAATCATTGTACACTATGAGAAGCGGATGCATTTTCGTATACATATAGTCCCAAACAACAGAAACAAGAGATCTATGTCGGCGCCAAAACGCGCATTTAACCACACTTGAATAGTTTCCGTATTTTGCCATCTAATTAACTGTCCTGACTATCTACACAATTCAGCATACCAATGAATCAAAATTAATGATATATTATGGTTCTTTCCTTCATAAATCATCATAGCGTAATGTGCTACTTAACCAGCGTGTCAACTCAGTATACATATACGGTTCAAGTCTTCCAGGAAACCGGCCTAGTTTTCTATGTTTGTACTATGTCAAAATGTACCTTTTGTCCTCAGCAATAAATGTAACACCCTCAAAAATAATTAAGGAAATTTTGATCCGCTTGCAATAGTTAATATTTAAAATTTTACATGTCGCACAGACTAGAGGTACACTTTCTTTACCTCCCACACATTTTGTGTCGACGGATCGATACATATTTCAAGATATGTACGTATACACCTACTATAGTAGGTGCAATAATGTTTCCTCATCACAAAAAGATGGCAGCAAATTTACGCGAACACACCATAAAACGTTACACATTTTCATTTTCAACTGGCAAGCACTTTAACCGACGAATATCTCTTATTTTGCTTAATTAAAAGGGATCCGACCCATTGAAAAGCTACGAAATATGACTTAACAACACCTATTAGCATTTTCAATTTCCGGTTTGCGTCTTCGATCTCGTTCATTACAATATAATACTTTTCCGCCAGCGAATTGTTCACTGACGAATTGAAAAGCTCTTTTTGTATGGAATTTGACCGTTGAATTCGCTTCGCCAAGAGTATAGTACTAAGCATAACATAAAATGCACAATGTTAATTACCCTTCCGTACGACATGCCTTGTTACTTCCCGCACTTTCGTTCGGTGAGTTGCAAGAATCATGTCATGAACCTTTTCAACGATTTTCTTAGTAACTACGCCTCCCGGGCGGCCTGGGCGTTCCTCACCAAAAATATATACATACATATACGGCCCATATACGGCCACGTTTAAATTCGTTGAAACAATATCTCACAGTTGTCACAGATGGTAAAGGGTCCTCATAGACAGCATCCAACTTCGCTTTTATTTCTACCCAAGTTCTTCTATTCAAGAATGAAAATTGAATAACGTATCGTCATTGCTCTTTTTCCGTTTTATCGAAAAACACGAGGCACGTTTCATACAAACAGCTGTCACTTTAAAACCAACCAATAAATCAGTCTGAAATTTAATACGACCTCGTTCAAAAGATATAATTTTAATTTAATTAAAATATACATAATATGTATATATATATATATATATATATATATATATATATATATATATATATATATATATATATATATATATATATATATATATATATATATGTATATATATATATATTTAAATATATATATATTTATATATATACATATATATATATATATATATATATATATATATACATATATAAATATATATATAGTGGTGAACCCGAGAATCCAGTCCAGTGCATGCAGAGTGAAATCGTTACATTCATAAAACATCCTGTGATTTCCAAAATAATATTTAAAGATATATTTTTTCTATTACTTTTCACACATATTTTGATCATTACATATTGTGCCGACATATCTACTTTATTGTAAAATTGGATTTTTATCAATTCCTATTGACAGCATGTGGATCGGCAAGCTGATCAAACGAGATCATGAGCCCTTTACTCAATCAAATTGCTGGTGGCTCGTGGTTGGTCTTAACATTCATGCGTTTACAAACTGCAAGTTCTATTTTAATTTAACTTTTGCCTTCTTCCTCCCACTTTCTTGATCTCTCAATCAGTGCATCATTGTTTCAACAAACACATTATCCCAGTTGCCTTATACCAATTGAAAATTGGTATAGGGGAAAGTACAATCGTTATCAATTTTATTAGATTATTTTTTGACATTGACAAAGGATTAAATATAATATAATTGCAACTTGATACAGATCTGCTACTTGTATTTTAGTATTTCCTAAAACAAATAGTTTTGTCGACCACGCTGAATCTTTTTGTCGTATGCATATATACAGAAATATGAATTTGGATTTGTATTCATTTGCTCAATTCTCTAATAAAACAGTACAAAAACAATATAGTGTAAGAAAAAAATACTGTACAAAAATAAATAGCAATCAACAAGTTCCAAAAAATGACATAAAAATTGACATATAATTTAAAAATTGACATAATTGAATATAATAAGAAAATCCAATTTGGTGCTGCGACCAAGGATAGGAAGGAATTTTAGAGAGAAATAATTTTTACCTGAATTTGTTTAATTGTCTGTTAATTTGAACTTGCACATGCAATATTTTAGGTCAATTGTTTTGCATTATAAGTAAGTATAAGTGCGATAAGAAAGAACAGCAGACTGGAACAGTTTTGAGTTTTTATTAGCAAGTGGATATACATATTTAGGCTCCAGTATATTAGATATAGGCTTGAAATGTGATTTTACAAACAAGTTAATTTATTGAAGGTAGTGGTGGATGGCATGCAGCTCTTTGTTTTGTACAAAATATGGCCTGAATATTTACTCCATTTATTTTCCACTTACCGTAAACACTATTGATGCATTAAAAAAAAAATCAGTCCTTACGAGTAGATAGAGGTGTCGCCTGTGAAAAAAAAATACAATAGGAAGGGACTTAGGCAAGAGCCTTGTGGATCTATTGCGGCGATTTTGAATTTTGCTAATTTTTGTCTCTGTCAACAAAAGGTATATTACCTGTAGAGTAAAGTAAAGTAAAGTAAAGTAAACCCACGACAACCTTTTGTTAAATCTAGGGGTAGAAGCTAGTATAAAGTTTCATCATAAATCTACAGTCATTGCGCATACGAATGAAGAGTGATTAGCTCTACAACTCACTTTACCCCTGAATAAATCAGATACCAATTCACAGCTTGGTTCGCGGTCTGTCACTCGAATTGGTAGAATAAAGTAAAAGTAGTTAAAAAAAAATACCAACCAAAAATATACTGCAAGAATACTTAAATGAAAAAATCCATAACACTGCCCTACTAAGCGCAAAAGCGGTATCTCATTGAAAGCGAGTTTCGAGATAATTGAAGTTTCGAAAAAGTAGTAATATTGATAAACCTCTAATTCCCTTGGTGATTTAAGCTAAAATTGAGATAAGCGACGAGAAACTGGGTTCGTTTGGAGCTGGTGGAGGATTACTCCACATTTCTCGATAAGCGGTCTTCGGCTCTTGGATACATCGAGTACTTAGATTTAAAAATCTTTCTTAAGGTGTTTTCCAAATGTTTTAAATAAGATACCATTAAAAGGATTAGTTCATTGGGTGCGTATTGTTTTAAGTTTTCTAATGTTATAGAAATCAATTTTTCGATTTTTTTTTTTGTGATACCGCTTTTGCGCTTAGTAGGGCATAACATGCAGCTGAACGTTTGTGGAAAATAGCAATAAAAAATTCGGAACTTAGAGGCCCACGTTGGGCGCTGTCCCATGAACCAGGCAACGGATGATGATGCAAAATGCATCTAAGCTGAACTAGTTGCATTCATGCGTGCATCTATGAGCCCATCAAGTGGCATCATAATAAAGACAGTTGTACGATAGAAGAAGTAGAGGGAAATCATTATATTTCATATAAAATTCAATAAAATCTAATCGACCTTAAATGTCATTTAAAAATCTTTAAAGCAAGTAATGGAGCCACTAAAGCCACAAAAAGTTTAAAGTTTGCCAAATCTATCGGTCTCCACACCATCATCAACCACATATGATAAACAGAGGCAGATATTGATTCTTTTACTCTTGTTAAGTAAGGAAACATGGTTTGCATGCCATTTAAACTGTATACAGCTATTATGAGAGATGGTGAAATAAGAAGGAAAAAATGAAACAAATTCTTCTTTTGTTTGATTCCGCTTACGAATAAAGCTCGCGTAGAGCAATCAGCATACAGATACCTAGAAACTCAATGATCGATAGATTTACTCATCATTAACCTAATGATACATCTAAAATTCTGCATCATACCTCGCAATTTCTCAACAATAGTGAAACTGAAATGCTTACGTACCTTCGCAATAAGTAATTCCTCGCAATCTTTCTAAGCACTTGCTTCCTCAAAGGTAATCCAATAGTCGTGACAATGCTGGGAATCTAGCCTTTCCTCGAATTGAGCGGCAGTATGTCGGTGTTTGATCAGAGCTCAGTTTTCTGTTCCGTTTTCTCCTGCGAAACCGTTTCACTGTCACTTTTCTTTCGAAACTTATCCTTCACACGCTTGAATGCTTCATCCTTCGGCTCCACCGACTATCATGTATGCTATTCATGCATACATACATCGTTTGACTCGAAACCGAAATGTACAAATCGTGGCCAGTCACCGAGCTCGAAAAATCAACAATAGGAAAACATACCTTATTCGCCTTCTTTATTATTTAGATAGGAGAAGAAAGGAAAGGAAGCCGCCAATGATGAGATATCGTAGAACGTACCACACCACCATCGGAATGTCGTCTTCGCCGTCCTTTCCGGTGTGCAGAATTTTCGAGGCAGATTGGAACCAGCAGTAGGACGCTGACTAGACAAATAGATGAAGGGAAAGGGATGAAGACAAGATACACACAAGACGGAATTGTTTCCTGTGAGATAGATCACACCAAGTTTGAATCAGAATCCAGTGCCACGTTCCTGTTAAGCTGCAGCGAAAGGAATTATGACAGGTATGTGAAAATGATGCGTGCTATTGAAGTTATGACCTATCGTAATTATGCAGAGTAGAAGCTTTTCACTCGCCTCGGATGGCTGTTCTTTGAAAACACACCCTTTCCATTCCTGTTGACTCCGCAATTAACCAAATAAACTCTACACTTGGTAGCTTTTTTCCGTGCGAAAATTATTCCAATGAAAAGTCGAACGGTTTCACATTTAAGTTAGAGCTTACATAATGTTCAAACTACAATGTGTATTTTAAGGTTGCACTTTGACCGCACTAAAATTTTTGACGAGAAAACGATTTTCTCTGGATTCCATTTCACTTTTAAGCGATTTCATGAGAAGCCGACTTATGATGAAACACCGAAGTACCGTCACGTATTACCAACGAATTTACGCTAATTGAATAGATTCGTTTGACAATGATTCGGTACGCGAAGCGAACGTATCAGGAACGAGAAGAAACCTCGATATCTTTGACAGCTTTTCGAATTACGTCACATGAATGAGACAAGTTCTACCGAAAAAGCAGGCTGCCCGTACTCGAGAAACGATAGTCCAGGCAGCTACACAATCTAGCGAAATCAACAGGGAAAGTAGGAAAAGTACACTTCCGTTTTGGGTAACAATTGCACTTTACACTTTATGAACAGCAACCAAGAGAAAATTAGCTTTTTAAAGTTTTTTTGTTCACAATACGACGGAGGAAGTTAAGGTTTGCCCATTTCGCGAGATTCCTGCCAACTAGATAAGCGAGCAGGGATCAGCAGCGATTGTCCAAACTGGGGCTCGATTTCATCTCACACATTCACAGATATGAAAGAAGCATGTAACGACTCGTAGCAGCATCCATTCTACAGCATCCTGACTCCGTGTGTGAAATGTGAAGAGCAGACTTTCGACGAGAATGCGCATTAAGTTTTTTCGCGATTTTCGAAAATTCCATCAGCTGATTGGAACCACATGCGGCAGAGTAAATCGGATTAGTCCTATTTGGCTGAATGAATAGTAATGGACAAATTGGAGGAGATAGCTCGAAATTTGAAATTGTGTCATTATTATAAGGGAAAACATATGCACAACATATGATAACTGTAGAGATTTTTTTATATTTGTTATTGATGAAAATTCTCATATCATTTGTTTGTAGTAAGTATAATATTATTCCGATGATACTACGGGGATTATTCAATCCTATGAATTATTTGGGCGAATGATCAATGAGCTCACCTCTGTTAAATCTTTCAGTGAATAAATCCGAGCACATTTTTGTGATTCGTAAGTGTGTGTAAGTGTGTTGTGTGATACTATTCGATGAAGTATTCAGATGATGCTAGATAGAAATCTGGGCATGGCTCTTTCGGGAGGGAAAGTAAAACATTTTTCAGTAAGAATCTAATTTGATATCCTGAAATCCCATTTTTCTATGACAAAGAAGAGTGTTGCTTTTATTTGGTTCGAGCGCATATAGAGAAAGAGTTTTATAGACTAAAGATCATTGTATGCGGTCATTTAGGTAAGTCACTAGAAGTATTCTACGCTTTCAAACATTTTTGCAGGTTGTTGAAGAAAGCCAATATTAATATCAGTCTCCATTAGATATATGCCCTAGGTAATATTTCTGAAATTCATACTTTATTTCAAGGGAATTTAAGCCCCTGAGAAGGATAATTTGTTTTGGTTTAATGTCAAGCCACGCGATGAAAATTACTCAAAAGCCTTGAGAGAAATTATCATCATCTGATGCGACTCCGTGAAGGACTAAGTCCTGTTGGTGTGCTCATGTGGAACACTTATTTAAAAAAAATGTATAAATAAAACCATAATAACTTATTTCTACTCTTAATTGTGTATTCTTTACGTTAAAGATAGCCTCGCCTTGTTCAGTGTAGCTCATGAAATCGCTTAAAGACGGCAATGCCTTCTGATACTCAGTGGTACTTAATGCTGATCCGCAGAATACTCTGTCGTGAGCGTGTATATATTTTTATTTAAAAAAATGTTTCCAACTTTGTCATCACACAAAGTATTTGATGCTGTGTTCAATTCAAGCATTCGAAATCTAACACTCTAAATGAGCTTTTACTGTGCAACTTAGTCCAAGAATATATGTATTTATACACAAAAGAGATTGAGATAAGAGATAAGATGTGTCTGCAACAAACGAAATCTTCAGGGATGGATAAGGGCAACCTGTAGTTGCTTTTTCAGAAATTCTCGCTAATTTACTGGAATCTTTCTAAGCTTACAAGTTCCACAGCCTTCAGTCAGTACCTGCGCTTTCATTTGGTTTCCCTTGTGCGATGTCCATGTCCGACGCTTTTCTTTCTCGGTTGCTATGCTGTTCGACATCGTGGACAGGACATAGAAGCTGAGATTGTTGTCGCATTGGAAAAGTTTATGGTCGTTATGAAAATGACATTTCAGTGAATGATAAGCGCAAGCTTGTACGTTGGCATGGCAACTTAACGAAGGGGAGATAAAGCAGCATAAACGAATGATATTTCGAAAATTTTAGAAACATATTGTACTAGGTTAATTTTATTTGATTTTGGTGGATTGAAATAGAAAATGCTATTGCTGTCGAATAACCGAGATTTTTTCCCATGTACTCTTATAACAAAACATTTTTGGTTTTTCTAGATTCGCCGACTAGAGTCCTCTCTAACAAAAAATCCGATTAAACATTGCGTATACTTATTTGGCCTACGAGTAAATATCCCTGATTTACTTTGAATCGGTGACTCAAGTTTTATTTGTACCTACTTATTGAGTTTATTTGCAGTTTTCGCTTATCTGGCGAACTTTTTAGAATCCTTAACGCGACTGACTACTGATTTTTTTCGGTGATAATTTTCCATACGAGCAGTATTTTTTTCTCATGCTTCAACGGTGGTGCGCTTCCTTTATAGAATATTATATCTAGTCTCAGATGAGGTGATTGATTTGCTTTCATATTAGGTATATAAGGGTAGTAAATATTAGGGCAGTAATATAAGCCAGCTATGGCACGAATGTATAGGAAGGCTGTACAACCCGTAAGGCACTTTTGGCAATGGTTCCAACATGAATATCGAATTTCAGCTTACGATTAAACATAGCCCCAAAGTCAGTAAAATTTTCCATCGAAACAAGGCTTGTTTCACTAATAAAATAAAGAAAAGCATAAGTGTAGAGCTTCAAAACAAGAACATGGCAACCCATTTGGAAACATTTGAAGGCAGATAATTAGATTTACAAATGATCAGCAGAGCTCTCGATTTCCCGAAATATTTTAAATCATCTACATAGAGTAGACAAGATGACAATAATATATTGAAGAAATCGTCGATGAAGAGGTTGAAAAAGAGAGATCCTAGTATGAGTCCGTGGAGCAGACCAGATGAGAGAAAAGAAGAGAAAACAGGTGCGATTAAACTAAGAACCAAGAAATCAAGGAGAGCAAAGGCTAACAAATTCCAAAATGATGAATTGATGTATTAGTTTGAATATGTGTTTTAGTTTGAGTATAGCAATATGCATAATGACACAATTGAAGCTATTCAATTCGGTGACAACTGTTTGAGCATAGGATTGATGATAAGATCGATACGCGGAAATTTTTTAGAGCAAGTTTCCTGGAAGTTAATATTTTGCACCACCTAGGCCGAAACTTTGATTGGGTGTGATACTTGAGCATTGATATTAAGTCGAAATTCGGGTGCTACCGTGGTAAAAGGTGTGAAAACCTCTTCTAGGTTAACTGCAAGGGCGATGGATTTCCCTTCGTCCCTTCTAATCCATTGTTCGTTGGTACTTCGATGATGGTAGTTTTGTTAATGTTTCTGGCTTTTTTTTTGCTGTGTATATTTGGTAATATTAGTGGGAGTAAGGTTCTCCAAGGCTGAGTGCTAGCCTGATCTCCCTAAAAGCTGTGTTGGGCGGTGTTTTACTTTGTTGTTACTTGCGCAACTACTGTCTTCTTGTCAGTTTTTTTTTACAATGTCTTCATGTCAGGTTTTATTTGATAAAATGTAACCTATTTTGCGAGGTGAAGAGTGCAGATTTAATTTTAGATTTTGTGGTGAAAAATTGCAGAGGTAATTTTAGATATTGTGTGAAACTGTAAAATTGATATCTTCTGATGATTTGAGTCATGTTGATAGAAATATTGAGATAACGAGAAAGCATTCCAGTATATTTTGTTCGAATATGTACGCTTGAAACAAGCAAAGTGGTGTGTCATATTTAGAGTAATAATGAGAGGAGAGTGATGTGAGGACAAATTGAAAATTGCTTCTGATTTTGCGGAATTCGGAGGAATTCCCTTTAAGATCCAGAAAATACGGCGGCACTAGCAGCCAGGATTTTTAAATATAATAGATTTTGGAGCCAGTAGCTTCCCCTGTTCGCCAAATAACAAATAAAAGCAGTTTTGGGAGGTAGGAACTTAGATGTTTAATAACAATATTCTAATTTAACAAAGAAATTGATTGCTACAAAAACTCCAACTAAAAACCCACATGGAAAAATTAGTAGGAAAGGAAGAAAACTAATGAAGAGCAAAAACGTGGAAATAATTACACACATATGGAAAAAGACCAATATCTAGAAAGATTTGTATGCAGTATTTCATTTGGTTGATATTCATTTCAGAATGAAGGCATTAAATAGTTTGCTTGGATTGTTTTAATATGCTAATGGATTCTATGCGGGATTTGTTATGCGCGACTTCTTATTTGATGGTTTTGAAGAGTTTCAAGAATTGTGTTGAATCATAGGTAAGAGAAAGGCAGTCAAGCAAAACCTTATCGAGCGGAGCAGAAGTAGTGAATTGAAATTTCCTGACAAACTAACATACTGTAAATTAATGCTGAGTTTTCAAACAAAACAAAAGTTAAGAAGTTGCTATACGGATTTAATTTCGTGAATGATAAAGGAGAAAGTTGACTTACAAAGAATATGGAATATTTTCAGAAATTTTAGCATTGAAAAAACGTAGATGACAAAAAATTTCTATTTGAAAATAAAATATTGGTATTGAAGCTATTCATTTTTCAGCTATTCATTGCATGGCGCATAATTTTGAATTTGGTATCACGTAATCTTAGATTTGTATTTTCACTTTGATGTTTTTAGATGAAATTAAATTTTATCGCTTAACCCCATGTGCAGTTTCTGAAATATATGCGTGTTTTAACGGTGGCAGTATATTTCGGGATCACATTTTTCGCAATGTATAAAAGCCTTGAAATTCAGCAGTGGTCTACTTCTGGGACGATAGTACACAACAAGTAGATAGTGATGGGCTCAAGAACGCCAAACAGTTTGAAAAAAACGTTTTGCTGCAAAAAACGAACGAATTTTTTTTTTCCTAAAACGAACAGCATTTCTAAAACAAACCGCTTTTCTACAACGAATAGTATTTCTAAAACCAATTATTTCAACTATTACAGCGAATAATTATTCTAAAGCCAATCGTTTTTCTAAAACGAATCGTTTTTCTTATTCTAAAACGAATCGTTTTTTTTAAAACGAACTGTTTTTTCAAAACGAAGCGTTTTTCGTTTTTCTCAAACGAATCATTTTTTTATAACGAACTGTTTTTTTAAAACGAATCGTTTTTCGTTTTTCTCAAACGAACCGTTGTTTTAAAACGAATTGTTTTTTCAAAATGAATCGTTTTTCGTTTTTCTCAAACGAATCGTTTTTTTAAACGAACTGTTTTTTTAAAACGAATCGTTTTTCTCAAACGAACCGTTTTTTTAAAACGAACTGTTTTTTTTAAAACGAATCGTTTTTCGTTTTTTTTTCAAACGAACCGTTTTTAGTTTGCTAAAACGAACTGTTTGGCAGTGGAATACTGTTTAGCTGCGGAAAACAGTATTTTCGTACTTGCGAGCATTTTCGTACTTGCAAGTATTTTATTCCAATATTCAAAAAGCTGAAATCGGGCAAAATCAGCCAATTTTGGGTTAGAGTGGTGTGGGACATAACGGGCCAAGACCTATTGCTGTGATACAAAAATGTCGATTTTGTAGGGGAGTAAGAGGTTTTTTGGCCATAGTTTGGCAAAAACTTGCTTCACGGCGTTTTCGATGATTGAAAGTGGTCGGGGAGTACAGTAGTGATATTTTAAGGGCAAACAATTTTTTTGTAGGGGAAATTGGGCAAAAACGTCCATTGTTTCCAAAAATTTTTTTTTTTTTGTCTAGCATGAATTCGGGGACCTTTCTGAGTTGTTTCAGGTGAAATTTTCATACAAATCTGGGAAAAAGCGGTCTAGTTTCAAAGATACTGCAAAATGAATAAAAGTAGCACTAAAAGTGCCAAGGAGGAAAAGGTTGAGATTCTTTTTGGTTCACCAGTTGGCGTCTCCGGGTGTGCTGAGGCCCTCTTCGTGACTGCAGGTCGCCACGAGGGTGTCTTCAATCCTATCGGGGTTGTAAAATTTACGAGACCGCGTGAGGTAAGGTGCTCCTGGACTCATGTGCAACCTTACGGAAGAGGTTGGCCCCCTAGTGGGTGCATGTTTAATAAACGAAACATTTTTTTTATCATATCTTAATAAAATTTTCGACAAACTTCATGCTTCAGTGAGCCGAAGTGGAAATCCGACTGTTTTAGATTAGCCATGAAAAGTTTGGTATCAGAGATCGCGCGGTGAAAAGTCATATAGATGACAACAGGATTAGTTGGTCCTATCTTAGTATTTTTTTTACTTTGGTCATTTGAACGAATACAGGAGGTGTTTTTTGTATATAATAAAATGAAAAACAAATTAAATTGACTGAATTTGATCGTTTTCCTTTAGATGGCCCCTAGATTGAAGAAAGACTTGCCAAATAAATGACCGACCATTGGAAAGTTACGGACAAGCTGCACGGACTAATGACTCGGTATTCTTTCAAGGTCATCTTGTACCATCACCATTCTAGCTTAGGAACGTTGTGCCTGGAGGGTGGGGGAGGGTATATCAGTCCGTTTCATTACATCACTGCAAATCGTATGCATTGCATGTATATATGTACATACTTCAAACAGGTATTTAGAACAGGTATTTTCTCGTACTCGTACTAGTTATACCTAGTATGTGATATTCAAACTGTTTTTTTTTTCAAACAGTTTTAAAAAACATTTGTTTTTTTTTAAAACAACAGTTCGTTTTCGTTTTTTGAAAATAACAGAAACGCCCATCACTGCAAGTAGAATACAAAGTGAAATGAGTTTCCGGAATTGCATGTAAGCTGCATGTTTGTGAAACTAAGCATAAGTTTTCATAAAAAACTTTACCCAACTAAACATATGCAGCAGATATATTATGTTTTATTTTAAATTTTCCAGCCCCCCTCTTCCTTTTACAACCGGGCTTGGGACCGTCTTCGGCGGAATTAGGGCTTGCTTAGTCCTCACTATATTTGTAGTTCACTTTCTTTTCTAAGTTCAGAACAATCGACAATTATCTTTTCCTTTACTAACATTTAATTTTTTTCAATGTTTTTCACTTTACACTCACTTTTAAAATTGTTATAATAATATTATTTCTTACTTATATTTCACTAAAATTAATTTCGACACAAACATTTTTTCATTGAAATTTATCAAGTTCTTTTTCTCTAGCCCGATATAGATATTTTTGGTTACGCCACTGACCGAAGACAAATCAAACATGGCTGTGCAATTGTAATTCACGAAAACGTAAACAAACGGTCCACTCGCTACTTTTTCGTTCATTTTTTGAGAAACACGCACAATGCCTGACAAATATTTTACACGCGACGGTAAATTTAGGCCGGATTATATATATTAACACTCACTTACCTGTGAAAAGAGACTGCTAAGATACCAAATCCTCGCCGAACCTTTTCGTCGAACAAGAATTATAGTCAGATATGATTTTACCGGACAAGAAAATCGCAAAGGGACAATAAAATGATTTTTGTTCTTTCCTCGATTTCGTTACTAAGAACTGGCGAAATCTTAAACGCTAATTGACTTTCCACGCCATTTGGCTCAAAAATGATAATTAATTAACGACTAATGATATAATTTATTAATATTCAATGCAGCGCTTCAACTTCAATTCTGGATATTTTCATTGAGTTCGTTCTGTGGCGCGTATTGCAGAAATCCAAATTTAATCAGTGAGTGAATAAGTAAAAAGTTCGGTTCGACGAAACTATCTTGGATGGATGCCAAGCTACGGCACAAATTATAATTTACCATAGCAAATTTTGACTGTTTTATACATTCCAGCGAATTACATTCAGAACACGAATTTTATTCATTTACAATAGCTTTCAACAGTATCATTAAAAAATTTACATCGAGTCGTTCTATGTCTGAATGAAATTAATAACACAAAATCACTCTTGGACTCTTTCAACGTTCAAATACATTCCACCTTCTGGTGCCAGTACAAAAACGTCTGGTGAATATTTCATTGGAATCAGAGTCTGGGGACATGTTTTAAAATGATAGTTCTTCAGTAAAGTTGCGAGACCAATTCTAGTTTGCATCCGACCGAAACGTGCACCTATGCAATTTCTCGGTCCCTCACCGAAACCCAAAAATGACATAGGATGACGTTTTTGAGCTTCTTCTGGAACAAATCTGTCAGGATTAAAGGTTTGTGGACTTGGATAAATGACCGGATCATGATGAATACAGTAGACAGGTATGAAAAGTTTCGTTCCTTTTGGAATCGTTTTGTCCGTGCCAGAAATGTTGTAATCTTCGGCGGTGACACGCATCAAAACTATTACAGGTGGATGCTTCCGTAACGTTTCTGGAAGAAAAATGAATATGAAATGTAACATGTGTATGTTGTTTGGTTTTTACTTTGTGAACTTAATCATTTTAAAGAGAATTGCTGTGGAAAAAGTTTCAAATTAAACACAGAATCTGAATGATTTCATAAAAAGTGCAGATAGTGTTGCTAAAGGAAGAACTGAAATGTTTTGTAAATAGAAGGCTTGCTCACAAGTCTTACTCAATTTGTTGCACATATTTACCTTCCAATAAATCTTTAAATCAAAACCAATCAAAATGTGCCAAGAAAATTAGCAAAATTTCCAATTGTCATAATTTTAATTTACAGGACGCATTACTGCTTGTTGTGCTTTTTGATTCTTGGTTAAGGTATAGGTGATTTTGAATCTATGGCAGGTTCGTGAAAAAAAGTCCTTCCAGCCATCGAGTTTCCTGAAAAATTTCCTACTTTTCATTTGGTATACCTTCAGTTGTAGAATAGACGTGCCAACACCAATAAATTTGGACATTTTTATGTTAAGATATGCTGCGACCGAATTCTCAATAGGAAAATAAATTGAAAACAAGCAGCAAATGAATTAATTTCTTTCAACGTCTCCAAAATGTTTCTACTCGATATCTTCCGACGCAGTCATCAGGTCAAAACAATTTTCAACGAATCTCATTGTTAGACAAATTGAATATATCTTGTTTGTGGTGCTTGCTAAGGGCAGTCAGCATTGGGCATTTTCGTCATTTTGGTAAAATCAAATTTTCATTTGATAAGCACTTTATAATGGAAACAAGCAATATATATCTTAACTAAAAATTGGGACTTTTACCGGTGGTAGCACTCAAAATTTTCTTCTTTTGTCATCGGACCAAAACGAAACTCATTTGAGAAGTTGATTTCGAAATGGAGTCAATCTAATAGGCTTTTTGATCGCAATGATTTGGTGATCCGGTCACTTTAGTTTTGAAAATCTCAGGCAAAAAGGGAAAAATGATTTTTACAGCATTTTGCGAATTAATTTGGCCAAAAATATCTTCACAAAGTTTTTAAAGTATTAGTTAATTTATGTGCACGTCCATACCAATCTAAGAGCAATTATGTTCTCTTCTAGCTTTTATTGTATCGTATTCATCTTCGGACAAAATTCCACTACTTTTAAAAGCACATATTTTTGACTTCTTTTAAACCAAAATTCTTTAAACCAAAATTTTATGGCATAAGCTATCATTTTTCTCTTCACTGTCCTGCACAAATTTTCGATGGGATTTAAATCCGAAGCAAGGATCAATGCCTATACTACAGGGAACCCATTTTAGACGTACCGAGCGTGCTTGCGTGCCGAAATGGATAGCTGACGCCCACAAAAGGAGATAGCTATTTTGAAGCAAGATTATGTTGAATCACACCAATACCTCCAACGAGCGTTTATTAAAAGACCCGAGTTTGTCTTTTAGTAGCCGAATGTATTTTTGAGAAAGCATTTTTCCCTCACCTGCTACTGAGCTGTCAGGGCCTCGAGATGTAAAATAACTTAAAGGGAGGTTAACTATTTGGTTAACATTTTGTTCCCAGATGGGTTTTCCAGCAATTCGTCTGACAAATATGGAGCAACTCATTCGCAATAAGAAATATATTTATCTACATTATATTTTAGGGGTATATTCCAGTCTTGATGGAAATATTATCTGGCCCAATACAAGTGTTTTCTATTTATTGCAGGTATGAAATACTATTTTTTTTTATTGGTATTTTTGTCGATCTCGCTGCTTCAATGAGCATTTATCTTTCTGTCGGCTAAACTGTTCCAAACATATTTTATCGATTAATTACACCTGAAACACTAAATTTTCCAACTCCGACTGCTGTCGCAATGTCCCTCACAGTCAAAGAATCTTGTAAACGGAGTCAAAATAATCTTGGAACCTATCGAACAATTGACACTTGGCTTTTGAAAGCATAAATAAGAGGAAATAGTGCTCACGTGAGCATGAGCTTAGTTATTTCAAGTTTGGTAAATGTATAGATGATGGGACCGGTCGGCCCGAGGGGGTGAAAAAGGGTGAAGCTGGTAGAACTGGCCTCACTTAGCAGTACAAAAGTGATTTTAGGTGGGGGCGAAAAGGTGGAGGCGCAGGAGGTAGGGGTACAAATCCATTTTTATTTCATATTTTTCGAATATGAAATGCGATTTCAACTCCCCGTCTCCACTATTAAACAACATTTTGGTTTCGCGTGTTAAGCGAAGCAGTTTTATGGCGGAAGTGTGGAAAAAATATCCGTGTAAATTGCAGCACCTTGACTTTAAGGTGCCCTGGAACGGTTTATAGGCAGGTTGGATACCATAAAAAAATCAGGTGTACATTTAAAATTCTTGCGGAGTCGGGTACTTGGTTTGCCGGTACCCACTTAAGTTTGGAGGACATTTGCCGTTTTGTTCCACATTTTCTACATCGCCATATATCATCGGACTCGAGAAAGAGTTGATGCTTCCGAGATAGACGGTCATTGATAGGCTAAGCTTTTGTGGGGTAATATGCTGTTTTTAGATCAGAATGAAGAATAGTAAAATCGACGGTCCCGGCGCTATTGTTGAGAGCGACGAATGCAAGCTGGGCAAACGGAAAAATTATCGCGGCCAGGCTTCGACGGGCCAATGGGCTTTTTGGAGGTATTTGCCGTGAGACAAGAGAAGCGTTTGTGGTTCCTGGTGACACGCGAGACAGGAAAATGTTATTGGCAGCTGACAGTTAATCTGACAGTTAATCACTCGATTTATTTTATGTATTCGGTGACTGGGACCCATACTCAGAACATCGAGAGGTTCTGGAGGGATTTGCGAGATGACGTACCCCGGGTTGGTCGTAAAAAAGCCGCATTTTTATTTAAGCATAGCCGGATTTTTATTTAAGCGCCATTTTGACTATAACAACGTAGTCGAATGTTTTTTCAATGTCATGACAGCCATATACCCGCTCGCTGATGAAGACTACGTACGATAGGTCGTTGCTTCATCATCCACCATTTTATAAAATGTAATAGAGCTGTACTTATTTGAGAATACCATGTACATTTTTTAATCTTCAAATGTTTGTTTTAAATTTTCATCATTATTTAAGAATTATTATCTTTATTTTTCGTCATGATTGCCAGTAAATTATTTTCAATCTTAATTATAATTTATTAAAAATTACTTGAAAAAATTACTCCACTTTTCCGCCCCCACCCGAAAACACTTTTACACTGTTATACTATTAACACTTTGATACTGTTATATTATAACACTTATATACTGTTATACTATTAAGCAAGGTCAGCCCTATCAGCTCTACCCTTTTTTACTCCCCTCCGACCGACGCACAGTGGTCTATTTCGCGAAAAAGGTGAACTTAATTCAAATGATGAACTTTTAAGTATGAAGTTGAAACTTGGGGGTAATATTGTCCTATATGGCCCCCATCATTTGAGTTGGTAATTGGGTTTCATAAGTTTAAGGGTAAGAGCACAGGTGCTGAAAACAGCCAAAAATTGCATCTGTCTTTTAACCTATTTTTTAAATTAAGAATATGAAGATCAAAATACCTTTGAGTAATACAGCGCTATTAAGCTATGAAAGACATTGATGATTTAGCCTCCCCCCCTCTCATCGTGTTCATACTGCAGATAGTATAGGAATTCGGTGTTTAAAACTTCTAGTCCCTTTTAAGTTTAGAGGGTCACAACAAGTTGTTACGAAATAAGTCTAGTTGTATTCATTAAAGTCCAAAGTAACTATCCAAACTTAGTTTGCCTGCGGCTAGCTGCGGCTACGCTCGTAAAATCCTTTCAAAGTTCAGCGACCTTGCATAAAATGCAACATTTTGCGCGCTTATTGCGCCAGTCCGCTTGCTCTGCAGTATTTTCTTATCATTTGCACTAGCACATAATAGCAAGCATTTGTACCAGGTTGAAGCTCGTGAGATTGAGATAAGCACAACGTTAAATTTCATAAATAAAACAATAGTTTCTAAACCATACACTTACTTGTTATATTATTGGTAAAGTTTCAAGTGGCGTATGTTTATTTGGCTGTTCATACATGTATTTACTCATTCACCTGTACTTTAGTATCATCAAATTTCCCAACTTGCTTCTGAATTCAATTCAATGAAATATGTTCATATGATAATTCATGTATGATCATAGAGTGATTCAGGTATGTATATGCTTAGTATCGAAATTATATGCAAAGCAACATTATCGAAAATACATTTTTACCTGTACAAAACAATTTCGTGCCAGGTATTGATTTCTAAAATTGTGAATATGCATGCATGGATGAATGATAATATTTGTAAATTCGATATGTGTTTTGCTTTATGCTGTAGATAGGCTTTTTTTACTACTTCAAATAAGTATATAGATTTCCGCATGTTATTTTTGTTTAGTTGATTTATTATTATTACAAAATTTATTCAAAATAATTACAATTGTTTCGATTAAACTTTGTGGGTAGGACTGCAAGTCAAATTAATAATACTGTCCGAAATCATTTGTGTCAAACGAATTTGAATAATCATTTCCACAGCATTTTCGCCTGTTGTCACGAATGTGATCCGAAATTTGGCTATCACGTCGCAATATTGATAAAAATTGCGTCAGCAAGGATAAATTCTAAAAATGATATTTTCCTCAACATTGAGGCACGAGAGGAGGATTTGGACAGCGGTTTCGTGTTCAGCCAGCAAAAATACTATGGAAATGATAAGTCACACTCGTTTATTAATAAAAAAAAATTCTTTCCTCAAAGTGAAATTTTCCAAATTTTTACCCTTCTTGGAAACTTTTTGCTAAAAGTTGGAGCCGATACAACCCAAAAAATGGATTTCCCATGTTTGAAAACCCAAGAAACACTCAATTTCATACATCTAGTGGTTCCCATGAATAAAGTTCACCTTTTTCGCGAAATAGACCACTGTGCGACGGTCCCATAATCTAGACATTAACCTCAAGTTGTGATTTTTCCCAGTCTCCTAACATAATTAATGCACATTAAATTAACAATTTTTTTAAGAATATAAAGGAAAAAACATAATTGTAGTCGTCAAGGCAATAAGTTCATCAACAAAAAAATTGCTGTTCTTATAGCTATGAACTAAATAGAAAACTCAGCGATTTGGAAGGACGTTTGAATGTAATAGAACAGCATCAAGAAAATTTGAGAAAATTTTTGAAAACAAAACAATTTACACTTCAGTAGAGAGTATTTTTAATATCTAACCCCAAATTAAAGTTTAGGTTTTTTGAAATTCATATCAAAATAGTTCCGAATAAGCAAAACAAATCTGAGCTGCTCATATGCTATCATATATCAAACGATAATAATTCAATACATATTATTTTGACCCAAAAAAAAACAAACCAACCACTGATAATATAATCCAAGTACCGCATATCCATCATAGCTTCGTAAGTAAGCTCTCCATTGTGCTTTCTCAAAATATCATTTATCTCTTGACGGGCCTTATCTTGCAATGCTTCATTTATTGCCAGTTCATAAATAGCGAACGCCATTGTCGTTGACGATGTTTCGAAACCAGCTAGAAAGAAAAGAAAAGCTTGTGCAGCAACATCTTCTAAGCTCAGATCCCCCAGCTGTTTTGAATTCTTAAGTTCGATCAGTATATCCATGAAGTCATCGCGTCGGATATCATATTTCTCGCGATACTCAACGGTTTCCCTCACAATTCCCATAAAGAACTGACTTATTTCTTTTCGAATCGTTTTTATGCCAAGCTCGACGCTCAGTCTCGGACATTGGTTGGCAAAACTTCGTCCTAAAGGTCCTAGCTGCGGCTCTGAAAAAAATTTTCGGCCCATAATCCTGAATTCGGCATTAGGATCTTTCAGGCTATTGCATTCAATACCGAACGCACAAGTACCAATCACATCAGTTGTAAATCTGGCTAGCAGCTCTTTGATTTCCATCGTCGACTCCATCCGCAAACATTCTTGCAAGGTTTGATCGAACCTGTGAGCTACTTCAATAATAGTGGGAAACATGAATTTCATTTTGCTTGATGTGAAGGTTGGTGTAAGTTTCGAACGTAGCTCTTTCCACTTTCGTCCACTTACGTTAAATAGGTTTACTGACATCGGATCATACTTCGGGTTATGGTAAACACCACGATCATGGAACTTATTGAAATCCTTAATCAAAACATGATGAATAAAATCCAAGTCCAGAGCAAATGCACAGGGTTGGGTGAAGAAAAACATGCCAATAAAAGGTGTTTTTCCTTTGAATGTGTTATAAGATTCGATAAAGTTTTCCAAAATATGCTCTTTTTTATTTCCAGTACGAAACAGCGTTCCATACGGAATCCGCGGCGGAAAGTGCGGAATCCCACGTTTTCGCCAGTAGTGGTATTGTATTTTAAATAACGTAAATATAGTTGTTACAGCCAATAACACTAAACAAAATATAGTCGCGATGACATCCATATTTTAAGCAAATACTATATTCATAACGCGGGCGTACGAAGTTCAATCGCGAGCAATCTAGCAAACAAACTGACTACGCGTTTGTATTCATTTGGTTCGTCATGGTGGGTTTGTTGTTTAATCTTTCGCGTGAGTCAAACAATCTTCGACGACATACACTTACGTAAAAAGTTGCGAAAATTTTCGATAAGATATACGAAAGAATGAGTTGTTTTTGATTTTTGGTGAAATCGCAGAAATTATTTACCTAAATTATTCTTCGTACGATTTATTTCATTACTAAAAATTCTTTAAGTAAAAATCGCTTTTTACTAATGTTCGAAGAACATTAGTATTAAAATCGATTCGGCCAAAAATTCATATTTCTTTATATATATATATATATATGTACAAAAAATTTCAGTGAGATAATCTCGGGAACGCGCCATCCGATTGAGCTGAAATTTTCAGGATACATTGGTGTATATGCAGAATAGGTCCAGGTCTCTTTAAATGTCAGTTATTGTTAACCTTTTGGCGCCGGCGGCCATTTAAGTGATATTTTTAATATACCTATTATTTCGTGCACAAATGATTTTCGCAAAAATAAAGTTAACGAAATAAATTTCTAACGTGTTTTACATATGAATCGGATAATGCTTTGGAATTTTTTAACCCTATGTGTGCGCTGGGTGCCTAAAAAGAGGACGGGAAAATTTGAAAATTTTTAAATTTCGATAACTTTTGACAGAGCTACTCAATCATTACGATATTTTCAGGACATATTGATATTATTTAGTTGTAGATTTGTGTAGCTTTTAATGAGCGTGCTGGTAACCCTGTAGCTAGGGCAGGCACTGAAAGTGAAAACCTCCAAATCATCGTCTCTCTTGAAAAAATGCCGTTTCTTCAAAAAACAGCCATTCATATGTAAATCTTGTGCTTTTTTTATATAACCAAAAAAAAAAAAAAGTTATGGTATAACGGGCACGCCTGGTAACCCTTGCCCAATTTACCTATATTTTTAGCATCAAAAACTTCTGTTCACGGAAACTCACGATCCGATGAGCAGAATTATTTGAAATTCACAGAATGTATTGGCCTTAAATAGGACCAGGTCTGATAGAAGTGATTTTGAAATGCGGGCGATTCTGTGCCAGTGTTGCCATCTTGAAAAACCACTAAAAAAGATAACTGTTTTTAGCCCTATAAATTCTGATTGAATCGTTCGATTTTGACGAAACTCACACAATTGCTGGACCTTACTTTAAGCCACGTTTGGTAGAAGTTTGGTTGAAAAATTCGGTTGGAGCTGCCAGCTATGATAATTTTGGTGTCTTCATTTTGAAAAAAAAAAAATTGGAAGTGAAAACATTCAAACCATCGAATATTCAAAAAAATGTCCGTTTCTTACAATAAAACCAATCTGTATATAAATCTTATGTTTTATCTACACGTTCAAAATAAAACTAAATAAATTTCATGTCGGACAAGAACGGTAACCCTCTCCCAGTTAACCTATATTTTTAGCATCAAAAACTTCTGTTCACGGAAACTCACGAACCAATAATCAGATACAGCTAAAATTTACAGAATGCACTGGACTTAAGTAAGACCAGATTTGATAGAAGCGATTTTGAATTGTGGGCAAGTCTGTGCCAGTGGTGCCATCTTGAAAAATTACAAAGAAAAAAAACTGCTTTTTGCCCTATGAAATGTGAATAAGTTACCAGATTTTCATGAAATTGACACAGTAGACACACCTAACTCTAATCTCTGTTTGATGGAAATTTGGTTGAAAAATTTTATTGGTGCTGCCAGCTATGGTAATTTTTGTGTCTTTGGTTTTGAAAATTCGCTCAGGAAAATAAAACTTTTTGCACTATAACTTCCAGTGCAGTCATGAAATCAATACGAATTTCATACAATTAATGAAACCTGTCATAAACATTATTCAGACCAAATTTGGTTGAAAAGCCACTATAGGGTTGCCAGCTATTGTTGGTTTTGTGTTTAATTGTAATATCTTTATTAAGCGGTTTTGTCGTAGAATTTTCAAATAATAATGATATTGTAGTGACAATAAACAGCAAATATTAAGCTTTCGATCATTTGAAAAAACTCGCTGCAGGTAACCCTAAATTTCTTTATACTCCTATAACTTCGAATGTAATTAAACAACGTAAAGCAGATTTGATATTTTCTTGACTTTGATACTGGCAAAAGGTTGCCAGCACGAGTCGGTTGTGCTACTTTTGTATCAATAAATGCTTACAGTTAGTATTCATACCGGAAACATTTACAATGAAAATAAATAACCGATGTTTCAATTCCCTAAGTTCTGCAAATTTTTCGGATCGCAGCCCCGAACACCAACTTCAGTTACAGTGCTGCAGACACTGAGCATTTTCTTCATTGATGTTATATGAGATGCTGCTTTCAAAGTTTGGTGAAATAAGCAACTGATAACGAATATAATTAACAAGTGTTTTTCTTTCATAAACTTTGAAACCCATGCCAGTGGTAATATCTGAAACCTTCTACCATATGAGTTATAATGCATTCTAGAGACCAAAGTAAAACGTGGCATTTGAAACAGTTTGGCCGTAATAAGCAGCACATGTGGTGGAATATGCACTCAAAACCTGCACGATTCTTCTACTGTTCTTCGAACATTAGTGTTTCTAGCGGTTCAGGTGCGCTAGAGTTTTTTTCAGCTTAAATTTGTACGTATGAGGAATTAACTTATTATTATTAGGCGGGTTTTTTGCTCCTCTTATCCATAACAGAACAATGCTAACCAGTGCAAACACATTGGAAACAACAACAACTCATGTTATGGATAGGGGAAAGTTGTTGTTTCCAATGCGTCTGCACTGGTTAGCATTGTTCTGTTATAGATAGGGGGAGCAAAAAAAACACGCCTATTATTATTCAATTATTATGTATTATCATTTGGTCTACTTTATATTTGGTTTGTGGTACCTACGCTTAAAATCTAGAATTGATCTGGGCACCTCACTTGGTGCTGATTTCGTGCATATATGGCATGCAAAAACTTTGAGTTGAATGATATGGACACTGAAATGTCCCACAAAATCTAATCAACCAAGGCGTATTCGCGAAAAAAAGGTAATCTATATGAACACTTCATCATTGTCATACGTATCTTAGGCATATTGAGATTTTGCAATTTGTTTTGCTTATTTCTTAACACAAGGTCACTCCCAAAGTTTCATTTCAGTTTTTCAATCTATGTACAGGTATGCACTGGTTAGCATTGTTCTGTTACAGATAGGGGGAGCAAAAAAACACGCCTATTATTATTCAATTATTATGTATTATCATTTGGTCTACTTTATATTTGGTTTGTGGTACCTACGCTTAAAATCTAGAATTGATCTGGGCACCTCACTTGGTGCTGATTTCGTGCATATATGGCATGCAAAAACTTTGAGTTGAATGATATGGTCACTGAAATGTCCCACAAAATCTAATCAACCAAGGCGTATTTGCGAAAAAAAAGGTAATCTATATGAACACTTTATCATTGTCATACGTATCTTAGGCATATTGAGATTTTGCAATTTGTTTTGCTTATTTCTTAACACAAGGTCACTCCCAAAGTTTCATTTCAGTTTTTCAATCTATGTATGCCTAAAATATTTTTTTAAAAAAATTACTTTAGATTTTAGCGTCAATCATTACACCTTAGCAAGAAAGAATTGTGGGTTCGGGTGCATTACACGGACTTTCTACGCTTAATTACTTGGTATAGTCTTTATACACCACTATATAGAAACGATAAGGGACTATGCGCTCGGCTCAAACATTTCTCAGCTCATATCTCGAAAACTACTTAAGGTGCATGAATTTGATGTATGAAGCTTTTGTGCAGATTTTAATGTTGAGTAAATTTTATGAGAATAAAAAATCACGGCAAATCAATCGTTAACAAGATATTTAAAAAAACTAAATTTCGAGACCTTTGACCTTGAATAACTTTTGTTGCGCATACGAATTTGTAATGGACTTTTCATATTATGTTTCTCATGCTACAATAACCACATTCTCGTCGTGAAATCCCACTTGGATTTATTTGGCGGAGAAAGTCTTATTTTCCTGACCTACCAACCAAATATGAGTCTACGAACATAAACAAGTGTCAAAACCGACCGGTTTATTAGCAAAAACGGCACTGTTTTACATCTGTGAGCTCGTGTGAACAGTAGTGCCCATACAGTGAATAAGCAAACATATGTCAAGTCATATGTCATCACCACTTTACATATGGACAGTTCATAGCTACAATTGAGCAAAACGTTGCCCAATGTGCGTGCCACTTTTCTAGCAGTTCGGAAAGTTGTGGTTGGGTGCAAGTGCAACATATGCTTTGCGTGGATTGCCTCAGCGCATATGCATCGCCGCGTAACCAGATTCTTGACTGGTGGGACCTATAAACATCAAATTTGAATTTAGAATCAAGCACCATACCAAAGTCTTTAAAGAATTTGGCCAACTGACAGGAAAATATCAGAACAGGAACAAGAAGAAAACACTTGTATTTTTATATGAGAATGACATCTGGTGACACTTCAAGATGTTTAGTGGTAAGAAGTTGTTTTGATTCCAGCGATTAAGTGTAACCAAATCAGCATGCGATTGGTGATAATCATCCGAAGCACTGATGGCCCTGTACAATTTTGAGTCATCCGCATAGAGAAGACGGAAGGAGTTGATAGTAGAACAAAGGTCATTGGCAAACAGATTAAAAATAAAGGACCTACGGCAGATCCTGTGGAGACCCGTTTGTGGGACACGAAGCAGAAGAAACGGAATCGTTTAAAGTGATAAAGCAGACAGGAGGCAAATCAGGAGAGAAGAGAACGAAATGTGCAGAACCTCTCAGTTTATGGAGTACTACATTATTCGAAAAGTCTGTATAAATAACATAATGACTTTAAGAATCGAAGTCATAGGCAACAAAAATAGTGAACACCATAAGATTGCTCGTTGTAGAGCGGCCCTTGATGACACTATGCTGCTCAGGAGTAAAAAAGTTTGTAGTGAAGGATAAACTTTATTATAAGCTATGTATTTAAAGAGTTTACTGAAACAGCAGAAAAGGGATATAAGGCGGTATCTAGAAACGACAGATGGACCACCAAGTTTGCTAACGGGCAAGGTATTGGCGGCTTTGCACAATGAAGGCAATATACCAGATGGAAGGTTAATGTGTAAAAAGATAGGAACACAGAGGGAGAGTGAGAGAAATTCTGCAAACATATTGAAAATACTGTCAAGATCAAAACTAGCATCAAAATTTAATGTACGCGTCAAAGATTCGACTTCCAAAAAATCGGTACTATGCAAGACTAAGACAAGTGTCGTTTGGAAAAATTTGAAGATAGAATAAATCAGAAAATGCGCTGACTACGCATTTTTGAAGGAGGAAGTGAAAAAAGTGGCAAATAAATTACAAACAGCCTGAGAATTGTAAACAATAGCGTCATCAAGATGCATAAAATCAAGAACTGAGGAATTGGACTTAAGGGATATAGGAATAAAAATATTTTTTTTTATTAGAACAGATTGAAGCCTCGATGCTAAGGAAGTAATCATGCACTGCCTGCTTGAGCACTCTTTTAGTTTCAACCTGACTTCTACAGTATTTCACGAACTTTTTTTTAGCTTTTAGAGCATCAGAGCCTTTCAAAGTGAACCAAAAAAATGATTTGGTTTAAAACAACGTTTGATAGGAGTAAAGCGAAAGATAAGATTAGAACAGAAAAAGTATGAGCTTAGACAATGTACAGCCAACATCCAACCTTTTGAAAAATTAATACCAACTGATATGACTGATTTCGGCGCACGTTTTCAATACAGAGCGAAGAACTTCTACTGGTTAAGCATAAAATATTTGTTTGACGATGTTCTGAACTATTTGTTTCTCTGCTCTCTACGTCAACGTAGTCTGAACTCTTTTGACAGGATTCCAACGAGCCAAGGTTTGATGAAGCGTTAAAAGTTAATCTACAAAATTAAATTCTTTTTGGGTCTGGCGAACCCGATGAAAACTATATTGGCCCCTCCTTTTCAGCATTTTTCTCATTATGAACAAGCTCTTATGAATGTAACCTTACGTAAAAAAATATACTGCTTTCTGATTGAAAATATAGTCGTCTTTACGTTCACCTTTACTTTTGGTGAATCTATATGCCTCAATAAACTTCTTCTTGACGCTGTCTGCATTATCTCCAGCCGCTAGAAAGTATTTCAATCTGCTGAAAATGGTGTATGTCTTAGCAATTTTACTGTATATTTGTCGATTATATTTCTATTACCATATTATTTACCATACATTTCATTATTGTGAGCTCTACGACATGAGAGCATCGAAAAGCTCGTGTTGCTTAGTAGAAAAAGCGTCGGTTCGTGGCGCCTGGAGTTGCTGATTTGAAGCCAAACTCAAACGGTGCTTATTAAGTAGAAATTTTCCAGGTCTCGAAATTGATTTAAGTGTGTGCAGTTTTGAGTTTACTTAACTTTTAATCTGGACTAAAATGTGCTATGACTTTTTTTTATATAATATGATAATATAATGTCAGGCACTACAGTTAACTACAATCCCGAAATCAAATATGATCCTGGCGCCAAAATTATATGAGCTAGTGTATCTAGCGCTCCTTTTTATCTCAGAGTGTGCAGATTGACGCGGAGGCTGCCTTTTAGTAGGATAATTTAATCTGGTTCGCTTTTTGTTTTGGTCAATATCGCCCCGACGCGCAAAGCTGCGGATTATGAATTTTTGTATAAGATTTATATATATTTTTTAAAGATTTTTCGGAATTATTTCATTGTATTTCAAGGGTTTAACTAAGTCGGGAGACATGGATGGACTGAACTCATCAAATAATCATATCCATTACTTCTCAGAGGACTTAGCATGCTTAATTCAAAACTAAAAAAAAAATTCGTGTAAAGAATATTAATTGTTGCCCTCTATCCAGAATGAGAACTGATAGCTGGAACGAATAATTTTAAGATGATATGCATACTTTTTAAAGCTTTTAAACCGTACTTCTATACAATCCATTAATAAAGCATTTTTTTATAACATTTGGGATTTTTTCCTGCTCAAAATCAAACAAAGAAGCATATTGAAACACAAAACTGAAGGAACTATTTCAGCGACTTATCATATTTACTCTAATCATATGGTTTAAAGATTTAATAGTGAGAACTCTTCACATATAAGCTATTCAAATGCAACAACTAGATTGATACATAAGTGTGCAAATACTTGAGGGCTTTAAACATTTCACATTATCTTTATTCAATTTTTTTCGACTTCCAACCAAATTCCTCCATCAGATGAAAGTATTGGACTCATAACAGAGTACTTCATTGGAATCATAGTTTTACTACAAACTTTAAAACGGTAATTTCGCAATAAGGTAACCAAGCCAATCCGCGTTTGCATCTGCCCAAATCGTAAGCCGATACAGTTCCGCGGACCGTCTCCAAAACCTAGAAATGATATTGGATGACGCTTTTTCTTTTCAACTGGTGAGAATCGATTCGGATCAAAAACATTAGGATTCGGGTATATTTCCGGATCATGGTGTATCGAGTAAACTGGTATGATCACTCTGGATCCTTTATTCAAAGTTTTATTTGAGTTAGGTATGGTATAGTCTTTATCGGCGATACGAACCAAGCTAACAACTGGTGGATGTTTGCGTAATGTTTCTGAAAGTCACGGAATATTTTGTTTGGATGGTTTTTTGAACATGTAAGAATCAAAAGGATACCATTTATGACGCAATCCAAGTAACTCATTTCCATCATAGCCTCATATGTGAAATCTCCGTTATGTCGCTCTAAAACATCGGTTATCTCTTGCCTTGCTCTGTTTTGTATATCAACGTTGTTTGCTAGCTCATACAGACAGAACGACATCGTAGTCGACGAAGTTTCAAAGCCAGCCAGGAAAAATAAGAATGCTTGAGCAGCGATCTGTTCCAAAGTCAGTCTCTCCAATCCACCTTTTACATCATCCTCATTCTTCAACTGAATCAGTAGATCCATAAAATCATTTCGTTGAATGTTATTCTTCTCACGAAACTCAACAGTTTCTCTCACCACTTTCAAGAAGAAACTACTGACTTCGTCGCGTAAAGTTTTAACTCCACACTTGATCGCTAACGTAGGCGAAATGGTGAGCAACATTCGAGTCAAGGTGCGATTTGTAGGTGGCGTCAAAGCCAGTCGTCCATGTTTCAAAAATTCAGCATCCGGGTTTTTTAGGCTATTGCATTCTATGCCGAAGGCACACGTCCCAATTATATCCGTTGTGAATCTAGCAAGAAAGTCTTTGACTTCTAACACATTATCTGTTTTCAAATAGGCATCTATTGTTTGCTTGAGCTCATCAGCAACCTTTGTAATAGTAGGATACATAAATTTCATTTTACTCGAAGTAAATGTCGGGGACAATTTTGCGCGGAGATTTTTCCATTTTTTGCCTTCGATGCTAAATAGATGTGCAGAGAGCGGATCGTCTTTTTCATTATAGAACGAGCCCCGATCATGAAACACATTAAAATCTTGAACTAAAATACGTTGCACGAGATCCAGATCAATGGGAACAAACATGGGCATGAAGAAAAGAAATATTCCGGTAAACGGTGTTGTGTTCTTGAATTTGTAATAGATTTCATCGAAAATATCGTTGAAATGACGTCTTTTTCCGTCATGCTTCATACGCACACCGAACGGGAAAATCGGTCTGTGATATGGTATGCCACGTTTTTCCCAGTACTGATAACGAAATTTAATGCCTAAATATATTAGGAATATAATAAACACAATCACGTAAACACCAGTCAGCAAAGCTGCCATTATTAATCGTGTTGCAATAAACTTAGCTAGATTTTCAAAAAAATATTTACTCACTCCGATGCGACGGTCAAGAGCGAACTGTGCATTTTTATCCAAACAGATTTATTTTAGTCAACTGCTATCCGTTTTTGGGTAGATATGACGGCGAGATCCAGTAGTAGCAGATATGATAGTAACAAACGTAACGTGATTCAATGAATCATGCGGATTTAAGATAAAATAATATGTCAAAAATAAAACAATGAAGAAATCTGCTCTAAAATATCTGCTAGATCTAATCTACCCGTGGTGGCAGCACAAAAGCTTATGTTATTTTGTTCTCTGGCGCTAAAATAAATGCATACCGCACGTTTGAAATAATTGAGCATACATGTTTACTTTGATTATGCTTGCTTGACTTTATATAATTTTAATAAACTGAATTTATTTGGGGACTACCAGCTGAGCATATTCGAAATGAAACAGCTGTAGGACAAAACAAGAGTAAGAGTATCCACTATTGAAAATAAAAATTAAGACACACTCCCTGAAAATAGTAATTACATTGACAACGCATCTGGAATATCGATTGTTCACGTCCTAAGATGAAAAATGTCTTGAAAACTACAAGGTACGAGCAGTATTTTTATGAGTTTCAAGACACAAAAGGACTCCGACATAAATTACAGCCATGAACATTCCAAAAGCGATCAGAAGTGACTAATTAAAATTAGGATGCATCACAACTAACAGTCAACGCTCAACTGATTGACAGGATTATCAGGATTTTTACTAGGAACTCCCATGACACCCTCTGTTTTACAGTAAACCTCATATACTTTAACCAATAAACTATTAACTTACTGAGGACTCGAAACCGACGAATATAGCAGCAATTTTTTTAAAGCTAAGAAAATGTTTGATGGCTGTAGAAAAACCTCAAACTCAGGCCTTAAAAACCAATATTCGGCGCATTATGTAGACGAATATATCGGCAGAGCATCCAGGGCAGTTTGATGGTCTGCTACTGGGCGCGTCTTTAAATAATATAATAATAGTTAAATTGCACTTCCCAAGCCTGGTTCGACGAAGGTAGTAAGTTTGAAAACGGCGAAGTTCTCGTTATCGTAGTAACATTTTACCCTCAAAGTAATATCCAAATGAATTGTCATCATCGTCATCGATGGCGCGACAGCCCAAATCGGGCCTTGGCCTCCAGTAACGTCCGCCTCCAATCGCCTTGTTCCTGCGACCTGGTTCTCCAATTATTGAACCCCAGTATTGACCTGCTGTCTGCGTCTATCGTGTCTTCCCAACGTGTCCTCGGCTTGCCAACTGGACGCTTCTCTTATGCTCTACCTTTCAACGTTCTTTTAGGTAGTTTATTGGCCTCCATCCTTTCGACCTGGCCGGCCCATTATAATTTTCGTAATTTAATGCATGTGGATACAGGTGTGTCGTCATATATATGGTACAACTCATTGTTATATCGCATTCTCTGTCCATTCTTATATGGGGCCAAAAATTCGTTGTAGCACTTTACGCTCGAATAAGTCCAGAGCCTTTTCGGAGTCCATAGTCAAAGTCCAGGCTTCGCTTCCATAGAGAAGCACAGGTTTAATGAGTGTTTTGTATATGCGGAGCTTATTATTCCTGTGCACGTTCATAGACTTGATTATGGGGAGTATGGAATAGTACGCCTTGTTTGCTGCATTTATTCGCCGTAAAATTTCGTCCTTTTCACTGCCTGATTTATCAAGGTGGACTCCTAAGTAGATGAAGTTATCTACATTCTCGATGTTTAAAATACCATGCCCATCTTTCTTTAATCTCGACCGAGTTACTGATGATGGATCCACTTTCATCCTTACAAAAGCTCATTCGCGGTTTGAAATTAATTGTCGTAATGCAATTAATCATGAATGAAAAATCATTACTGAAATTGGAACTTTCTTATTGATGTAGTGTTGATGTACATAATTACATTTTTACAGATATTGTTTATTTATTTCACTTTTCTAATATCAGTTATTGGATTTTTATTATAAATATTCGAGCATTGCAATAAATGATTTAGAAACGTTGTTTTACATAAACATCATATTTATGTATAACATTTACTTAGTTAAAATTTTTGCACTAAACCCCTGCGTTCAAAACGAGCCATACATCTACGCCCCGAACAATAAGTCAGAGCATTTGCAAATTTTCACAGTATGGGTGAAATGGAGACAGATTACTTGCTTTGTTGCGACTCTTAATATTCTTATACTTAAAGGAGTGAAGAGTAACTTTTGAATCTTCTTCTTGTCGTACAAATTTTTACTCAAAATATGTTCCTTTACTTATAAATTCTGTTTTATGTAAAGTGTTTACCCGAGAGTCACGGAACAGATCTACTAAAAACATAGCTTTTTCGGCATTATAAATTTTTTTTTGTGTTTTGATATCATTTAACTGATTACATTCTAAAAATAATTAATGAATCCTTGTATGCCTAGAAAGAATTCAATTTTTCACAATTTTTCAATATTGAAACATTACAAACTCACTTAACAAAAGCTAATCTAATTAATTTAATTGCTTCAGTCTGCTGCTTAATTAAATTTTCTCGACTCTGAGATGTATTCCACTCACCGGCGACAAAACTGGATTTTTTTGTGAAAATACCATTGGTATTGGTGTTTTGTCGCACACTGTGAAACGATAACTTTTCATGAGAACAGCCAATCCAACACGTGATTGTAACATTCCAAAGCGAAGTCCTACACAATTCCTGGGTCCACCTCCGAGTACGAGGAATGTCATGGGATGCCGAGCTTATACATTCTCTGAGGAAAAACGATCTGGGTCTGGGTAGTATGCTGGATCATCATGGATCTCGTAAACTGGGATCATAGCATTTGTTCCCTTCTCGATGATCTGCTTTGTATTGGCCACTGTTAAGTCGCTACGAGCCTGGCGTTGTAAAAAATACGACCGGTGGGAGTTTGCAAAGTGTTTCTAGAATAAGAAACAAAAATCTGATTGAAGTTTATACTATTAATAACTCAAATTATTGTAATTAAATCATTTTTTTTTTTCAACCAGAAAATTTGACCAAAACCATTCGAAGTGCTTGCATATATCTGATTTTCAATACCTACCATATATTACCTGATGTAGGTAAGTCATATCCATAATTGCTTCATAAGTTAGTTTGCCATCGTGCTTGATTAACACATCATTAACTTCACATCGAAATTTTTCTTGAATCTGTAAATTCTTCGCGAGCTCGTACAAAGCAAACATCATAGTGGTTGACGATGTTTCAAATCCGGCTTGGAAAAAGACGAACGCTTGAGCAGAAATCTGATCCATTGTCAGTTTATCCAATTTCACATTCCTCTCTTTGTCAATAGTTTCATTATTCTTCAAATCAATCAACAGGTCCATAAAACCATTACGCTTGATATTATTGCTCTCGCGATGCTCGAGCGTGTCACGAACGGCTTTCATAAAAAAGTCACTAACTTCTTTCCTCGTGAAGCGGATGTGCAATCGTTCGGCCATATAAGGAATCTGAGAAATGACTCGTACAAATTTACCAATCTGAGGACGCTCGAATATCATTCGGCCGTATTTTCGGAATTCCGCTTCCAGATCGTTGAGACTGTTGCATTCTAATACGAAAGCGCACTCACCGATCACGTCCGTGGTGAAGCGAGCCAGAAGCTCCTTAGCATCGAAAGCGTTTTCGGTACGCACAACCTCACTCAGAGTGCTATCGAATATTTCCGCGACTTTCACTATTGTAGGAAACATATACTTCATTTTCCCCGATGTAAAAGTAGGCGAGAGTTTCATTCTTAATGGTCGCCTCCTAGCACCATCTAACGAAAACATGTGAGCCGAAAGTAGATTGTCTTTTTCGTTTGTATAGATTCCACGACCATGGAAGTTACTGAAATCTTTGATAGAACATCTTTTACGAAGTTCAAATCTGTTGTGACAGCACCTGGCCTGAAGAAAAAGTACACTCCAACGAATGGAAGGTTGTCCTTTAGAGCATACAAGTCCTGGAGGAGATCTTTGCAAGTAGCACTGCCTTTTGTGAAGGAGATATTTCCAAATGGTATTGTAGGTTCGATGTATTTGACTCCTCGAACATTCCAATACGCAAATTTACGTCGAAAAAAGTAATACTGGGGCCCTACTCTGTAATGCGATTCGTATTTGAAACGATTCGCATTCGAACATTTGGCACTCCAGATTTCGATTTTCGCATTTTATGTTTTGCGCTGTTCGAATTTCGCATCTTTTTTGGCACTTGGCAATGCGAATGCGAATATCAAAATGGTTCGATTAGTACAAATTTCACTCGACAACATATTTGCGTTCGCACAGAAAGGCGAATGTGAAGAAAAAATCAAAATGAATGGTTTTAGTGCAAGATATTTGTTATTGTATATGATTTCATTAATATTGATATTTTAAGGGAACAACCAAATGTAAAAAAATGCAAACAACGAACAGGCAATTTAAAATAGTTGTAGATTTTATGAAGAAACACCCGGTCTTGGCAAAGGGAGCACTAAAAACATTCAATGCCAAGACAACTGCTGCAAATTTGTGGTCCAGGCTCACGGTAGAATTAAACGCCGCAGGAACTATTTCCCGCGATGTGAATGGATGGAAAAACGTAAGTCGTACATCATGTTAACTGTGCATTAAGTTTAATGAATATTTTGAAATACAAGGTTTGGGCAGATTTCAAGTTCCACACTAAAGCCATATTGAGGAAAAATGAAATGAGTATCAGAAAAACTGGCGATGGGCTCTCAACTCATTGTCCATTGTCAGTATTGGAGAAGGAGGTGGTTAATTTGATGCCTCTTAGCCAAACTGTCCAATGCATTAGTGGAGCAGTACGTTTTGGAGTTGCTCGAGTTCGCACTGTAAGTGGGGAGAGTACAAATACTGTGGGAAACAGCCCGGCTATCGAATTATCTTCTGAAAGCATTCCACCAAGTTTATCTGCCCCAGGAAATACTCCAAGAAGACAGCATCGAATAGGAAGAAACGATCTTCTGGAAAAACAAGTGGAAAATCAGATTAAATACCAAGAAAATTCCATAAATACATATTTTAAATAATATTAATGAATATTTAAATAATATTTCAAAATATTATTTCAATCATTTCGAACACGATGTGTCTAGGACATAGCACTTTCTCAATGGCCAAGCAAACATCGGAAAAACAACTCGAAAATGTTTGTTGTGCAAGTCCAACATGACAATCATGTCTAATTTTGTGCTGGTAGCCGCCTTGGGCCAGGAATTTCAAAGCTGCAGATAGTTTGACTATTGCAAATTTTTGCCGCACTTTTAATTCACGCTCAATGCTACTGAGCATGTATGTACATAAACGCGTCCTTATTTAATCGAAAATGTTTAATAAAGCTGGTAGAGCAAAAAACGTTTAGTGCGTACATTACCTTCCTCTCACATACTATAACTTTTGTTACAGAGACTAATTATATTTGAATGGTTTCTAAGGATTTTCCGCTGAATCCTCTCTTTGTTATGACTTCCTTGATGAAACCACAATGCAACTGAATCCATTTTTTAATGTAGTTTCACTTTTTTGACGTATATATGAAAGTGTTGCATATATTTTACAAAACTGATGAAACATACTTAGTTGGCAACGCCACCACAGATGCGAACGAATTACAGAGTGACAATTTGCTATCGAATCGCATTTTGCTTTCGAATCGCATTGCCTTTCGAATCGCATTACAGAGTAGGGCCCCAGTAAAGACAATACAGTTACTAGAACCAGCGTTATTGTCAGAAGAATCATTCTTGTTCACAAAACACAAGTAACACGGGACGTGAGACAAACGATTGATAAAAATGCTTTGTCTGTAGTATATAGAAGTCAAGCTTAGCGATTGTAATGCTTACTCCTAGATTTGAATCAAGCGAGATAAGATATCTCGACACAGCAGATGTATATGATGCAAGAAGCACAGTAAGCATAACATGCGTTATGCCTCTCGACAACTTTTAATAATTTGACCTGCCAACTATCAAATTTGTGGTGGCAATTGAATTGAATTTGTGGCGGCATAGATGATGATATTGAAAAAAAACTCTAGCGCACCTGAACCGAAATTGTCTTTGAGTGACAAAAAGATGTGGAAAGACGTAATACACTTTTTTGTAGAATCATATCAACCATTCCTTATCCAAAGCAACTGAACTCAACTTAACACAAATGATGAAAATGTTCAGTGCTGGCAACATTTTCCCAACGAAGCAGCAATAAGTTTACCATAACAAGCTCATACTTAAATCAACTTATCCTTTGAATTCCGTTCTCATCGGGGGATTTCATCGAACGCTTCAGCGGTTAAACGTTGTTTGAGGCTGCGATCCGAAAAATGTTCAAAACTCGGAAAATTTAAAAATTGGTTTCTTATTTTAATGTATTATATTATGAGTATTAATTTGGAGCATCTGTTGGTGCAATATTTATGAAAATGGCTAATACTGGCTACCCTGTGTCAGTAGCAAAGCAAAATATGTACCAAATCTGCTTCACGTTAAGCTAAACCCAACCAGTGAATTTCGTTTCGATTGAATCACTGCGCTGGAAGTTATACGGGTGAAAAAAGTTTTAGGGCTACCATTCTCAAAACTTTTCAAATTTTTAAAGCGTTAATATTTGTTGTTAATTTTAATTGCAGGATCGTTCCCATTTGCAAATCTAATGACATAATCGCGCAGTAAAGAAATTCCAAAAAATTACAAAAATGGTCATAGCTGGCAGCCCTTTCATGATTTTTGTTCGAAATTCCTATGACATTTGGTTCACATTAAAGTCTATTTACTCCATAAACTTCGTTTTGATATCATGACTGCACCGGAAGTTATAGGGGAAAAAGCTTTATTTTGCTGAGCAAATTTGCAAGATTTAGGAGACAAAAATTACCATAGCTGGCAATTCTATTCTAATTTTTCAGCCAAATTTTTATCAAATGTTACGTAAAGTATGATTCAAATACTGTGTGAATTTTGTTTAAATCTGATGGCTAAACCGGAAGTTATAGGCCAAAAAGCTGTTTTTTTTTCTCAGTGATTTTTCAAGATGGTACCACTGCCACAGGATTGCCCGCATTTCAAAATCACTTCTATCAAACCTGGTCCTAGTTAATATCAACATGTCCTGTAAATTTCATTTTGATCGGATAATCCGGTAATAGAGGTAATTTGGTGATGAGTTGCCGTTCTTGTGCAAATCGGAATTTTAAAAATTTCAATTTGACATGATGCACAAACGTTAAAATTTATCAACGATTTGAATTTTTGGTCAAAAATCAAAAAATTTCAGGAGGGTCAATGATTTGAAGGATTTTTTTTTCAGGAGCCTGCCGCAGCTACAGTGTTACCCGCAGTAACTTGAAAATCTATATATGTTAAATTTTAATCAACATCAATACGTTCTGCAAATTTTACGATGATCCAATGTTTTTGTCAGAAGTAATGACAAATCAAAATTTTAAGAAAAATCCTTGCCTATTTTTTGGCACATTGCACCCACACACGGCTCAAAATTTCCAAGTTTTTGTCATAGGCAAGCTTAAAACATAACAAGTTTTCATTCCCAATACTTTTTTTTGAACGAAAATTCGCGCTGCTTGGAAATATAGGAGTACTTCAAAATTCACTAAAACGCTCGCCACCGCCAAAAGGTTAAGAATATCTAAATTCTAGCGAGTCATGGACCTACCTATTATAGACATCTACGTTCTCCGAAAGTTTCAGCTCAATCGAATTGGCCACTCCAGAGATTATCTCCCTTAATCATTTTGCTGATATATATATATATATATATATATATATATATATATATATATATATATATATATATATATATATATATATATATATATATATATATATATATATATATATAAGAAATATGAATTTTCGGCGAAACGAGTTTAATACCACTTTCTTCGAAAATTAGTAAAAACGCATCAAGTGGCTGATATTAATTTATGACTGGCGGTAAAAGCCTGTTTTGTTGTTCATATAAGTTATGGGCTGTGCGATTTACTGTTAATATTCAAGAATATTTTTTTTTTTACTGTTCTCTGTAGAGGAATACTTATTCATATTTATAATAGTTATAAATTGGGGTACACTTATAAAAGATTTATGACGCAATTTTTTCGATTCAGGCAAATTTGGATGGCTTTTGTTGTGGTATGATTGTGGTTTGTATGTTTGTGGTTTGTGGATTCATAGATATCTAACAAAAAGTGATGACTTATAATAGTTCTGAATGTCCAACATTTTTTTATAGGCTCATTAGAAAGCCGTATGCCTAGTACATTTTGTTTGATTGTTAAATACGATTTCGTTGGCTAAAACTTTAACCATTACTGTTCCGTTAATGTTGTCAAAAGTTAAGCAACACAAAGTGACAGATTTAGGGTCGAAAAACAATATGTATTTAGAGCGCCCACTGTGGGCATCATCCAGAAGTTATTGAAACAATACTTAGTTTTCTACATCAAGTGAAGAAACTGGTATGGTTTAAACACTAACAGTAAATTATGATCTCCAGTTTTTATTTTTTATTTTTATAATTTTTATTATTATTTTTTTTATTTTTTATTTTTAAGTTAGGTTCTCACACGTTCCTTTCCACAGAGAGGATCCGCCGAACCCTGGTTTCTCCCATCCAGAACCTTGTTTGCGCACTTCAATATGTTATTCATACCTCAATATGTGCGAGCCGATGCCCAAATGCATGCAAGATGCCGAAACTTCAACTAATCACAGAAGGGTATCCCGTGATGGGCTGTCACGCATTGCCCAGACCTCTGATGTTGAAGTCAGCTGTATTCCACCATCCACCTAAGAGGGGCATAATCGGGTCAAGCTCTTTGGTCATCTACCTCAGAGGGAGCAATGCAGCTATATTCTCAATTAGCTGTTCCAGAGCCGGCTCTGGTAGCAGAGGTAAAAAGATCAATTAAAATCGGCATAAGTTTAGATGCCAAAATAACTATAATAATGTCAGTAATGTGTTCCAGATTGAAATAAAATAAAATGAAATGATGTCAGTAATGTGTTCCAGATTGTAATGAAATTAAATGAGGTGAAATAGAATAGAATGAAATTGTAAATCAGACTGCTAGTATCCATCAGTCCGCGACCAGACTGGTAGTATCCAAAGCAACCAAGGTAATCAACAATCCACCAGATTGGACCAAAACTCAAGAAAACTATTTGATGGACTTAGTCTACCAGCCAGACTTTCGAGTTATTATACTAATAGCGAGGAACAACAGGAACCCCCAAGAAAGAGCCAAAGATAGTACCCTGATCAGCAGGAAAGAAGAACAATGAGCCATCTATAACCATTCCGCTTCCACATCCTTGATGTGATGCTTTGCTGGATGGTGTAAAGTTCTAATCAAGCAATATCATTAGTGTTGAATTCGATACCCGAAAACTACGATGGATTTTAAAATACAACCGAATTTATTTTCTAATTATCGTCTCTCTTAGACGAGCCAATGTTTTCACAACAGCAATTAACTGACTACTAAACTTCTTTTATTTTTCACAAAATGGCAGCTCGTTCAGAGCCTACTAGTATAAAATGTTCTTAGCATGGACAAGGTCCCAGGCGGGAAATAGAATAATTCAAATATAGCTATCGTTCGCAACATCCTCCCACCTGAGAACTTTTACAAAGTTTTCATTTAGGTACAAAATCAATCAATCTTGCTGGCTGCTTTATCGTTCGACCGCGTCTAGACATCAATATCGGGGCTACCAGTTCCTCTTCTATATCGTTGACTTCCTGTTTGTCATCATTCCTCAAATCTTCAGTACTAATTAGTTCTTCAGACGCTGGGTTACACTCCAAAGGATAAATACGCTGCAAAGGTCGCACGATTGATCCCCTTTCCGTATCTAATCGCACAAGTCGAATCACACCATCTCTGCCACGTATTACTTCTTTAATGCGGCCTAAACTCCAATCCAATCGCTTCTTGTTCTCCTCCCCAATTAAAACAACCTCCCCGATATTGGGCTCGTAAGACCCGTGTCGCCTACTAGTTGCAGGCCATGTCATACGACCCAAATATTCGCTTCGAAATCGTCTTCGAAGGGTCGCACTTAGTGCTTGTTGATGATCAGTCAGCAAGGGGTTGAAAGATTCCCCCAATCGGTCACAATCAAATAATCCATGACTTCTTCTCTGTCCCAAGAGCATAGCAGGTGTCAAAGTAACAAACTCAGCATCATCGCTTGGCATATAAGTTAACGGCCGGGCATTAATATTCGCCTCACAATCACACAAAATAGTTTGCAAATCTTCATAACAAAGTGATGATCGCATTAGGGTGCGCCTCAATAAAGTTTTTAGAAGCCCTACCAGTCGCTCCCAGAAGCCACCCCACCAGGGTGCTGCAGGCGGATTAAATTTCCATACAATACGCTCAACGGTTCCGTACTCCAACACACAATTCCAATCGAGTTTCGATAACGCATTTGCCGCACCGGAAAAATTCGTTCCATTGTCCGAATAGATTATTTTCGGTCGTCCACGACGGCTAATAAATCGTCGCAAAGCTTTCATAAAACACAAGGTAGATAAAGATGTGGCAAGCTCTAAATGCACCGCCCGATAAACTGCACAAGTGAACAAACATATCCACGCTTTCTCGCCATTGTTTAAGTATACAGGTCCGGCAAAGTCAACTCCTGTTACTTCGAAAGGGACAACATCACTCACGCGATCGATTGGCAAACACGGAGCCTCGAGTCTTATAGGCTTCAAAGCGAACCTTTTGCACACAACACAATGAGATATCACTGACCGCACCGATCTTCTTCCACCGAGTATCCAATATCTTTCTCTAAGTAAGCTCAATAATATATCGGTTCCAGCGTGACAAGATCTAACATGTGTATCATGAATTAATCGCGAAACTAATAAATGTTTTTTCGGTAATATTATCGGATACAAAAAGTCATGGATATCATCACGGTTTGAAATACGACTTTTAGTACGAATCAGTCCATGCTCGTCCCTAAAAGGGTGTAATGAAGATAAGTCTTTACATTTTTCGTCATGAAAACACGCACTTTGTAACATTTTCAACACAAATATTTCAGATAATTCAGTTTCTTCAGTAGTTAATTCACCACAACGTTTATCTTTCGGGTTACGTATATTATATATAAACCGATTTATCCACGCAATCATACGAACGGTTTTAAGATATTTTGCAAAATACAACAAATGCCAATAATCCAATTCACTCGATACCGATATCATGACAAAACACTTTCGTCTTTCTCCGTCTATTTCCGTTTCGTTGTGCTCGCAAACCTCTGCAGGCCATAAAGCAGGAGGATCATACAGCCATTGCGGTCCCTCCCACCATCTACTGTTCAAAAAAGTGATACCCGAGCACCCGCGCGATGCCAGATCTGCTGGATTCTGTGTCCCCGGAACGTGATGCCAAGACTCAACTGCCGTAAGTGTCCTAATCTCTTTAACTCGATTTCCTACGAATACTGCCCAAGGTTCTTCACGTCGAATCCATGCCAGGACTGTAGAGGAGTCTGACCAGAAATAGCACTCTGAATGTTCACTGGGAAAACATTCTTTAACCACTGCAAAAAGTCTAGCTCCAATCGTAGCAGCTAGTAACTCCAAACGAGGTATCGTGATTGATTTCACTGGTGCAACTCTTGCTTTAGCTGCAATCAATCGCACTGACACGTTACCATCCTTAATGCTTCGAAGAAATATTACTGCAGCATATGCAGCCGAGCTCGCATCACAGAATACATGAAAACTGTATTCCGTTTTATCCATATCAATGTCCAACCACCTGGGTATTTCGATGTCGAACAGGTACCGCAACCCTTCAAGCCATTTTCGAAACAAAAGTGCAATCTCGTCATCAACAGGCTCATCCCACTTTAAACCACATTTCCAAAGGCGCTGCAATAATAATTTCGGCTGCAACGATACCGGGCAAGTAAAGCCAATAGGATCAAAAACACGTTGAGCTGCCGAAAGAATTGTCCGTTTCGACATGACACCATCCGCTTGTTTAACAATGCCATTTAGATTATCTCGATTCAAGAACAATGTGTCTCGTCTCGAATCCCACATAAGACCTAGTACAGGAATGCACACGCCTCCCTTTCCACTAAGTTGTGTAGACTCCCACCCTCGCAATTCAAATGCAGCAGTAGACAGTATTTTTATAGATTCCTTTTTAAAAAGATGTAGTGAAGACTCATCTGGCAAACTTGTAACGCAGTTATCTACATAGAAACTACTACGAAGCCTCAAAATAGTGTCGTCAAAGTTAATACCTGCACATTTCTCCAAATGATAATTAATTGTTGCGCCAAGTAAAAAGGGACTACAATTAACTCCGAATACCACGCGACGATGTCGGTAAATTTTAGTTGCACCGTTCTTGTCTATCCACAAGAATCTCAAAAAATCTCTATCCTTTTCATGGACACCAATCTGCAGAAACGCTTTGCGTATATCTGAAACTACTCCGATTCGGAATTTTCTAAATCGCAACAAAATGACAGGAATCAATTCGATAAGATTCATTCCCTTCTCCAAACAATCATTCAGCGCAGGTTTGTTCTTCTCTCTGGCGGAAGCATCGAACACAGGACGAATTCTTGTTGTACTGTTCTCTTTTATAACTGGTCTATGTGGAAGATAGTGTGCATTTGAATGATCATGATCGACTGTGATCTGCTCAATAATTCCACTTCTTTCCCATTCTTGGAAAACTTCATCATAGCTCTTTAACAAGTTATTTCTTCGCAACTTGTCAATAGTGCTCTCCAACCTCTTTTTCGCTATCTCATAGTTACTTGGTAGAGGTGGATGACCTTTTATCCAAGGTAATCTAACTTCATATCTGTTGTCGTGGTCAATGGTAACTGTTTGTTTAAAAAAGTCCAAAGCATCAAGAGCCCTTTGCTCTGCCGTCTTCTTTTCATGTGGATCAGTTATGCCCAAGACATCTAGTTCCCATAAATGAGTGTGTGTTCATCGTCACATTGCATACCTCCGGATCATCCGGATACCTCACTTTACCCATCAACGACCATCCAAATATGGTTTCCATAGCCACTAAGCCACAATTCAGAACAAATCTCTTGCCTGTATATAACTTCCCTGCTATATCAGCTCCAAACAGAAGCTCCACTGGTCCTGAATTATTGCTGTCACTAAGGGTAATACCCAGCTCCTCAATCTCTTCTTCCCAGGGTCCATTGTTCGCCAGTCGAATGTCGCTGCATATTATGGACTGCTCCAAAGCTTCAAATTTATGCAATGAATTGCCATAAACAGCATTTAAATCATATATATTATGCCACTGCTCAGCAGAATTCATACCACCAAAGAGAGAATGTATAAGTTTTTCTCTTTTTTTCGATTTCAATCCAAGGCTTGTGATAACATCACTCAAAACATAGGATCTCTGGGATCCCGTATCAATCAAAGCACGAACAATCTGGTCTGACTTGACACCTCTTAACTTTATCTGTAGGGTTTGCAAAAACACCTGAGTATTTGCTTGCGACGAAAGTACTTGACTTTGCGCGCTTTGCAACGTTTCGGTGATGGTATTCGATGATGTTGTGCACATTGATCTACAATGCGCTTGGTGACATCTCACACATTTCAAATCATGTTTGCATATATTTGCACGATGCCCAACTTGACAGCATCGAAAACAAGCTCCCTGATTGGCCAGCTTTCTCCTTTTATGTTGCAACGTCCAAATATCTGTTTTCCTGCAATCTGCCGTGAGATGGCTGCCACTACAAAATATACATTGCTGAGATTGATAATTCACCAAATCAGCTGCTGTTCTCGTAACAATTTCCCTCCTATAGGGTTTAATATTCCGCTCTTTCGGCTGATTATTTTGGAACGTATCCGAGGCTAAAGCAAGATGTTGCTCGTTGTCTACTTCCCGCTTGATAAACGCCATCAAGCTCAACAGCCGATGTTCCATTGGCGCGGAATTATCAACATCTGATTTTGTAAAATCGACAGATCGCTGCCACACACGCAGTAGTTGACTTGGGATGCAGGATTCAATCAATGGGAAAAGCATTGCTGCACATTTGTCCGCGGTAACACCTAACGTGTCAAGAGCTCGCATATGCGCCTCCAATTTGTCGTACAACGACATTAAATCAAAATTGGTTTTTGTCACTGAATTCTGTAGAATAATTTTCAATAATTCACGTACATAAACCTCTATCTGAAGATCTTCGCGACCGAAACGAGCCTTCAAACTCTCCACAATTTTAGGATAATTTTCACCAGTCGCGGGAAAACTCTCAACCAGCCGTCGAGCTCTACTTTCAATGATCGTCGCTTGTAGTAGATAATGTACCTTGTCACAATTGTCAATTTCAGGATCAGCGTCAATTTTGGCAAATTGGCTCCAAAATGGCAGCCAATCTTTCACATCGCCACCAAAACGTTTCAATTCAATGGTGGGCAGCTTATATTTCCGCCGTCTAACAGTACTCGATGCCTGGCTTGCACCATCACCTTCACATGCCGACTCCGCGGCACTGTGTGCGTCCGTCTGACGACCTTGAATTTGTCCTTTGACTTCAAAGTATCTCGTATCATACGAGAGACAGCTATTCAGCTCTGCCTGCAACTCCTCTTCGGTGGCCTCGTCCAAAAGCGCCTCGTAGAGCTGTTGGTTGCCATCAAGCAATTTTTCATATCTTCTTTCAGTTACTTCCCAGACCGCAAAAAGCTTCCCCTTATCTGGTTGCTGACTCTGCAGCAAGGTTTCCAAATCGCCAACTGTTTTTGTGAATGCTCCTCTGAGCACAGAACGATTTTTTTTTAGACGATCCATCGTTGCCGGGTCCTGTCACGGTCGCCACTAATGTTGAATTCGATACCCGAAAACTACGATGGATTTTAAAATACAACCGAATTTATTTTCTAATTATCGTCTCTCTTAGACGAGCCAATGTTTTCACAACAGCAATTAACTGACTACTAAACTTCTTTTATTTTTCACAAAATGGCAGCTCGTTCAGAGCCTACTAGTATAAAATGTTCTTAGCATGGACAAGGTCCCAGGCGGGAAATAGAATAATTCAAATATAGCTATCGTTCGCAACAATTAGTGTGCATGAGATGTGTGTTAATGGATATTATGAGCAACCGAAATTCTTTTAGTTTTCCGTTAAGGATTGTTTGTGTATAGTGATTATGATCTTCTGATAAGTGCAGTGGTCGCACTAGTCCTCGACGGTCCGGCTGCCCAGTAGGCGTGCTTGCCCCTAAAAGGATCCAGCGGCCACCAAGTCTTCTTATGAATTTCATATCACTATGTATAATCTAAAGCTTAGTTTTGATTGTTATGATTATTGATTTAAGTAAGTCGGAATTGAATACCTTAACGCCCTCATACAAAACGCCACTAATAAAAACACGAATTTTCCCAAGCGATTTACACAGGAACGGCTGAGGCTACATAGGATCCTGAAAGTGGTCGCAAATGAAGGAGCCGGTGTAGGCGCATTCTCGACACCAAGTGGCACAACGCTACCTCCACGCCTTCCCACGAAACGCCATCGGTTCTTTCTCCAAAGACAAAGTACCTGAATTCGGGGCCGTCACGAAAATTCTCCTAAAATTCTACCAGGTGACTAGGCGCCCATAAGTTATAGCAAGTAAATTTATGAAATTTCAAAAGTGATTTTCTCAGATCTGGCAGAGGCTACGATCCTGAAAATGATCGCAAATGAAAGAGCTAGCTGAGGCGCATCCTTGACATTAAGCTACACCCGCTACCTCTTCGCCTTTCTACATAACGGCACTGGTAAAAATACGAATTTTCCCAACTGATTTTCAGAGGAACGACTGTGGCAAGGACTCTGAAAGTGGTCGCAAATGAAGGAACCGGTGTAGGCGCATTCTCGACACCAAGTGGCACAACGCTACTTTCACGCCTTCCCACGAAAAGCCATCGGTACTTTGTCCAAAAACAAACTACCTGAATTCGGGGCCGTCACGAAAATTCTCCTAAAATTCTACTAGGCGCCCATAAGTTCTAGCAAGTAAATTTATGGAATTTCAAAAGCGATTTTCTCAGGATTGGCTGAGGCTAGGATCATGAAATTGGTTACAAATGAAAGAGCTAGTAGAAGCGCATGCTTGGCACGTAACAGCACACGCTACCCTAACGCTCTACTACAAAACGTCACTGGTAAAATAACGAATTTTCCGTAGCGATTTTCACAGAAGCCGCTGAGGCTAGGATCCTGAAAGTGGTCGCAAATGAAGGAGCCGGTGTAGGCGCATCTTTGACTTCAAGTGGCACAACGCTACCTCCACGCTTTCCCACGAAACGTCATCGGTTGTTTCTCCATAGACAAACTACCTGTATTCGGTGTCGTCACGAAAATGCTCCCGAAATTCTACTAGGCGACTAGGCCCTCATAAGTCATAGCAAGTAAATGTATGGAATTTCAAAAGCGATTTTCTCAGGATTGGCTGAGGCTTGGATCCTGAAAATGGTTGCAAATGAAAGAGCTAGCAGAGGCGCATTCGTGACACTAAACAGCACACGCTACCATTTAAGCGAGCATAGAAGCAAGAAATTGATGCACCAAAGGAAGCTGCACGTCGTGCCGGAGGCGGTTAGCTAGGTCAAGATCGTGCTGCTGCGAAAAACTGCAACCAGTGCGGTCGTTTTACTGCAATTGCAGTATTTCTGCTGCAAATTTATGGAATCTATTGCAACATTGCATTTTAGAGCCATCTACTGCATTTTATCAGTTTTCGTTCACATTTAATAAAGCGAGCAAATTTACATCTGGACAGTCTTCGCTGCACGCGTGATAAAAAGCAAAATAGACAAGTAAGTCAATAAATAAAGGACGAGGTATTTTCAGTCTTAGTCAAGTGAAAGCAATGCTATTCAAACAGGGATATTAGACATTAATAATACATATTAGAAATCAATAATTCAATATCAGACCGGTTCGATGGAAGTTGTAACCGTATAATCTTTGTGGAATTGACCTGCAAATTTGACTAGTCGTGCCAGCATGTTTTGCATATTTTTGAAATGTAATTATGTTAAAAATTTCTTCCAGATTCGTAATGAAACAAAATAAAGATGATAGGCAAGGCAATGATTGCCCTGCAATAAGCTTAAGCGATGATAATACTTGTAAAACTTTACTGCTGATAAATCCACGACAAATTTACAAGACGATATGAGGTATATGCAATCATTGTAAAAATATTAAAACATAAAATTAATAAATCATGTGTCTAGTAATGATGAAGCTCAGACCTCGAAAAAACCGAAATACGAACAGAAATATAGAAGTATTTGGAAGGATACATTTAAATGGGTGAGTGAGAAAAATTGCAAACCTTTGTTTCAGCATTACTCCATGGTTTTACATAACAACGTTGTCACTTTGCGAAAGCACGGTGAAAGCAGAATACCTGGAAAAAAATGTCAAAAGTTCAAGGAGTCAGCCGAAATTGTTAGACATGAAAGCTACAAAAACATTGAATTTGGTTAAAATGGCAGAGATTAGAATTATTATGTTTGTGATATCAAACAATCTGCCATTTGCTTGAATTCCAGCGCTAATCGATTTGATAAAATCAGTAGCTATAGATTCTGAAATAGCAAAACAAATCAAATTGGGGAAAACGAAAGCAGTCCAAACTATTAAAGATGCAATATTACCTGAAAGTATGAATTGCGTTGCAGAAACTTTAAAAAATTATTCATGATTAAGATCAAATCCTTACAAAGATAAATTGCTTAAATTATTATCAAGAGCTGACCAAACAAATTTTCAAAAGATTTGACCTTAATGATCTTACTTTGAATATTTTAGCAAACATAGATCCCAAAAAGCTGGGATATTCGTTGACAGATATAATTAAACGTTTCCCAAATATAACAGACTACGATGGGATTGAAGAATTAGATAACGAATGGAGGATGCTAATAAATTTGGATTTTTCTGAATTAAATATAGAAGCAGAAGAGGATATTGAAGAATTTTGATGTAAAGTTTTTAATTTGGAAAGTGTTTCCAACGAGTCAATGTTTCCAAAAGTAAAAAAAAAGTGGTGTCAAGCTTATTAAGCTTACCACATAGTAGTACTACTGTTGAAAGAATTTTTTCGCAAATTCATTTAATAAAAAATGAGAAAAGAAATTGATTGCAAGCTTCTACTTTGCATGCTTTAATGACTGCAAAAGCCTTGCTTGACAAAAACACAGCTTACGAGTGGAAGTCTTCAAATGATGTAGAATTTTCTATCTGGAAAAAATCCTTTCCTCAAATGCTAAGAATTTTTTGTTTATGTGCTTCTTAAACTTCAAGAGCCAAAATTTGGTTTGTTATTATATTATATAAACCATGTGTATCAAGTAAACATAAAAATGGAACAAATAATTTAAATATTAAATTTAAAACTAAGGCAATGGACGGTGGATGGATGTTTAAACTTCCTCATAGCAATATTTTTCATGTAGATATTCGTAGCGTAGAATTTGAATCCATCTAGCGAATATTTAAGTAGGTCAGTTATTTTATTTTTGTAAATATGATTAGTTCGTCTTAGTTTTTAATGAATTATAAACATATTTCATGTGGGAAAATGATTCCTATAACCGAGAAATTTTATGTATGTAAGTATTTATTATGGATAGTATACATTTTTCGACTTTCTATGAATAGAATCAAAAAGTTGTATTTACACTATTGAAACACTTACCATTTAAATCACAATACATAAGAATTTCCTCAATAATACTGTGAATTTTAGTGTGTGTATACAGCAATATGTAATGCCCTTCTTTCTTTAATCTGACATAACTGAAATTAATGAATATTTGTATTTATTTTTCACCAAACAACCAATTCGAATTCAATAGTATCAAATTCAATATATATGTGCATGAGTAGCTTTGTAAAAATTTAAGTATTTCTGCAATTTAAAAAAAATATATTACTGAACATATTTTTTTTCGCAAATGGGAAAAACTTAATTTTTTGCATATGTAAGTACACACATAAGTATGAATGCTTATAGAAAAGTCAATCTGCTGCGGTTTCAAGCAGTATACTGCAATTTGATAATTCCATTTAGAGCCGTTTCACACGAGACACTCGTTGTCCGGCCACTGAATCCTCAGCCACTGTTTTTGTATAGAATTGTGGCCCGGACACTGTGGCTCTGTGTGTATGCTCTCATTTATTTCTATGCACCATTAATAGTAATTTCCCCAATTCTTAATCCTGGAGATATAACTGTATATTGCAATTTATTTTCTTTAATATGGAAAAACTGAAACTAACAATAGTATGTATTTTTCACCAGATCCAACTTGAATCTGATATCTTTTTAAAAAAATTATTTAATTTATATACAAAGAACTTCCAAATTTAAAAAAATGGGCACACCGATTTCGAATAATTGCATTCAAATGAATTAAATGAATTGAAAATTCTTTTAAAATTTCAAAGTAAGCTTTTTCGATTCCTCCATTCTCGCCATTTTCGCACATTTCACATGTTTGCCGTCCCTTGGTTTTTGGCTACGAAAAATCTGAAAAAACCCCCTTTTCTAAAAGATTATAGTCTCCGATTAGCTACAGCTTCTGAAAATGTGTCTAAAAATGGTTGAGTAAACGACGCGAACTACGAAAACGGAGATGAAGATTTGGCGATTAGCCAAATCATTCAGTTTTGAGTAGTTTTGGGAGTGCGCGATTTGGTACAAAGTACAAAGTTCTTTTACGATTTTTGAAGCAACTGTTCAATGCTTTGAGCTGCGCTTCTTTTTGGGGGTGTCTTTTTTTAAACTAATTAATTTAAAATAAAAAAAGTCATTTTCTTCGAATCCTCCATTCTCGCTATTTTCGGCAATTATTGGCCAATCGGTCCCTCCTTTTCGTAAGTTTCGCGTCGTTTACTCAACCATTTACTGCACACCGAAAACAAAACGACAGCACTGACTGCAACCCAATATTCGCAAGCTCTGCCTGGAATCCACTGTCTTTTAGCACGCACGCACAGCTTCCAATCCACTTGCATGTAAGCTCCATCATATACACGACCCTATATACATATATTATTTTCCCTCCATGTGCTTTTTCATTGTCAACGATGTGAAGTAGAAACCTGCAGGAGTGGATCAATGCGAATGGCCATTATATTAGATATGTTCCCGTACTACAATTAATTGCGATTAATTGCAATGAAGCCGTTTTTTGTACTCGGTTTTAGTACGCTTCATTGCAATTAATTGCAATTAATCGTAGTACGGGAACAGACCTATTGTCTACCACTTAAGAGGCAGCAACCATGGAGATAAAATAAATGAGTGGTTCGAATTTGGTTCGACTGACTACAATTATACGTTGGACTGACTCCGGTTATACGAGGGACTGACTACGGTTATACGAGACTAAGATTGTACGAGAGACTTACGTTTACACGTGGGAATGAGTACGGATATTCGATGTATCAATATGAATGGCCATTTTATTGTCGACCACCTCAGAGGCGGACACCATGCAGAAAAAGTAATGGAGTGGTTCGAATGTGGTTCGACTGATTACAGTTGTACGAAGGACTGACTGCGATTATACGAGAGACGATTATACTACGATTGTACGAGGGACGATTATACTACGATTGTACGAGGAGACACAAGAAGAAGAAGGCATACACACGATGCTATGTATTTGGGTGTACTGGAATTTAAGATTTTCCTCTGTATGGGTGGTGAGAAAGTGGTGGAAAAAGGAAGATTTTGGGTAAAATAAGCAATTTTTGGGTTAGGGTGGTTTTGGAAGCTACGGCCCTGGAGCTATTGCTACGATAAGAAAATTTCGGTTTAGTGGGTGAGTGAATGGTTTTTTGGCCATAGTTGGCTAAAACTATGTTTTCGGCACTTTTGGCGACTGGAGGTGTGTGGGAAGTGAGCAATGCATGTTATAAGCCAAAAAAAAATTGGTCAGGGGTTGGGGCAATAACGGGCATACATGAAGAAATTTTCTTTCACCGTAGAATTCATTCGGGGAACCCTCCGAACTATTTAGGGGAACTTTCAATAGAATTTTTGGGAAAAGCTGCCTAGTTTTGGAGATATGGTCAATTGAAGTTCAGTAAACTGCTAATAGAGTGGCTTTTCACACATCAGCCTTTCCAACATTTTATCTCCATGTGCCATTTCATTGCGTGTACGGCAGCAGCGTCAGAAAACTAAAGGAGTGGATCAATGTGAATGGCCATTCCATTGGCTATCATCTCAGAAGCGGCAACCATGGAGATAAAGTACTGGAGTGGGTCGAATGTGGTTCGACTGACTAAGGCGAGGAACTGACTTAGATTGTACGAGGTGCAGGTATGTGGGTTTTTCCTGTGCATGGTTGATGGAAAGTGGCGGAAAAAAGCAGATTTTGGGTAAAATAAGCAATTTTTGGGTTAGGGTGGTTTTGGAAGCTACGGCCCTGGAGCTATTGCTGCGATAGGAAAATTTGGGTTTTGTATGTGTGTGAAGGGTTTTTTGGCCATAGTTGGGTAAAAACTACATTTTCGGCACTTTTAGCGATTGGCAGTGTGTAGGGAGTGAGCTATGCATGTTTTAAGCCAAAAAAAAATTGGTCAGGGCTCGGGGCGATAACGGCTATCCACGGAGAAATTTTTTTTTCAACGTAGAATTCATTCGGGAAACCCCCCGAAAAGCTCAATAGTTTTGGAGATATGGTCAATTGAAGTCCAGTAAACTGCTAACAATGTGGCTTTTCACACATCAGCCTTTCCAACATTTTATCTCCATGTGCCATTTCATTGCGTGCAAGACAGCAGCGTCAGAATACTGAAGTAGTGGATCAATGTGAATGGCCATTCTATTGGCCATTCACACATCAGCCTTTCCAACATTTTATCCCCATGTGTCATTTCATTGCGTGCAGAAAGCTAAAGGAGTGGATCAATGTGAATTGCCATTCTATTTGCCTTTCACACATCAGCCTTTCCAACATGTGATCCCCATGTGCCAGTTCAAAGCGTACCCGGCAGCAGAGTCAGAAAACTATAGGAGTGGATCAATGTGAATGGCCATTCCATTGGCTATCATCTCAGAGGCGGCAACCATGGAGATAAAGTAATGGAGTGGGTCGAATGTGGTTCGACTGACTAAGGTTATACGAGAAACTGACTTAGATTGTACGAGGTGCAGGTATGTGTGTTTTTACTGTGTATGGTTGATGGAAAGGTGGCGGAAAAAAGCAGATTTTGGGTAATATAAGCAATTTTTGGGTTAGGGTGGTTTTGGAAGCTACGGCCCTGGAGCTATTGCTGCGATAGGAAAATTTGGGTTTTGTATGTGTGTGAAGGGTTTTTAGGCCATAGTTGGGTAAAAACTACATTTTCGGCACTTTTAGCGATTGGCAGTGTGTAGGGAGTGAGCTATGCATGTTTTAAGCCAAAAAATTTGGTCAGGACTCGGGGCGATAACGGCTATCTACGGAGAAATTTTTTTTCAACGTAGAATTCATTCGGGGAACCCCCCCGAAAAGCTCAATAGTTTTGGAGATATGGTCAATTGAAGTCCAGTAAACTGCTAACAATGTGGCTTTTCACATATCAGCCTTTCCAACATTTTATCTCCATGTGCCATTTCATTGCGTGCAAGACAGCAGCGTCAGAATACTGAAGGAGTGGATCAATGTGAATGGCCATTCTATTGGCCATTCACACATCAGCCTTTCCAACATTTTATCCCCTTGTGCCATTTCATTGCGTGCAGAAAGCTAAAGGAGTGGATCAATGTGAATTGCCATTCTATTTGCCTTTCACACATCAGCCTTTCCAACATGTGATCTCCATGTGCCAGTTCAAAGCGTGCCCGGCAGCAGAGTCAGAAAACTATAGGAGTGGATCAATGTGAATGGCCATTCCATTGGCTATCATCTCAGAGGCGGCAACCATGGAGATAAAGTAATGCAGTGGGTTGAATGTGGTTCGACTGACTAAGGTTATACGAGGAACTGACTTAGATTGTACGAGGTGCAGGTATGTGGGTTTTTCCTGTGCATGGTTTATGGAAAGTGGCGGAAAAAAGCAGATTTTGGGTAAAATAAGCAATTTTTGGGTTAGGGTGGTTTTGGAAGCTACGGCCCTGGAGCTATTGCTGCGATAGGAAAATTTGGGTTTTGTATGTGTGTGAAGGGTTTTTAGGCCATAGTTGGGTAAAAACTACATTTTCGGCACTTTTAGCGATTGGCAGTGTGTAGGGAATGAGCTATGCATGTTTTAAGCCAAAAAAAATTTGGTCAGAGCTCGGGGCGATAACGACTATCCACGGAGAAATTTTTTTTCAACGTAGAATTCATTCGGGGAACCCCCCGAAAAGCTCAATAGTTTTGGAGATATGGTCAATTGAAGTCCAGTAAACTGCTAACAATGTGGCTTTTCACACATCAGCCTTTCCAACATTTTATCTCCATGTGCCATTTCATTGCGTGCAAGACAGCAGCGTCAGAATACTGAAGGAGTGGATCAATGTGAATGGCCATTCTATTGGCCATTCACACATCAGCCTTTCCAACATTTTATCCCCATGTGCCATTTCATTGCGTGCAGAAAGCTAAAGGAGTGGATCAATGTGAATCGCCATTCTATTTGCCTTTCACACATCAGCCTTTCCAACATGTGATCCCCATGTGCCAGTTCAAAGCGTACCCGGCAGCAGAGTCAGAAAACTATAGGAGTGGATCAATGTGAATGGCCATTCCATTGGCTATCATCTCAGAGGCGGCAACCATGGAGATAAAGTAATGCAGTGGGTTGAATGTGGTTCGACTGACTAAGGTTATACGAGGAACTGACTTAGATTGTACGAGGTGCAGGTATGTGGGTTTTTCCTGTGCATGGTTGATGGAAAGTGGCGGAAAAAAGCAGATTTTGGGTAAAATAAGCAATTTTTGTGTTAGGGTGGTTTTGGAAGCTACGGCCCTGGAGCTATTGCTGCGATAGGAAAATTTGGGTTTTGTATGTATGTGAAGGGTTTTTAGGCCATAGTTGGGTAAAAACTACATTTTCGGAACTTTTAGCGATTGGCAGTGTGTAGAGAGTGAGCTATGCATGTTTTAAGCCAAAAAAAATTTGGTCAGGGCTCGGGGCGATAACGGCTATCCACGGAGAAATTTTTTTTTCAACGTAGAATTCATTCGGGAAACCCCCCGAAAAGCTCAATAGTTTTGGAGATATGGTCAATTGAAGTCCAGTAAACTGCTAACAATGTGGCTTTTCACACATCAGCCTTTCCAACATTTTATCTCCATGTGCCATTTCATTGCGTGCAAGACAGCAGCGTCAGAATACTGAAGTAGTGGATCAATGTGAATGGCCATTCTATTGGCCATTCACACATCAGCCTTTCCAACATTTTATCCCCATGTGCCATTTCATTGCGTGCAGAAAGCTAAAGGAGTGGATCAATGTGAATTGCCATTCTATTTGCCTTTCACACATCAGCCTTTCCAACATGTGATCCCCATGTGCCAGTTCAAAGCGTACCCGGCAGCAGAGTCAGAAAACTATAGGAGTGGATCAATGTGAATGGCCATTCCATTGGCTATCATCTCAGAGGCGGCAACCATGGAGATAAAGTGATGGAGTGGGTCGAATGTGGTTCGACTGACTAAGGTTATACGAGGAACTGACTTAGATTGTACGAGGTGCAGGTATGTGTGTTTTTACTGTGTATGGTTGATGGAAAGGTGGCGGAAAAAAGCAGATTTTGGGTAATATAAGCAATTTTTGGGTTAGGGTGGTTTTGGAAGCTACGGCCCTGGAGCTATTGCTGCGATAGGAAAATTTGGGTTTTGTATGTGAGTGAAGGGTTTTTTTGCCAGAGTTGGGTAAAAACTACATTTTCGGCAGTTTCGGCGATTGGTAGTGTGTACTGAGTGACCTATGAATGTTTTAAGCCAAAAAAAAATTTTGGTCAGGGGCCGGGGCAATAACGGCCATATGACGAAATATTATTTTGCACATACGAACCACATTCGAACCACTCCATTACTTAATCTCCACGGTTGCTGCCTCTGAGATGATAACCAATAGAATGGCAATTCACATTGATCCACTCCTTTAGTTTTCCGACTCTGCTGCCGGGCACGCTTTGAACTGGCACATGGAGATCAAATGTTGGAAAGGCTGATGTGTGAAAGGCCAATAGAATGGCAATTCACATTGATCCACTCCTTTAGCTTTCTGACGCGGCTGTCGTGCACGCAATGAAGTGGCACATGTAGATAAAATGTTGGGAAGTCTGATGTGGGAAAGGCCACTCTATTAGCAGTTTACTGGACTTCAATTGACCATATCTTCGAAACTAGGGAACTTTTCCCAATAAGTGTACTCCAAGTTCCCCTAAATTGTTGTGGTTTTTCCCTGACCCATGGAGATAAAGTTATGGATTGGTGATTGGTCGGGCATTGAAGCAGGAAAGTGTTCTATTAAGGAAGCTGCACGTCGTGCCGGAGGCGGTTAGCAAGGTCATTATGGTTCTGCTGCGAAAACAGCAGCTCAATATTCGCAAGCGCCACCTCGAAACCATTGTCACTTATTACGCACGCGCAGCTTCAAATCCACACGCAGTCTCCAATCCACAAACAGCTTCCAATCCACACGCAGCTTTCAACCCAGACGCAAGTTCCAATCCACACACCGCTTCCAATCCACACGCAGCTTCCATTCCACACGCGGCTTCCATTCCACACGCGGCTTCCATTCCACACACAGCTTCCAATCCACGAGTGGTTCGAATCTGAATGGCCATATCATAGTCTTCTACCCAGAGGCTGCTTATATTGAAACATAGTAGGAGAGTGCTTTGGGGACCCAGTAGCTCAGCACGCTAAAACGTCAGGCCGAAACGAGAAGCGGCGTGCTCCGTGCTCCGTGGTCTGCGACATCGAATCCCGCCAGTGCCATGGCTGTTAGTCCGAATTAATAAAAATTAGTGGAGGAGAAGCCGACAAAGAATCAGGAAAGCAGAAGAAGCCGACAATAAATAAGGATAGGAGAAGAAGCCAAAGAAATAGGAGAGGAGTAGCAGACAAAGAATAAGGAGAGGAAGGGTAGCAGGTGGGTGACAAGTGGGTGGCAGGTGGGTAGCAGGTGGGTGGCAGGTGGGTGGCAGGTGGATAGCAGGTGGATAGCAGGTGGTGGTTAGCAGGTGGGTAGGAGAAGGGAAGCAGGTTGGAAGGAGATGGAAGCAGATGGAAGCAGATGGAAGCAAATAATAGCAAATAGCAGCAAATGAAAGCAAATGAAAGCAAATGGAAACAAATGGTAGCAAATGGGAGCAAATGGAAGCAAATGGAAACAATTGGAAGGAAATGGAAGCAAATGGGAGCAAATGGGAGCAAATGGAAGCAAATGGGAGCAAATGGAAGCAAATGGGAGCAAATGGAAGCAAATGGAAGCAAATGGAAGCAAATGGAAGCAAATGGAAGCAAAGGAAGCAGATGGAAGGGAAGCAGATGGAAGCAGATGGAAGGGAAGCAGATGGAAGCAGATGGAAGGGAAGCAGATGGAAGGGAAGCAGAAGGAAGGGTAGCAGATAGAAGAGAAGTAGATGGAAGGGAAGCAGATGGAAGCCAGATGGTGAAAGCCATAAGGAAGCCAGATGGTGAGAGCGTGAGAGGGTCTAAGGGTGAGAGTGAGAGGGTCTAAGGGTGAGAGTGAGAGGGTCTAAGGGTGAGAGTGAGAGGGTCTAAGGGTGAGAGTGAGAGGGTCTAAGGGTGAGAGTGAGGGTGAGAGTGAGAGGGTCTAAGGGTGAGAGTGAGAGGGTCTAAGGGTGAGAGTGAGAGGGTCTAAGGGTGAGAGTGAGAGGGTCTAAGGGTGAGAGTGAGAGGGTCTAAGGGTGAGAGTGAGAGGGTCTAAGGGTGAGAGTGAGAGGGTCTAAGGGTGAGAGTGAGAGGGTCTAAGGGTGAGAGTGAGAGGGTCTAAGGGTGAGAGTGAGAGGGTCTAAGGGTGAGAGTGAGAGGGTCTAAGGGTGAGAGTGAGAGGGTCTAAGGGTGAGAGTGAGAGGGTCTAAGGGTGAGAGTGAGAGGGTCTAAGGGTGAGAGTGAGAGGGTCTAAGGGTGAGAGTGAGAGGGTCTAAGGGTGAGAGTGAGAGGGTCTAAGGGTGAGAGTGAGAGGGTCTAAGGGTGAGAGTGAGAGGGTCTAAGGGTGAGAGTGAGGGTGAGAGTGAGAGGGTCTAAGGGTGAGAGTGAGAGGGTCTAAGGGTGAGAGTGAGAGGGTCTAAGGGTGAGAGTGAGAGGGTCTAAGGGTGAGAGTGAGGGTGAGAGTGAGAGGGTCTAAGGGTGAGAGGGTCTAAGGGTGAGAGTGAGAGGGTCTAAGGGTGAGAGTGAGAGGGTCTAAGGGTGAGAGTGAGGGTGAGAGTGAGAGGGTCTAAGGGTGAGAGTGAGAGGGTCTAAGGGTGAGAGTGAGAGGGTCTAAGGGTGAGAGTGAGAGGGTCTAAGGGTGAGAGTGAGGGTGAGAGTGAGAGGGTCTAAGGGTGAGAGTGAGAGGGTCTAAGGGTGAGAGTGAGAGGGTCTAAGGGTGAGAGTGAGAGGGTCTAAGGGTGAGAGTGAGAGGGTCTAAGGGTGAGAGTGAGAGGGTCTAAGGGTGAGAGTGAGAGGGTCTAAGGGTGAGAGTGAGAGGGTCTAAGGGTGAGAGTGAGAGGGTCTAAGGGTGAGAGTGAGAGGGTCTAAGGGTGAGAGTGAGAGGGTCTAAGGGTGAGAGTGAGAGGGTCTAAGGGTGAGAGTGAGAGGGTCTAAGGGTGAGAGTGAGGGTGAGAGTGAGAGGGTCTAAGGGTGAGAGTGAGAGGGTCTAAGGGTGAGAGTGAGAGGGTCTAAGGGTGAGAGTGAGAGGGTCTAAGGGTGAGAGTGAGAGGGTCTAAGGGTGAGAGTGAGAGGGTCTAAGGGTGAGAGTGAGAGGGTCTAAGGGTGAGAGTGAGAGGGTCTAAGGGTGAGAGTGAGAGGGTCTAAGGGTGAGAGTGAGAGGGTCTAAGGGTGAGAGTGAGAGGGTCTAAGGGTGAGAGTGAGAGGGTCTAAGGGTGAGAGTGAGAGGGTCTAAGGGTGAGAGTGAGAGGGTCTAAGGGTGAGAGTGAGAGGGTCTAAGGGTGAGAGTGAGAGGGTCTAAGGGTGAGAGTGAGAGGGTCTAAGGGTGAGAGTGAGAGGGTCTAAGGGTGAGAGTGAGAGGGTCTAAGGGTGAGAGTGAGAGGGTCTAAGGGTGAGAGTGAGAGGGTCTAAGGGTGAGAGTGAGAGGGTCTAAGGGTGAGAGTGAGAGGGTCTAAGGGTGAGAGTGAGGGTGAGAGTGAGAGGGTCTAAGGGTGAGAGTGAGAGGGTCTAAGGGTGAGAGTGAGAGGGTCTAAGGGTGAGAGTGAGAGGGTCTAAGGGTGAGAGTGAGAGGGTCTAAGGGTGAGAGTGAGAGGGTCTAAGGGTGAGAGTGAGAGGGTCTAAGGGTGAGAGTGAGAGGGTCTAAGGGTGAGAGTGAGGGTGAGAGTGAGAGGGTCTAAGGGTGAGAGGGTCTAAGGGTGAGAGTGAGAGGGTCTAAGGGTGAGAGTGAGAGGGTCTAAGGGTGAGAGTGAGGGTGAGAGTGAGAGGGTCTAAGGGTGAGAGTGAGAGGGTCTAAGGGTGAGAGTGAGAGGGTCTAAGGGTGAGAGTGAGAGGGTCTAAGGGTGAGAGTGAGGGTGAGAGTGAGAGGGTCTAAGGGTGAGAGTGAGAGGGTCTAAGGGTGAGAGTGAGAGGGTCTAAGGGTGAGAGTGAGAGGGTCTAAGGGTGAGAGTGAGAGGGTCTAAGGGTGAGAGTGAGAGGGTCTAAGGGTGAGAGTGAGAGGGTCTAAGGGTGAGAGTGAGAGGGTCTAAGGGTGAGAGTGAGAGGGTCTAAGGGTGAGAGTGAGAGGGTCTAAGGGTGAGAGTGAGAGGGTCTAAGGGTGAGAGTGAGAGGGTCTAAGGGTGAGAGTGAGAGGGTCTAAGGGTGAGAGTGAGAGGGTCTAAGGGTGAGAGTGAGGGTGAGAGTGAGAGGGTCTAAGGGTGAGAGTGAGAGGGTCTAAGGGTGAGAGTGAGAGGGTCTAAGGGTGAGAGTGAGAGGGTCTAAGGGTGAGAGTGAGAGGGTCTAAGGGTGAGAGTGAGAGGGTCTAAGGGTGAGAGTGAGAGGGTCTAAGGGTGAGAGTGAGAGGGTCTAAGGGTGAGAGTGAGAGGGTCTAAGGGTGAGAGTGAGAGGGTCTAAGGGTGAGAGTGAGAGGGTCTAAGGGTGAGAGTGAGAGGGTCTAAGGGTGAGAGTGAGAGGGTCTAAGGGTGAGAGTGAGAGGGTCTAAGGGTGAGAGTGAGAGGGTCTAAGGGTGAGAGTGAGAGGGTCTAAGGGTGAGAGTGAGAGGGTCTAAGGGTGAGAGTGAGAGGGTCTAAGGGTGAGAGTGAGAGGGTCTAAGGGTGAGAGTGAGAGGGTCTAAGGGTGAGAGTGAGAGGGTCTAAGGGTGAGAGTGAGAGGGTCTAAGGGTGAGAGTGAGAGGGTCTAAGGGTGAGAGTGAGGGTGAGAGTGAGAGGGTCTAAGGGTGAGAGTGAGAGGGTCTAAGGGTGAGAGTGAGAGGGTCTAAGGGTGAGAGTGAGAGGGTCTAAGGGTGAGAGTGAGAGGGTCTAAGGGTGAGAGTGAGAGGGTCTAAGGGTGAGAGTGAGAGGGTCTAAGGGTGAGAGTGAGAGGGTCTAAGGGTGAGAGTGAGGGTGAGAGTGAGAGGGTCTAAGGGTGAGAGGGTCTAAGGGTGAGAGTGAGAGGGTCTAAGGGTGAGAGTGAGAGGGTCTAAGGGTGAGAGTGAGGGTGAGAGTGAGAGGGTCTAAGGGTGAGAGTGAGAGGGTCTAAGGGTGAGAGTGAGAGGGTCTAAGGGTGAGAGTGAGAGGGTCTAAGGGTGAGAGTGAGGGTGAGAGTGAGAGGGTCTAAGGGTGAGAGTGAGAGGGTCTAAGGGTGAGAGTGAGAGGGTCTAAGGGTGAGAGTGAGAGGGTCTAAGGGTGAGAGTGAGAGGGTCTAAGGGTGAGAGTGAGAGGGTCTAAGGGTGAGAGTGAGAGGGTCTAAGGGTGAGAGTGAGAGGGTCTAAGGGTGAGAGTGAGAGGGTCTAAGGGTGAGAGTGAGAGGGTCTAAGGGTGAGAGTGAGAGGGTCTAAGGGTGAGAGTGAGAGGGTCTAAGGGTGAGAGTGAGAGGGTCTAAGGGTGAGAGTGAGAGGGTCTAAGGGTGAGAGTGAGGGTGAGAGTGAGAGGGTCTAAGGGTGAGAGTGAGAGGGTCTAAGGGTGAGAGTGAGAGGGTCTAAGGGTGAGAGTGAGAGGGTCTAAGGGTGAGAGTGAGAGGGTCTAAGGGTGAGAGTGAGAGGGTCTAAGGGTGAGAGTGAGAGGGTCTAAGGGTGAGAGTGAGAGGGTCTAAGGGTGAGAGTGAGAGGGTCTAAGGGTGAGAGTGAGAGGGTCTAAGGGTGAGAGTGAGAGGGTCTAAGGGTGAGAGTGAGAGGGTCTAAGGGTGAGAGTGAGAGGGTCTAAGGGTGAGAGTGAGAGGGTCTAAGGGTGAGAGTGAGAGGGTCTAAGGGTGAGAGTGAGAGGGTCTAAGGGTGAGAGTGAGAGGGTCTAAGGGTGAGAGTGAGAGGGTCTAAGGGTGAGAGTGAGAGGGTCTAAGGGTGAGAGTGAGAGGGTCTAAGGGTGAGAGTGAGAGGGTCTAAGGGTGAGAGTGAGAGGGTCTAAGGGTGAGAGTGAGAGGGTCTAAGGGTGAGAGTGAGAGGGTCTAAGGGTGAGAGTGAGGGTGAGAGTGAGAGGGTCTAAGGGTGAGAGTGAGAGGGTCTAAGGGTGAGAGTGAGAGGGTCTAAGGGTGAGAGTGAGAGGGTCTAAGGGTGAGAGTGAGAGGGTCTAAGGGTGAGAGTGAGAGGGTCTAAGGGTGAGAGTGAGAGGGTCTAAGGGTGAGAGTGAGAGGGTCTAAGGGTGAGAGTGAGGGTGAGAGTGAGAGGGTCTAAGGGTGAGAGGGTCTAAGGGTGAGAGTGAGAGGGTCTAAGGGTGAGAGTGAGAGGGTCTAAGGGTGAGAGTGAGGGTGAGAGTGAGAGGGTCTAAGGGTGAGAGTGAGAGGGTCTAAGGGTGAGAGTGAGAGGGTCTAAGGGTGAGAGTGAGAGGGTCTAAGGGTGAGAGTGAGGGTGAGAGTGAGAGGGTCTAAGGGTGAGAGTGAGAGGGTCTAAGGGTGAGAGTGAGAGGGTCTAAGGGTGAGAGTGAGAGGGTCTAAGGGTGAGAGTGAGAGGGTCTAAGGGTGAGAGTGAGAGGGTCTAAGGGTGAGAGTGAGAGGGTCTAAGGGTGAGAGTGAGAGGGTCTAAGGGTGAGAGTGAGAGGGTCTAAGGGTGAGAGTGAGAGGGTCTAAGGGTGAGAGTGAGAGGGTCTAAGGGTGAGAGTGAGAGGGTCTAAGGGTGAGAGTGAGAGGGTCTAAGGGTGAGAGTGAGAGGGTCTAAGGGTGAGAGTGAGGGTGAGAGTGAGAGGGTCTAAGGGTGAGAGTGAGAGGGTCTAAGGGTGAGAGTGAGAGGGTCTAAGGGTGAGAGTGAGAGGGTCTAAGGGTGAGAGTGAGAGGGTCTAAGGGTGAGAGTGAGAGGGTCTAAGGGTGAGAGTGAGAGGGTCTAAGGGTGAGAGTGAGAGGGTCTAAGGGTGAGAGTGAGAGGGTCTAAGGGTGAGAGTGAGAGGGTCTAAGGGTGAGAGTGAGAGGGTCTAAGGGTGAGAGTGAGAGGGTCTAAGGGTGAGAGTGAGAGGGTCTAAGGGTGAGAGTGAGAGGGTCTAAGGGTGAGAGTGAGAGGGTCTAAGGGTGAGAGTGAGAGGGTCTAAGGGTGAGAGTGAGAGGGTCTAAGGGTGAGAGTGAGAGGGTCTAAGGGTGAGAGTGAGAGGGTCTAAGGGTGAGAGTGAGAGGGTCTAAGGGTGAGAGTGAGAGGGTCTAAGGGTGAGAGTGAGAGGGTCTAAGGGTGAGAGTGAGAGGGTCTAAGGGTGAGAGTGAGAGGGTCTAAGGGTGAGAGTGAGGGTGAGAGTGAGAGGGTCTAAGGGTGAGAGTGAGAGGGTCTAAGGGTGAGAGTGAGAGGGTCTAAGGGTGAGAGTGAGAGGGTCTAAGGGTGAGAGTGAGAGGGTCTAAGGGTGAGAGTGAGAGGGTCTAAGGGTGAGAGTGAGAGGGTCTAAGGGTGAGAGTGAGAGGGTCTAAGGGTGAGAGTGAGGGTGAGAGTGAGAGGGTCTAAGGGTGAGAGGGTCTAAGGGTGAGAGTGAGAGGGTCTAAGGGTGAGAGTGAGAGGGTCTAAGGGTGAGAGTGAGGGTGAGAGTGAGAGGGTCTAAGGGTGAGAGTGAGAGGGTCTAAGGGTGAGAGTGAGAGGGTCTAAGGGTGAGAGTGAGAGGGTCTAAGGGTGAGAGTGAGGGTGAGAGTGAGAGGGTCTAAGGGTGAGAGTGAGAGGGTCTAAGGGTGAGAGTGAGAGGGTCTAAGGGTGAGAGTGAGAGGGTCTAAGGGTGAGAGTGAGAGGGTCTAAGGGTGAGAGTGAGAGGGTCTAAGGGTGAGAGTGAGAGGGTCTAAGGGTGAGAGTGAGAGGGTCTAAGGGTGAGAGTGAGAGGGTCTAAGGGTGAGAGTGAGAGGGTCTAAGGGTGAGAGTGAGAGGGTCTAAGGGTGAGAGTGAGAGGGTCTAAGGGTGAGAGTGAGAGGGTCTAAGGGTGAGAGTGAGAGGGTCTAAGGGTGAGAGTGAGGGTGAGAGTGAGAGGGTCTAAGGGTGAGAGTGAGAGGGTCTAAGGGTGAGAGTGAGAGGGTCTAAGGGTGAGAGTGAGAGGGTCTAAGGGTGTAGTTTATGAGGCTAGCCCATATCATCAATCCGCTGATCAATAGGACACAAAGCAAATTCTGTCAAATCTCAACAATCCACGAGAGAAAGGAAACTCAAAACAAACCGGCTCTGCATCGTGACTAAATCAGCAAGGATGAAAACTGAGCTGTCTCCTTCCCAATCTGCTCCACATCAATGTTGTGATGTTTTGCTGGATGGTGTAAAGTTCTACTTGAGTGAATCATGGATAGGTTTTGGAAAAAATATTTTGAAATTAATATCTTCCGTTAAGGATTAAATATAGTGAGTTGGGTCTCCATAAGTGCAGTGGTCGCGCTAGTCCTCGACGGTCCGGCTGCCCAGTAGGCGTGCTTGCCCCTAAAAGGATCCAGCGGCCACCAGTCTCCTTAAGAGTCGACCAATTCACTATCTACAATCTCAAAGACGTGGATCAAATAGTTGGTTATTTGATTGAGTTTATATCCAAGAACCTAAGGTTCAAAAGAATATATAGAATTCTGGTATAAAGAGTAAGATTGACTCGTTTTTTAAGAGAAAGATCATTTTTTAATTATGTTTATGGGATGATGATGGGGCATGAATATTTGGCTAAGTGTAGATACATTGAAAGTGTATTCCGTGTAGGAAAATAATGAGTTTGTTAATATAGTAACAAATACTTTGTTAGATATGATTGTTAGATATAATTTTCTTCTACGATCAGCGAATAGATTTTTTGGTAAAACTGAATAAATAAAATGTTGTATGTGTTTAAGTGATGTATATTTGTGTACTAGGGTCCCTTCATGAGATAATGATTTCTGAATGCATCATCTTTCTATAAAAACTAATACACAGTGATATACATGCCTACCTACATATTTTTTATTAGCCCAATAGACGTGAAGTCTGCAAGTTGGCTTTGTAATGCTTCAATTAAATTGAAATCATTTCAATTATATTGAGATAGCATAAAGTTCATTGTTATAGAGATTTTTAAGGTTCGGGTAAAAATGAAGTGTAAGCACTTTAAGGAGTGTTGGATACCCTTTGAAGATGAACTTTTATTAAAAAAGAAAAATTGAGGTTGCCTAGAATGCATTTTCGTCCCCAACCACGGGGACTCATCAGTAGGCTTTAATAGGCTTGAAAATTATTTTTATTATCTTTCTGTTTTTCTAAAAGTTTTTGCTGTTTGTTGGTGTATTATGCTGATCAATGCATGTATGCACACATATTTAAATTTAGATACATGTGCATTCATACACAGACTCTTTAGCATATGCTAAGATACACATCTATCTGTGTACCTTAACATATGCATGCATAAAAATGCGTATATGTTTTTTTGCAGATATATACTAAGTAATATTGAGATGACTACCCAGTGTGAGCATTTTGCAGATATCAAACCCGGAGTATGGATATATTATTTTGTTAAGTCAATTTGTTTTGTAGAATAGATTTTGAATGATTTGGAAAGCATCGATACCGGAATATGAAAAATTATTTAGTAAAATTAATTTGTAAAACTAATTTGTAAAACATCGATACCGGAATGTGAAAATTTATTTAGTGTTTTGTAAAATGAATTTTGTAAAAAGAATTTGTTAAAATTACTATTATTATGTAAATTCAGTTTGTGCATGAATATTTGTAATATAATTTGTAATATAATTCAACAACTTACTTTTATTACTGCTATTACTGCTTAGTACAGCTGAATAACTCTGCACTGTATTCCGGTTGAAAAACACTGCACTGCACTCTGGACTGTCACACTGCATCTTTAACTCCACTATTCTTTCACTTAATTTTCTTTATTGTAGGGACCAGGCACTAATTACAATTTATTTGGGTTTTCAGATATCAGGGGCTATTATTTGTGAATGAATTTAAGAATTTAAGAACACACATCCCGAACTAAGCACTTGCAAATGATAAATAATTGAAAATGAAGTATTAATGCGCACAAGGACACTTGGAAGTAGTTCTTTGAAATAACTGAAACTGAAGTATTAATGCTCACAAGGACACTTGAAAGTAATTTTTGAAATAACGCATCACGCCGAATTTGCGACCGCTACGAGTTAACCAGACCGATATCTAAAATATTCCGAGCAGACTGATGCATGGTAAGTTTAGTGCATGTGATCTACAGGTAGACTTGAAGTTTTTTCTTTTCTGGTGTGGTTTTCCCAGAGATCTTAATGACCAGATGTGTGTTCAAGACAGGGGTGGTACTAGTATGCACCTTAGTGCAATAAAGAAGATTAGGATTTTTTTAATTACTGTATTTTGAAGAGATTAGGATTTTTCGAAACACTGTATTTTTAAGAAAGGGGTGGTATTAGTTTGCATCTTAGTGCAATTAGGGAGATTAGGGTGTTTAGGGTGTTATGTGACCCGTGGGTGTATTTAGACATGTGATTAAGGATTTTTTGAACAACTGTAGTTTGAGATTACAGTGTTGAATTCTGAAGAATATATTCTTTTCATGAAGGACAGATGGGCAGCAAGGCTTGAATCATAATCTAAAAGCATGTGAATGTCGATCATATCTTCATATGGATGATTCGGTGTGGATGAGGTTTTCATATCTATATTTACTGGTTGATCCTAGTGTTTAATGAAAGAAATTGGGAGAAGATAAGAATTCACCAGTCGGTCCCAGTATTTTTTAATGTTTTGTGAAGGTGGGATTTTGGATTTTGTGACTTAATTATTCATGAATATTTTGATATCACTCTTTCGAAACACAAACAGTATTCCTCATCTGGTTGGATTAGATTGTGTGACTGGAACATATTAATTTCAATTTCAATTAAACAAAAACAAGAAATCACAACCAAATGTGAATATCTCCCTCTATACAAATCATTATGGTATCATATAGAGGGTGCTTTTTGTTTTAATGTAAAGTTTGTGAACACATTAAAACGTGCAACTGTAGTTTATGAGGCTAGCCCATATCATCAATCCGCTGATCAATAGGACACAAAGCAAATTCTGTCAAATCTCAACAATCCACGAGAGAAAGGAAACTCAAAACAAACCGGCTCTGCATCGTGACTAAATCAGCAAGGATGAAAACTGAGCTGTCTCCTTCCCAATCTGCTCCACATCAATGTTGTGATGTTTTGCTGGATGGTGTAAAGTTCTACTTGAGTGAATCATGGATAGGTTTTGGAAAAAATATTTTGAAATTAATATCTTCCGTTAAGGATTAAATATAGTGAGTTGGGTCTCCATAAGTGCAGTGGTCGCGCTAGTCCTCGACGGTCCGGCTGCCCAGTAGGCGTGCTTGCCCCTAAAAGGATCCAGCGGCCACCAGTCTCCTTAAGAGTCGACCAATTCACTATCTACAATCTCAAAGACGTGGATCAAATAGTTGGTTATTTGATTGAGTTTATATCCAAGAACCTAAGGTTCAAAAGAATATATAGAATTCTGGTATAAAGAGTAAGATTGACTCGTTTTTTAAGAGAAAGATCATTTTTTAATTATGTTTATGGGATGATGATGGGGCATGAATATTTGGCTAAGTGTAGATACATTGAAAGTGTATTCCGTGTAGGAAAATAATGAGTTTGTTAATATAGTAACAAATACTTTGTTAGATATGATTGTTAGATATAATTTTCTTCTACGATCAGCGAATAGATTTTTTGGTAAAACTGAATAAATAAAATGTTGTATGTGTTTAAGTGATGTATATTTGTGTACTAGGGTCCCTTCATGAGATAATGATTTCTGAATGCATCATCTTTCTATAAAAACTAATACACAGTGATATACATGCCTACCTACATATTTTTTATTAGCCCAATAGACGTGAAGTCTGCAAGTTGGCTTTGTAATGCTTCAATTAAATTGAAATCATTTCAATTATATTGAGATAGCATAAAGTTCATTGTTATAGAGATTTTTAAGGTTCGGGTAAAAATGAAGTGTAAGCACTTTAAGGAGTGTTGGATACCCTTTGAAGATGAACTTTTATTAAAAAAGAAAAATTGAGGTTGCCTAGAATGCATTTTCGTCCCCAACCACGGGGACTCATCAGTAGGCTTTAATAGGCTTGAAAATTATTTTTATTATCTTTCTGTTTTTCTAAAAGTTTTTGCTGTTTGTTGGTGTATTATGCTGATCAATGCATGTATGCACACATATTTAAATTTAGATACATGTGCATTCATACACAGACTCTTTAGCATATGCTAAGATACACATCTATCTGTGTACCTTAACATATGCATGCATAAAAATGCGTATATGTTTTTTTGCAGATATATACTAAGTAATATTGAGATGACTACCCAGTGTGAGCATTTTGCAGATATCAAACCCGGAGTATGGATATATTATTTTGTTAAGTCAATTTGTTTTGTAGAATAGATTTTGAATGATTTGGAAAGCATCGATACCGGAATATGAAAAATTATTTAGTAAAATTAATTTGTAAAACTAATTTGTAAAACATCGATACCGGAATGTGAAAATTTATTTAGTGTTTTGTAAAATGAATTTTGTAAAAAGAATTTGTTAAAATTACTATTATTATGTAAATTCAGTTTGTGCATGAATATTTGTAATATAATTTGTAATATAATTCAACAACTTACTTTTATTACTGCTATTACTGCTTAGTACAGCTGAATAACTCTGCACTGTATTCCGGTTGAAAAACACTGCACTGCACTCTGGACTGTCACACTGCATCTTTAACTCCACTATTCTTTCACTTAATTTTCTTTATTGTAGGGACCAGGCACTAATTACAATTTATTTGGGTTTTCAGATATCAGGGGCTATTATTTGTGAATGAATTTAAGAATTTAAGAACACACATCCCGAACTAAGCACTTGCAAATGATAAATAATTGAAAATGAAGTATTAATGCGCACAAGGACACTTGGAAGTAGTTCTTTGAAATAACTGAAACTGAAGTATTAATGCTCACAAGGACACTTGAAAGTAATTTTTGAAATAACGCATCACGCCGAATTTGCGACCGCTACGAGTTAACCAGACCGATATCTAAAATATTCCGAGCAGACTGATGCATGGTAAGTTTAGTGCATGTGATCTACAGGTAGACTTGAAGTTTTTTCTTTTCTGGTGTGGTTTTCCCAGAGATCTTAATGACCAGATGTGTGTTCAAGACAGGGGTGGTACTAGTATGCACCTTAGTGCAATAAAGAAGATTAGGATTTTTTTAATTACTGTATTTTGAAGAGATTAGGATTTTTCGAAACACTGTATTTTTAAGAAAGGGGTGGTATTAGTTTGCATCTTAGTGCAATTAGGGAGATTAGGGTGTTTAGGGTGTTATGTGACCCGTGGGTGTATTTAGACATGTGATTAAGGATTTTTTGAACAACTGTAGTTTGAGATTACAGTGTTGAATTCTGAAGAATATATTCTTTTCATGAAGGACAGATGGGCAGCAAGGCTTGAATCATAATCTAAAAGCATGTGAATGTCGATCATATCTTCATATGGATGATTCGGTGTGGATGAGGTTTTCATATCTATATTTACTGGTTGATCCTAGTGTTTAATGAAAGAAATTGGGAGAAGATAAGAATTCACCAGTCGGTCCCAGTATTTTTTAATGTTTTGTGAAGGTGGGATTTTGGATTTTGTGACTTAATTATTCATGAATATTTTGATATCACTCTTTCGAAACACAAACAGTATTCCTCATCTGGTTGGATTAGATTGTGTGACTGGAACATATTAATTTCAATTTCAATTAAACAAAAACAAGAAATCACAACCAAATGTGAATATCTCCCTCTATACAAATCATTATGGTATCATATAGAGGGTGCTTTTTGTTTTAATGTAAAGTTTGTGAACACATTAAAACGTGCAACTGTAGTTTATGAGGCTAGCCCATATCATCAATCCGCTGATCAATAGGACACAAAGCAAATTCTGTCAAATCTCAACAATCCACGAGAGAAAGGAAACTCAAAACAAACCGGCTCTGCATCGTGACTAAATCAGCAAGGATGAAAACTGAGCTGTCTCCTTCCCAATCTGCTCCACATCAATGTTGTGATGTTTTGCTGGATGGTGTAAAGTTCTACTTGAGTGAATCATGGATAGGTTTTGGAAAAAATATTTTGAAATTAATATCTTCCGTTAAGGATTAAATATAGTGAGTTGGGTCTCCATAAGTGCAGTGGTCGCGCTAGTCCTCGACGGTCCGGCTGCCCAGTAGGCGTGCTTGCCCCTAAAAGGATCCAGCGGCCACCAGTCTCCTTAAGAGTCGACCAATTCACTATCTACAATCTCAAAGACGTGGATCAAATAGTTGGTTATTTGATTGAGTTTATATCCAAGAACCTAAGGTTCAAAAGAATATATAGAATTCTGGTATAAAGAGTAAGATTGACTCGTTTTTTAAGAGAAAGATCATTTTTTAATTATGTTTATGGGATGATGATGGGGCATGAATATTTGGCTAAGTGTAGATACATTGAAAGTGTATTCCGTGTAGGAAAATAATGAGTTTGTTAATATAGTAACAAATACTTTGTTAGATATGATTGTTAGATATAATTTTCTTCTACGATCAGCGAATAGATTTTTTGGTAAAACTGAATAAATAAAATGTTGTATGTGTTTAAGTGATGTATATTTGTGTACTAGGGTCCCTTCATGAGATAATGATTTCTGAATGCATCATCTTTCTATAAAAACTAATACACAGTGATATACATGCCTACCTACATATTTTTTATTAGCCCAATAGACGTGAAGTCTGCAAGTTGGCTTTGTAATGCTTCAATTAAATTGAAATCATTTCAATTATATTGAGATAGCATAAAGTTCATTGTTATAGAGATTTTTAAGGTTCGGGTAAAAATGAAGTGTAAGCACTTTAAGGAGTGTTGGATACCCTTTGAAGATGAACTTTTATTAAAAAAGAAAAATTGAGGTTGCCTAGAATGCATTTTCGTCCCCAACCACGGGGACTCATCAGTAGGCTTTAATAGGCTTGAAAATTATTTTTATTATCTTTCTGTTTTTCTAAAAGTTTTTGCTGTTTGTTGGTGTATTATGCTGATCAATGCATGTATGCACACATATTTAAATTTAGATACATGTGCATTCATACACAGACTCTTTAGCATATGCTAAGATACACATCTATCTGTGTACCTTAACATATGCATGCATAAAAATGCGTATATGTTTTTTTGCAGATATATACTAAGTAATATTGAGATGACTACCCAGTGTGAGCATTTTGCAGATATCAAACCCGGAGTATGGATATATTATTTTGTTAAGTCAATTTGTTTTGTAGAATAGATTTTGAATGATTTGGAAAGCATCGATACCGGAATATGAAAAATTATTTAGTAAAATTAATTTGTAAAACTAATTTGTAAAACATCGATACCGGAATGTGAAAATTTATTTAGTGTTTTGTAAAATGAATTTTGTAAAAAGAATTTGTTAAAATTACTATTATTATGTAAATTCAGTTTGTGCATGAATATTTGTAATATAATTTGTAATATAATTCAACAACTTACTTTTATTACTGCTATTACTGCTTAGTACAGCTGAATAACTCTGCACTGTATTCCGGTTGAAAAACACTGCACTGCACTCTGGACTGTCACACTGCATCTTTAACTCCACTATTCTTTCACTTAATTTTCTTTATTGTAGGGACCAGGCACTAATTACAATTTATTTGGGTTTTCAGATATCAGGGGCTATTATTTGTGAATGAATTTAAGAATTTAAGAACACACATCCCGAACTAAGCACTTGCAAATGATAAATAATTGAAAATGAAGTATTAATGCGCACAAGGACACTTGGAAGTAGTTCTTTGAAATAACTGAAACTGAAGTATTAATGCTCACAAGGACACTTGAAAGTAATTTTTGAAATAACGCATCACGCCGAATTTGCGACCGCTACGAGTTAACCAGACCGATATCTAAAATATTCCGAGCAGACTGATGCATGGTAAGTTTAGTGCATGTGATCTACAGGTAGACTTGAAGTTTTTTCTTTTCTGGTGTGGTTTTCCCAGAGATCTTAATGACCAGATGTGTGTTCAAGACAGGGGTGGTACTAGTATGCACCTTAGTGCAATAAAGAAGATTAGGATTTTTTTAATTACTGTATTTTGAAGAGATTAGGATTTTTCGAAACACTGTATTTTTAAGAAAGGGGTGGTATTAGTTTGCATCTTAGTGCAATTAGGGAGATTAGGGTGTTTAGGGTGTTATGTGACCCGTGGGTGTATTTAGACATGTGATTAAGGATTTTTTGAACAACTGTAGTTTGAGATTACAGTGTTGAATTCTGAAGAATATATTCTTTTCATGAAGGACAGATGGGCAGCAAGGCTTGAATCATAATCTAAAAGCATGTGAATGTCGATCATATCTTCATATGGATGATTCGGTGTGGATGAGGTTTTCATATCTATATTTACTGGTTGATCCTAGTGTTTAATGAAAGAAATTGGGAGAAGATAAGAATTCACCAGTCGGTCCCAGTATTTTTTAATGTTTTGTGAAGGTGGGATTTTGGATTTTGTGACTTAATTATTCATGAATATTTTGATATCACTCTTTCGAAACACAAACAGTATTCCTCATCTGGTTGGATTAGATTGTGTGACTGGAACATATTAATTTCAATTTCAATTAAACAAAAACAAGAAATCACAACCAAATGTGAATATCTCCCTCTATACAAATCATTATGGTATCATATAGAGGGTGCTTTTTGTTTTAATGTAAAGTTTGTGAACACATTAAAACGTGCAACTGTAGTTTATGAGGCTAGCCCATATCATCAATCCGCTGATCAATAGGACACAAAGCAAATTCTGTCAAATCTCAACAATCCACGAGAGAAAGGAAACTCAAAACAAACCGGCTCTGCATCGTGACTAAATCAGCAAGGATGAAAACTGAGCTGTCTCCTTCCCAATCTGCTCCACATCAATGTTGTGATGTTTTGCTGGATGGTGTAAAGTTCTACTTGAGTGAATCATGGATAGGTTTTGGAAAAAATATTTTGAAATTAATATCTTCCGTTAAGGATTAAATATAGTGAGTTGGGTCTCCATAAGTGCAGTGGTCGCGCTAGTCCTCGACGGTCCGGCTGCCCAGTAGGCGTGCTTGCCCCTAAAAGGATCCAGCGGCCACCAGTCTCCTTAAGAGTCGACCAATTCACTATCTACAATCTCAAAGACGTGGATCAAATAGTTGGTTATTTGATTGAGTTTATATCCAAGAACCTAAGGTTCAAAAGAATATATAGAATTCTGGTATAAAGAGTAAGATTGACTCGTTTTTTAAGAGAAAGATCATTTTTTAATTATGTTTATGGGATGATGATGGGGCATGAATATTTGGCTAAGTGTAGATACATTGAAAGTGTATTCCGTGTAGGAAAATAATGAGTTTGTTAATATAGTAACAAATACTTTGTTAGATATGATTGTTAGATATAATTTTCTTCTACGATCAGCGAATAGATTTTTTGGTAAAACTGAATAAATAAAATGTTGTATGTGTTTAAGTGATGTATATTTGTGTACTAGGGTCCCTTCATGAGATAATGATTTCTGAATGCATCATCTTTCTATAAAAACTAATACACAGTGATATACATGCCTACCTACATATTTTTTATTAGCCCAATAGACGTGAAGTCTGCAAGTTGGCTTTGTAATGCTTCAATTAAATTGAAATCATTTCAATTATATTGAGATAGCATAAAGTTCATTGTTATAGAGATTTTTAAGGTTCGGGTAAAAATGAAGTGTAAGCACTTTAAGGAGTGTTGGATACCCTTTGAAGATGAACTTTTATTAAAAAAGAAAAATTGAGGTTGCCTAGAATGCATTTTCGTCCCCAACCACGGGGACTCATCAGTAGGCTTTAATAGGCTTGAAAATTATTTTTATTATCTTTCTGTTTTTCTAAAAGTTTTTGCTGTTTGTTGGTGTATTATGCTGATCAATGCATGTATGCACACATATTTAAATTTAGATACATGTGCATTCATACACAGACTCTTTAGCATATGCTAAGATACACATCTATCTGTGTACCTTAACATATGCATGCATAAAAATGCGTATATGTTTTTTTGCAGATATATACTAAGTAATATTGAGATGACTACCCAGTGTGAGCATTTTGCAGATATCAAACCCGGAGTATGGATATATTATTTTGTTAAGTCAATTTGTTTTGTAGAATAGATTTTGAATGATTTGGAAAGCATCGATACCGGAATATGAAAAATTATTTAGTAAAATTAATTTGTAAAACTAATTTGTAAAACATCGATACCGGAATGTGAAAATTTATTTAGTGTTTTGTAAAATGAATTTTGTAAAAAGAATTTGTTAAAATTACTATTATTATGTAAATTCAGTTTGTGCATGAATATTTGTAATATAATTTGTAATATAATTCAACAACTTACTTTTATTACTGCTATTACTGCTTAGTACAGCTGAATAACTCTGCACTGTATTCCGGTTGAAAAACACTGCACTGCACTCTGGACTGTCACACTGCATCTTTAACTCCACTATTCTTTCACTTAATTTTCTTTATTGTAGGGACCAGGCACTAATTACAATTTATTTGGGTTTTCAGATATCAGGGGCTATTATTTGTGAATGAATTTAAGAATTTAAGAACACACATCCCGAACTAAGCACTTGCAAATGATAAATAATTGAAAATGAAGTATTAATGCGCACAAGGACACTTGGAAGTAGTTCTTTGAAATAACTGAAACTGAAGTATTAATGCTCACAAGGACACTTGAAAGTAATTTTTGAAATAACGCATCACGCCGAATTTGCGACCGCTACGAGTTAACCAGACCGATATCTAAAATATTCCGAGCAGACTGATGCATGGTAAGTTTAGTGCATGTGATCTACAGGTAGACTTGAAGTTTTTTCTTTTCTGGTGTGGTTTTCCCAGAGATCTTAATGACCAGATGTGTGTTCAAGACAGGGGTGGTACTAGTATGCACCTTAGTGCAATAAAGAAGATTAGGATTTTTTTAATTACTGTATTTTGAAGAGATTAGGATTTTTCGAAACACTGTATTTTTAAGAAAGGGGTGGTATTAGTTTGCATCTTAGTGCAATTAGGGAGATTAGGGTGTTTAGGGTGTTATGTGACCCGTGGGTGTATTTAGACATGTGATTAAGGATTTTTTGAACAACTGTAGTTTGAGATTACAGTGTTGAATTCTGAAGAATATATTCTTTTCATGAAGGACAGATGGGCAGCAAGGCTTGAATCATAATCTAAAAGCATGTGAATGTCGATCATATCTTCATATGGATGATTCGGTGTGGATGAGGTTTTCATATCTATATTTACTGGTTGATCCTAGTGTTTAATGAAAGAAATTGGGAGAAGATAAGAATTCACCAGTCGGTCCCAGTATTTTTTAATGTTTTGTGAAGGTGGGATTTTGGATTTTGTGACTTAATTATTCATGAATATTTTGATATCACTCTTTCGAAACACAAACAGTATTCCTCATCTGGTTGGATTAGATTGTGTGACTGGAACATATTAATTTCAATTTCAATTAAACAAAAACAAGAAATCACAACCAAATGTGAATATCTCCCTCTATACAAATCATTATGGTATCATATAGAGGGTGCTTTTTGTTTTAATGTAAAGTTTGTGAACACATTAAAACGTGCAACTGTAGTTTATGAGGCTAGCCCATATCATCAATCCGCTGATCAATAGGACACAAAGCAAATTCTGTCAAATCTCAACAATCCACGAGAGAAAGGAAACTCAAAACAAACCGGCTCTGCATCGTGACTAAATCAGCAAGGATGAAAACTGAGCTGTCTCCTTCCCAATCTGCTCCACATCAATGTTGTGATGTTTTGCTGGATGGTGTAAAGTTCTACTTGAGTGAATCATGGATAGGTTTTGGAAAAAATATTTTGAAATTAATATCTTCCGTTAAGGATTAAATATAGTGAGTTGGGTCTCCATAAGTGCAGTGGTCGCGCTAGTCCTCGACGGTCCGGCTGCCCAGTAGGCGTGCTTGCCCCTAAAAGGATCCAGCGGCCACCAGTCTCCTTAAGAGTCGACCAATTCACTATCTACAATCTCAAAGACGTGGATCAAATAGTTGGTTATTTGATTGAGTTTATATCCAAGAACCTAAGGTTCAAAAGAATATATAGAATTCTGGTATAAAGAGTAAGATTGACTCGTTTTTTAAGAGAAAGATCATTTTTTAATTATGTTTATGGGATGAGTTTGTAAATCAAACCGCCAATGTTCCGCAACAATCCGCGTCCAGACAGGCAGTACCTATGGTGATCGATCACGGTAATCAGAGATCCTCCTCCTTTTTGGGTCATGACTCAAGAAGAACTATTCGATGGACTTTAGTTTATGAGGCTAGCCCATATCATCAATCCGCTGATCAATAGGACACAAAGCAAATTCTGTCAAATCTCAACAATCCACGAGAGAAAGGAAACTCAAAACAAACCGGCTCTGCATCGTGACTAAATCAGCAAGGATGAAAACTGAGCTGTCTCCTTCCCAATCTGCTCCACATCAATGTTGTGATGTTTTGCTGGATGGTGTAAAGTTCTACTTGAGTGAATCATGGATAGGTTTTGGAAAAAATATTTTGAAATTAATATCTTCCGTTAAGGATTAAATATAGTGAGTTGGGTCTCCATAAGTGCAGTGGTCGCGCTAGTCCTCGACGGTCCGGCTGCCCAGTAGGCGTGCTTGCCCCTAAAAGGATCCAGCGGCCACCAGTCTCCTTAAGAGTCGACCAACTCACTATCTACAATCTCAAAGACGTGGATCAAATAGTTGGTTATTTGATTGAGTTTATATCCAAGAACCTAAGGTTCAAAAGAATATATAGAATTCTGGTATAAAGAGTAAGATTGACTCGTTTTTTAAGAGAAAGATCATTTTTTAATTATGTTTATGGGATGATGATGGGGCATGAATATTTGGCTAAGTGTAGATACATTGAAAGTGTATTCCGTGTAGGAAAATAATGAGTTTGTTAATATAGTAACAAATACTTTGTTAGATATGATTGTTAGATATAATTTTCTTCTACGATCAGCGAATAGATTTTTTGGTAAAACTGAATAAATAAAATGTTGTATGTGTTTAAGTGATGTATATTTGTGTACTAGGGTCCCTTCATGAGATAATGATTTCTGAATGCATCATCTTTCTATAAAAACTAATACACAGTGATATACATGCCTACCTACATATTTTTTATTAGCCCAATAGACGTGAAGTCTGCAAGTTGGCTTTGTAATGCTTCAATTAAATTGAAATCATTTCAATTATATTGAGATAGCATAAAGTTCATTGTTATAGAGATTTTTAAGGTTCGGGTAAAAATGAAGTGTAAGCACTTTAAGGAGTGTTGGATACCCTTTGAAGATGAACTTTTATTAAAAAAGAAAAATTGAGGTTGCCTAGAATGCATTTTCGTCCCCAACCACGGGGACTCATCAGTAGGCTTTAATAGGCTTGAAAATTATTTTTATTATCTTTCTGTTTTTCTAAAAGTTTTTGCTGTTTGTTGGTGTATTATGCTGATCAATGCATGTATGCACACATATTTAAATTTAGATACATGTGCATTCATACACAGACTCTTTAGCATATGCTAAGATACACATCTATCTGTGTACCTTAACATATGCATGCATAAAAATGCGTATATGTTTTTTTGCAGATATATACTAAGTAATATTGAGATGACTACCCAGTGTGAGCATTTTGCAGATATCAAACCCGGAGTATGGATATATTATTTTGTTAAGTCAATTTGTTTTGTAGAATAGATTTTGAATGATTTGGAAAGCATCGATACCGGAATATGAAAAATTATTTAGTAAAATTAATTTGTAAAACTAATTTGTCAAACATCGATACCGGAATGTGAAAATTTATTTAGTGTTTTGTTAAATGAATTTTGTAAAAAGAATTTGTTAAAATTACTATTATTATGTAAATTCAGTTTGTGCATGAATATTTGTAATATAATTTGTAATATAATTCAACAACTTACTTTTATTACTGCTATTACTGCTTAGTACAGCTGAATAACTCTGCACTGTATTCCGGTTGAAAAACACTGCACTGCACTCTGGACTGTCACACTGCATCTTTAACTCCACTATTCTTTCACTTAATTTTCTTTATTGTAGGGACCAGGCACTAATCACAATTTATTTGGGTTTTCAGATATCAGGGGCTATTATTTGTGAATGAATTTAAGAATTTAAGAACACACATCCCGAACTAAGCACTTGCAAATGATAAATAATTGAAAATGAAGTATTAATGCGCACAAGGACACTTGGAAGTAGTTCTTTGAAATAACTGAAACTGAAGTATTAATGCTCACAAGGACACTTGAAAGTAATTTTTGAAATAACGCATCACGCCGAATTTGCGACCGCTACGAGTTAACCAGACCGATATCTAAAATATTCCGAGCAGACTGATGCATGGTAAGTTTAGTGCATGTGATCTACAGGTAGACTTGAAGTTTTTTCTTTTCTGGTGTGGTTTTCCCAGAGATCTTAATGACCAGATGTGTGTTCAAGACAGGGGTGGTACTAGTATGCACCTTAGTGCAATAAAGAAGATTAGGATTTTTTTAATTACTGTATTTTGAAGAGATTAGGATTTTTCGAAACACTGTATTTTTAAGAAAGGGGTGGTATTAGTTTGCATCTTAGTGCAATTAGGGAGATTAGGGTGTTTAGGGTGTTATGTGACCCGTGGGTGTATTTAGACATGTGATTAAGGATTTTTTGAACAACTGTAGTTTGAGATTACAGTGTTGAATTCTGAAGAATATATTCTTTTCATGAAGGACAGATGTGCAGCAAGGCTTGAATCATAATCTAAAAGCATGTGAATGTCGATCATATCTTCATATGGATGATTCGGTGTGGATGAGGTTTTCATATCTATATTTACTGGTTGATCCTAGTGTTTAATGAAAGAAATTGGGAGAAGATAAGAATTCACCAGTCGGTCCCAGTATTTTTTAATGTTTTGTGAAGGTGGGATTTTGGATTTTGTGACTTAATTATTCATGAATATTTTGATATCACTCTTTCGAAACACAAACAGTATTCCTCATCTGGTTGGATTAGATTGTGTGACTGGAACATATTAATTTCAATTTCAATTAAACAAAAACAAGAAATCACAACCAAATGTGAATATCTCCCTCTATACAAATCATTATGGTATCATATAGAGGGTGCTTTTTGTTTTAATGTAAAGTTTGTGAACACATTAAAACGTGCAACTGTAGTTTATGAGGCTAGCCCATATCATCAATCCGCTGATCAATAGGACACAAAGCAAATTCTGTCAAATCTCAACAATCCACGAGAGAAAGGAAACTCAAAACAAACCGGCTCTGCATCGTGACTAAATCAGCAAGGATGAAAACTGAGCTGTCTCCTTCCCAATCTGCTCCACATCAATGTTGTGATGTTTTGCTGGATGGTGTAAAGTTCTACTTGAGTGAATCATGGATAGGTTTTGGAAAAAATATTTTGAAATTAATATCTTCCGTTAAGGATTAAATATAGTGAGTTGGGTCTCCATAAGTGCAGTGGTCGCGCTAGTCCTCGACGGTCCGGCTGCCCAGTAGGCGTGCTTGCCCCTAAAAGGATCCAGCGGCCACCAGTCTCCTTAAGAGTCGACCAACTCACTATCTACAATCTCAAAGACGTGGATCAAATAGTTGGTTATTTGATTGAGTTTATATCCAAGAACCTAAGGTTCAAAAGAATATATAGAATTCTGGTATAAAGAGTAAGATTGACTCGTTTTTTAAGAGAAAGATCATTTTTTAATTATGTTTATGGGATGATGATGGGGCATGAATATTTGGCTAAGTGTAGATACATTGAAAGTGTATTCCGTGTAGGAAAATAATGAGTTTGTTAATATAGTAACAAATACTTTGTTAGATATGATTGTTAGATATAATTTTCTTCTACGATCAGCGAATAGATTTTTTGGTAAAACTGAATAAATAAAATGTTGTATGTGTTTAAGTGATGTATATTTGTGTACTAGGGTCCCTTCATGAGATAATGATTTCTGAATGCATCATCTTTCTATAAAAACTAATACACAGTGATATACATGCCTACCTACATATTTTTTATTAGCCCAATAGACGTGAAGTCTGCAAGTTGGCTTTGTAATGCTTCAATTAAATTGAAATCATTTCAATTATATTGAGATAGCATAAAGTTCATTGTTATAGAGATTTTTAAGGTTCGGGTAAAAATGAAGTGTAAGCACTTTAAGGAGTGTTGGATACCCTTTGAAGATGAACTTTTATTAAAAAAGAAAAATTGAGGTTGCCTAGAATGCATTTTCGTCCCCAACCACGGGGACTCATCAGTAGGCTTTAATAGGCTTGAAAATTATTTTTATTATCTTTCTGTTTTTCTAAAAGTTTTTGCTGTTTGTTGGTGTATTATGCTGATCAATGCATGTATGCACACATATTTAAATTTAGATACATGTGCATTCATACACAGACTCTTTAGCATATGCTAAGATACACATCTATCTGTGTACCTTAACATATGCATGCATAAAAATGCGTATATGTTTTTTTGCAGATATATACTAAGTAATATTGAGATGACTACCCAGTGTGAGCATTTTGCAGATATCAAACCCGGAGTATGGATATATTATTTTGTTAAGTCAATTTGTTTTGTAGAATAGATTTTGAATGATTTGGAAAGCATCGATACCGGAATATGAAAAATTATTTAGTAAAATTAATTTGTAAAACTAATTTGTCAAACATCGATACCGGAATGTGAAAATTTATTTAGTGTTTTGTTAAATGAATTTTGTAAAAAGAATTTGTTAAAATTACTATTATTATGTAAATTCAGTTTGTGCATGAATATTTGTAATATAATTTGTAATATAATTCAACAACTTACTTTTATTACTGCTATTACTGCTTAGTACAGCTGAATAACTCTGCACTGTATTCCGGTTGAAAAACACTGCACTGCACTCTGGACTGTCACACTGCATCTTTAACTCCACTATTCTTTCACTTAATTTTCTTTATTGTAGGGACCAGGCACTAATCACAATTTATTTGGGTTTTCAGATATCAGGGGCTATTATTTGTGAATGAATTTAAGAATTTAAGAACACACATCCCGAACTAAGCACTTGCAAATGATAAATAATTGAAAATGAAGTATTAATGCGCACAAGGACACTTGGAAGTAGTTCTTTGAAATAACTGAAACTGAAGTATTAATGCTCACAAGGACACTTGAAAGTAATTTTTGAAATAACGCATCACGCCGAATTTGCGACCGCTACGAGTTAACCAGACCGATATCTAAAATATTCCGAGCAGACTGATGCATGGTAAGTTTAGTGCATGTGATCTACAGGTAGACTTGAAGTTTTTTCTTTTCTGGTGTGGTTTTCCCAGAGATCTTAATGACCAGATGTGTGTTCAAGACAGGGGTGGTACTAGTATGCACCTTAGTGCAATAAAGAAGATTAGGATTTTTTTAATTACTGTATTTTGAAGAGATTAGGATTTTTCGAAACACTGTATTTTTAAGAAAGGGGTGGTATTAGTTTGCATCTTAGTGCAATTAGGGAGATTAGGGTGTTTAGGGTGTTATGTGACCCGTGGGTGTATTTAGACATGTGATTAAGGATTTTTTGAACAACTGTAGTTTGAGATTACAGTGTTGAATTCTGAAGAATATATTCTTTTCATGAAGGACAGATGTGCAGCAAGGCTTGAATCATAATCTAAAAGCATGTGAATGTCGATCATATCTTCATATGGATGATTCGGTGTGGATGAGGTTTTCATATCTATATTTACTGGTTGATCCTAGTGTTTAATGAAAGAAATTGGGAGAAGATAAGAATTCACCAGTCGGTCCCAGTATTTTTTAATGTTTTGTGAAGGTGGGATTTTGGATTTTGTGACTTAATTATTCATGAATATTTTGATATCACTCTTTCGAAACACAAACAGTATTCCTCATCTGGTTGGATTAGATTGTGTGACTGGAACATATTAATTTCAATTTCAATTAAACAAAAACAAGAAATCACAACCAAATGTGAATATCTCCCTCTATACAAATCATTATGGTATCATATAGAGGGTGCTTTTTGTTTTAATGTAAAGTTTGTGAACACATTAAAACGTGCAACTGTAGTTTATGAGGCTAGCCCATATCATCAATCCGCTGATCAATAGGACACAAAGCAAATTCTGTCAAATCTCAACAATCCACGAGAGAAAGGAAACTCAAAACAAACCGGCTCTGCATCGTGACTAAATCAGCAAGGATGAAAACTGAGCTGTCTCCTTCCCAATCTGCTCCACATCAATGTTGTGATGTTTTGCTGGATGGTGTAAAGTTCTACTTGAGTGAATCATGGATAGGTTTTGGAAAAAATATTTTGAAATTAATATCTTCCGTTAAGGATTAAATATAGTGAGTTGGGTCTCCATAAGTGCAGTGGTCGCGCTAGTCCTCGACGGTCCGGCTGCCCAGTAGGCGTGCTTGCCCCTAAAAGGATCCAGCGGCCACCAGTCTCCTTAAGAGTCGACCAACTCACTATCTACAATCTCAAAGACGTGGATCAAATAGTTGGTTATTTGATTGAGTTTATATCCAAGAACCTAAGGTTCAAAAGAATATATAGAATTCTGGTATAAAGAGTAAGATTGACTCGTTTTTTAAGAGAAAGATCATTTTTTAATTATGTTTATGGGATGATGATGGGGCATGAATATTTGGCTAAGTGTAGATACATTGAAAGTGTATTCCGTGTAGGAAAATAATGAGTTTGTTAATATAGTAACAAATACTTTGTTAGATATGATTGTTAGATATAATTTTCTTCTACGATCAGCGAATAGATTTTTTGGTAAAACTGAATAAATAAAATGTTGTATGTGTTTAAGTGATGTATATTTGTGTACTAGGGTCCCTTCATGAGATAATGATTTCTGAATGCATCATCTTTCTATAAAAACTAATACACAGTGATATACATGCCTACCTACATATTTTTTATTAGCCCAATAGACGTGAAGTCTGCAAGTTGGCTTTGTAATGCTTCAATTAAATTGAAATCATTTCAATTATATTGAGATAGCATAAAGTTCATTGTTATAGAGATTTTTAAGGTTCGGGTAAAAATGAAGTGTAAGCACTTTAAGGAGTGTTGGATACCCTTTGAAGATGAACTTTTATTAAAAAAGAAAAATTGAGGTTGCCTAGAATGCATTTTCGTCCCCAACCACGGGGACTCATCAGTAGGCTTTAATAGGCTTGAAAATTATTTTTATTATCTTTCTGTTTTTCTAAAAGTTTTTGCTGTTTGTTGGTGTATTATGCTGATCAATGCATGTATGCACACATATTTAAATTTAGATACATGTGCATTCATACACAGACTCTTTAGCATATGCTAAGATACACATCTATCTGTGTACCTTAACATATGCATGCATAAAAATGCGTATATGTTTTTTTGCAGATATATACTAAGTAATATTGAGATGACTACCCAGTGTGAGCATTTTGCAGATATCAAACCCGGAGTATGGATATATTATTTTGTTAAGTCAATTTGTTTTGTAGAATAGATTTTGAATGATTTGGAAAGCATCGATACCGGAATATGAAAAATTATTTAGTAAAATTAATTTGTAAAACTAATTTGTCAAACATCGATACCGGAATGTGAAAATTTATTTAGTGTTTTGTTAAATGAATTTTGTAAAAAGAATTTGTTAAAATTACTATTATTATGTAAATTCAGTTTGTGCATGAATATTTGTAATATAATTTGTAATATAATTCAACAACTTACTTTTATTACTGCTATTACTGCTTAGTACAGCTGAATAACTCTGCACTGTATTCCGGTTGAAAAACACTGCACTGCACTCTGGACTGTCACACTGCATCTTTAACTCCACTATTCTTTCACTTAATTTTCTTTATTGTAGGGACCAGGCACTAATCACAATTTATTTGGGTTTTCAGATATCAGGGGCTATTATTTGTGAATGAATTTAAGAATTTAAGAACACACATCCCGAACTAAGCACTTGCAAATGATAAATAATTGAAAATGAAGTATTAATGCGCACAAGGACACTTGGAAGTAGTTCTTTGAAATAACTGAAACTGAAGTATTAATGCTCACAAGGACACTTGAAAGTAATTTTTGAAATAACGCATCACGCCGAATTTGCGACCGCTACGAGTTAACCAGACCGATATCTAAAATATTCCGAGCAGACTGATGCATGGTAAGTTTAGTGCATGTGATCTACAGGTAGACTTGAAGTTTTTTCTTTTCTGGTGTGGTTTTCCCAGAGATCTTAATGACCAGATGTGTGTTCAAGACAGGGGTGGTACTAGTATGCACCTTAGTGCAATAAAGAAGATTAGGATTTTTTTAATTACTGTATTTTGAAGAGATTAGGATTTTTCGAAACACTGTATTTTTAAGAAAGGGGTGGTATTAGTTTGCATCTTAGTGCAATTAGGGAGATTAGGGTGTTTAGGGTGTTATGTGACCCGTGGGTGTATTTAGACATGTGATTAAGGATTTTTTGAACAACTGTAGTTTGAGATTACAGTGTTGAATTCTGAAGAATATATTCTTTTCATGAAGGACAGATGTGCAGCAAGGCTTGAATCATAATCTAAAAGCATGTGAATGTCGATCATATCTTCATATGGATGATTCGGTGTGGATGAGGTTTTCATATCTATATTTACTGGTTGATCCTAGTGTTTAATGAAAGAAATTGGGAGAAGATAAGAATTCACCAGTCGGTCCCAGTATTTTTTAATGTTTTGTGAAGGTGGGATTTTGGATTTTGTGACTTAATTATTCATGAATATTTTGATATCACTCTTTCGAAACACAAACAGTATTCCTCATCTGGTTGGATTAGATTGTGTGACTGGAACATATTAATTTCAATTTCAATTAAACAAAAACAAGAAATCACAACCAAATGTGAATATCTCCCTCTATACAAATCATTATGGTATCATATAGAGGGTGCTTTTTGTTTTAATGTAAAGTTTGTGAACACATTAAAACGTGCAACTGTAGTTTATGAGGCTAGCCCATATCATCAATCCGCTGATCAATAGGACACAAAGCAAATTCTGTCAAATCTCAACAATCCACGAGAGAAAGGAAACTCAAAACAAACCGGCTCTGCATCGTGACTAAATCAGCAAGGATGAAAACTGAGCTGTCTCCTTCCCAATCTGCTCCACATCAATGTTGTGATGTTTTGCTGGATGGTGTAAAGTTCTACTTGAGTGAATCATGGATAGGTTTTGGAAAAAATATTTTGAAATTAATATCTTCCGTTAAGGATTAAATATAGTGAGTTGGGTCTCCATAAGTGCAGTGGTCGCGCTAGTCCTCGACGGTCCGGCTGCCCAGTAGGCGTGCTTGCCCCTAAAAGGATCCAGCGGCCACCAGTCTCCTTAAGAGTCGACCAACTCACTATCTACAATCTCAAAGACGTGGATCAAATAGTTGGTTATTTGATTGAGTTTATATCCAAGAACCTAAGGTTCAAAAGAATATATAGAATTCTGGTATAAAGAGTAAGATTGACTCGTTTTTTAAGAGAAAGATCATTTTTTAATTATGTTTATGGGATGATGATGGGGCATGAATATTTGGCTAAGTGTAGATACATTGAAAGTGTATTCCGTGTAGGAAAATAATGAGTTTGTTAATATAGTAACAAATACTTTGTTAGATATGATTGTTAGATATAATTTTCTTCTACGATCAGCGAATAGATTTTTTGGTAAAACTGAATAAATAAAATGTTGTATGTGTTTAAGTGATGTATATTTGTGTACTAGGGTCCCTTCATGAGATAATGATTTCTGAATGCATCATCTTTCTATAAAAACTAATACACAGTGATATACATGCCTACCTACATATTTTTTATTAGCCCAATAGACGTGAAGTCTGCAAGTTGGCTTTGTAATGCTTCAATTAAATTGAAATCATTTCAATTATATTGAGATAGCATAAAGTTCATTGTTATAGAGATTTTTAAGGTTCGGGTAAAAATGAAGTGTAAGCACTTTAAGGAGTGTTGGATACCCTTTGAAGATGAACTTTTATTAAAAAAGAAAAATTGAGGTTGCCTAGAATGCATTTTCGTCCCCAACCACGGGGACTCATCAGTAGGCTTTAATAGGCTTGAAAATTATTTTTATTATCTTTCTGTTTTTCTAAAAGTTTTTGCTGTTTGTTGGTGTATTATGCTGATCAATGCATGTATGCACACATATTTAAATTTAGATACATGTGCATTCATACACAGACTCTTTAGCATATGCTAAGATACACATCTATCTGTGTACCTTAACATATGCATGCATAAAAATGCGTATATGTTTTTTTGCAGATATATACTAAGTAATATTGAGATGACTACCCAGTGTGAGCATTTTGCAGATATCAAACCCGGAGTATGGATATATTATTTTGTTAAGTCAATTTGTTTTGTAGAATAGATTTTGAATGATTTGGAAAGCATCGATACCGGAATATGAAAAATTATTTAGTAAAATTAATTTGTAAAACTAATTTGTCAAACATCGATACCGGAATGTGAAAATTTATTTAGTGTTTTGTTAAATGAATTTTGTAAAAAGAATTTGTTAAAATTACTATTATTATGTAAATTCAGTTTGTGCATGAATATTTGTAATATAATTTGTAATATAATTCAACAACTTACTTTTATTACTGCTATTACTGCTTAGTACAGCTGTATTCCGGTTGAAAAACACTGCACTGCACTCTGGACTGTCACACTGCATCTTTAACTCCACTATTCTTTCACTTAATTTTCTTTATTGTAGGGACCAGGCACTAATCACAATTTATTTGGGTTTTCAGATATCAGGGGCTATTATTTGTGAATGAATTTAAGAATTTAAGAACACACATCCCGAACTAAGCACTTGCAAATGATAAATAATTGAAAATGAAGTATTAATGCGCACAAGGACACTTGGAAGTAGTTCTTTGAAATAACTGAAACTGAAGTATTAATGCTCACAAGGACACTTGAAAGTAATTTTTGAAATAACGCATCACGCCGAATTTGCGACCGCTACGAGTTAACCAGACCGATATCTAAAATATTCCGAGCAGACTGATGCATGGTAAGTTTAGTGCATGTGATCTACAGGTAGACTTGAAGTTTTTTCTTTTCTGGTGTGGTTTTCCCAGAGATCTTAATGACCAGATGTGTGTTCAAGACAGGGGTGGTACTAGTATGCACCTTAGTGCAATAAAGAAGATTAGGATTTTTTTAATTACTGTATTTTGAAGAGATTAGGATTTTTCGAAACACTGTATTTTTAAGAAAGGGGTGGTATTAGTTTGCATCTTAGTGCAATTAGGGAGATTAGGGTGTTTAGGGTGTTATGTGACCCGTGGGTGTATTTAGACATGTGATTAAGGATTTTTTGAACAACTGTAGTTTGAGATTACAGTGTTGAATTCTGAAGAATATATTCTTTTCATGAAGGACAGATGTGCAGCAAGGCTTGAATCATAATCTAAAAGCATGTGAATGTCGATCATATCTTCATATGGATGAGTTTGTAAATCAAACCGCCAATGTTCCGCAACAATCCGCGTCCAGACAGGCAGTACCTATGGTGATCGATCACGGTAATCAGAGATCCTCCTCCTTTTTGGGTCATGACTCAAGAAGAACTATTCGATGGACTTGGTCCATTTAGAATAGCCTTCGAATCATTATATCAACAAGGGGGAGCGATAAGAAATCCCGATTGGCCAGCCATATGTATTACCCCGGTCAGCAAGAAGGACGAAGAACAATTAGCTATCTGCCGCCATTCGCTTTCACATAGTTAATGTGGTGATTTGCTGAATGGTGTAAAGTCCTAATTGAGCGATATCATTGTTTTTCTTAAGATATGTGTAGATGTCTGTAGATGTCGGTTGAGTAAATCAGTTGTGTTTTATTGTTTTCCGTTAAGGATTTTTTAAAGGTATGGTAATGATGATCCTCTGATAAGTGCAGTGGTCGCGCTAGTCCTCGACGGTCCGGCTGCCCAGTAGGCGTGCTTGCCCCTAAAAGGATCCAGCGGCCACCAGTCTCCTTATGAATTTCATCTCACCATGTATATTCTCATAATTATTTAAGATTTTTTTGATTTTTTTTGATTGTACAAAATCAAGAGAAGTATTTTATGAGTTTAGGCTGTCAATTCTATTTTAAGTTTAGTATATCAATAGAGGGGAGAAAATTCACGAACCATGAATGAAGAGCCCTTAGATAGTTTTCCGCTTAACATATGTGTCTGACCTGTGTGCTGATGGATATATTGATTAATTGGAAATGAGTTTGGATTTGGATTTTCCGTAAAGGATTTTTTGTTTTTTGAATTTTCTGAAGAATTTGGAGTATTTTTTTGATGATATTGGTGCCCTAATGATGCCCTAATGATGCTTTATTGTGGATGGATGAAATTTTCTTTCTATATTTTCTTTCTATATTTTTGTATATGGTAGGATGGGTTTTATGGTGATAAATAACAAGACTTTCAATGTAATTTAATATGTAAAAGATATATTTGAAATTGAATTTTTAACATGTAAGTGATATATTTTGTTTATTCCATAAGTATTTTTTAAGTATTCTTTAACATGTAAGTCTAAATATGTAAAAGATATATTTGAAATTGAATTTTTAACATGTAAGTGATATATTTTGTTTATTCCATAAGTATTTTTTAAGTATTCTTTAACATGTATCTAATTTTATTTTTTTGTTGTTGTTGTGTTTGCTTTTGTGGTGTCTTTTCCTTTTTCGTTTTGTATTAGCTTCTGTTGTTGCTGTTGTTGGTTCTATAGGTACGTCGGGCTCCTGCTGATGTTGCTGCTGTTGCTGTTGTTGCGGAACGGCCTCTTGTTGATGGTGCGGCGGCGGGACGGACGGAGGGGTCTTTTTGGTTGTTTCGGTTGTTTCGGTTGTTTCGGTTGTTTCGGTTGTTTCGGTTGTTTCGGTTGTTTCGGTTGTTTCGGTTGTTTCGGTTGTTTGGGGCCAATCTGGCCAAACTGATTTTTCTATACCGCTGTCCGCGATGCTGTGTTTATCGGTTCCTTCTTCTTCTATTGTTTTATTTAAGATTATATTAGTCAGATCAAGATTGGATAAAATTGTATTATTTTCTTCTTCTTCTAATAGATTTTTTAAAATTGTGTTTAGGTTATTTTTGTTGAAATTAATTAAAAATTGTTTATTAATTGTGTGTTTGAAATTTTTGTGTACGTATTTGTTTATTGTGAAATTGACAACGTCTGATGGAATATTGTGTTTTATGAATAATTTATGTATGTATGCAATGGTTATAGGCAGGATAATTTCATTTGAATCAGTGACTATATCTTTTATTGTTTTTTTCATGAATTTATGTACTAAATTTAGATTGTTATTAATGTTATATTTTGGTATGTCTACGATGGTGGTGGTGTTGATTTTGGCGTGGTAGTACGTATTGTTGTGTTTAGTTATTATGTAATTTTGTGTTTGTATATGTGTATTTGAGTTTATGTGGTATGTATGGTATATTTTGTCCAGTTCTGAAAAGGATGTTCTACCGAATTCAATATTAGCTAAATCTTTTGCTATTCGATTTATGTAGAATGTCATGGTGGGAATGTATTTAGGTTTAAGTTCTACAATAATACTGTGTTCGTCTTTGAATATGTGATTATAAAAGGTTTTTTGGGGTTTTCTGTTTAATATGGCATTGTGTATATAGGACGTTAGGGAGTGTAGGAAAATGTGTAAAAGTGTCCTGCCAAAATACCAAGTATTTAGTAAATTATGTTGGTAAATTTTGTTTTTGTGGCGGAAGAGGGAGTTAATGAAAATAAGGTTAGAGAGCTGTTTTACAAATGTTTTTTTAGTTTTTATGTTAAGTAAATGGTTTATGTTTTTCTTGTGGATATTATAGATAATACCACCTATGGAATTGATTTTTAACTTATGTGCCGGGAAGCGTGGGGAGAGGTGTATTAGAATGTTGCTATCAACCGGTTCAGAAATTTCAATTTGTTTTTGGATTTGGTTCGTTAGTCTGTCGTTTGTCATGTTAGAAATCTTAAGTAGGTTGTTGAAAAATGCTGTTGCTTTGTTATATTGCCAAGTACTAGTCCATTGTGTATTGTTTGTTGTATCTATGTTTAAGATTGCGAACTTATCTGTTTTTGTTTTTTCTATATTTATTGTTGGGTTTGGTAATCTACGAATAGTTATTTTTAGTGTGGTCTCTTCAATATTATTATTGATCTTAATAATGTCGAATGATACTTTATTTATTGTATTTATTACATATATTAGGTCATGCTCGACTTCTTTGATTTGTTGTTTTTTTATTTTCTGTTGTATTAGTTTATCTAGTTTGGAGTTCATTTTTTTATTAGTTATTTTTTATTAATATAATGATTGTTTGGTGTGTTTTAGGTGTTAAGTTTTTGCTGAAAATAAGAAGTGTATTGATATTAATAAACAACTTGTGATTTATTTGATATTGGTCTTATTTTACATCTAATTGGGGAGGAATGTGGTCTATCTTAGTTAGTTAGTTGTGCCATCTCTTAAGCTTGTGTATCTGTAGGCAGTGCGACAAGTTATTGGTTTGCCTAAAAAGGATTCAAATTAGGAATGATAGGAGCCACTGTATGGACATTTACGGACGTTGGCAATTTAATAATGATGACACGACCTGATTTTCAATGATTGTCCCATAATGTGTGCATGTTATCGAAATGATATGTATTAAGTAATGTGTGCATGTTATTGAAATTGGATAATGTCGTGCTAGATTTGCCATCTGATATGATGTGATGTGTATCAAGTAATGTGTACATGCTATTAAATTTGGATAATGTTGGGATGTGGGTTTATGTATATGGTTGAGATTTGTGTCCGTGATAAAAATTGTAAGGTGGATTTTAGTGTTTGATCAACAATCTCCATGGAAATTATGAACGGATGTGATGCTACGCCGTATTTGTCTAGGATAAAATTTGACATCAAACGGTGGTGGTGGGGAGGCGGCGGATTTTTAAGAGACAAGACGTGCATTGGCACGGTGCCTAGAAAAAGGCAAATAAAATGCGGTATATATTGAGATATGCTTAAGAGTGACCCTCTAATGAGAATCCATGTACATTATTGCTGCTGCTGGTAAGCCGCTATGATGGTAGAAGAGAGGCGGTACCGGTAAATTATGATAATAGTTTGTATGATCTTAGTTTGTATGATCGCAGATAATTCGATGCAGATCATTTTATAGGCTATATGTTATATGTTGTTTATAAGGCAGATAATTTTGAGATTATACCCGTATATGCATATATATACACAAATATATGTGCACATATATACATATATTGTTATTAATGCATAAAATTATGTATGCATATGTTATAGTTGCTCTTTATTGCGTTATTTATAATCTAATTTGGAATACATTAGACTATAATGGAATATAATGGATATATAATAATATTGTTTACATTGTTTGAATGTGCCCATATGCACTATTTAAGTGTGTGCATAAGTCCAAATTCTTCATCATAGATATATACAAAAAACAATTTTTTAAGATACAGGTTGGATGTGCTCATTGTCATTCTGTGAAGAGCCCATTAGCACATCAGCTGTCACATGTTTGGACAACCTAGACATGATGATAGTTGTTGTTTGTCAGCCATGTGTAAGGTGTACCCCATGTCTTGCGCTAATGTGTAATGTATTGAATCTTCAAAAATGATCAAGAGTTTATCGTGTGATCCAATTATATCTTGGTCAGTGATGTGTGTGAGAATGTGTTCTGGGCTTCCCTAATTAAGCTGCCGACTAATGTTTTTGATGTTGTATGCTAGCTTAATGACCCGGTTTTATCTCTAAATACACATGCCTATAAGAGCCAAAATTGTTGATGACGTGAAGTCTAAGAGAGTTGGCTTACTAGATGAAATCTATCTTTTTGAGGTAGATAGTATCATCTACTATTCTAAGTCTATTACGAGTTTTGTGAGTGATTCTGATGAGGTCTAAGTGTACTGTTAGGAGTACTGGATGACCATATTGAAAGGTTATTCCCTAATTTTTTAAAAAAAGAAAATGCTTGGTATGCCCAGAATGCATTTTCGTCCCCCACCACGGGGACTCATCAGTGGGCTCTTGAACAAAGTTGCTAATTTTTCAAGTGTGTAATTTAATTTGAATTATGTGATTTAAGTGTGATATGTTTTTAATATATATCATTGGAACAGAAGTGTTCCAATGTTTCAAAGTGGGCATAGATATGATTATGCCGTGAGTGTGTGATATGAGTGAGTGATTTTAATGTTTTATAAAAATGAATATTCAACAAGTGTTGGATTGTGTGCCGATTTTGAAAATGGAATGAATAAAATTGTATTTAATTTCATTAATAATAGCATAAATAAAATTATTATTAACGCGAATTTCAATCTATGGAGAAAACATCAGCTAATAATATAGTTTTTCAAAAAGGGGGGATTTTTATGTGTGATGATAATGAGTAACATTTGAGAATGTAGTTTTTTTATATATATAAAAAAAAAAAAAGATTCAATAAGTGTTGGATTGTGTGCCGATTGTGAGAATAGATTAAATAAAATTGTATTTGATTTCATTAATTAATTTTTTGTATTTGATTTCATTTGAAAATGTAGTTTTTTTATATATATAAAGGAAGATTCAATAAGTGTTGGATTGTGTGCCGATTGTGAAAATAGATTAAATAAGTGTTGGATTGTGAAAATAGATTAAATAAAATTGTTGGATTGTGAAAATAGATTAAATAAAATTGAATCTATGGAGAATACATCAGCTAATAATATAGTTTTTCAAAAAGTGCTGCATTGTGAAAATAGATTAAATAAAATTGTATTTGATTTCATTAATAATAGCATAGATAAAATTATTATTAACGAGAATTTCAATCTATGGAGAATACATCAGCTAATAATATTGTTTTTCAAAAAGGGGGAATTTTATGTGTGATGATAATGAGTAACATTTGAGAATGTAGTTTTTTTATATAAAAGAAGATTCAATAAGTGTTGGATTGTGTGCCGATTGTGAAAATAGATTAAATAAGTGTTGGATTGTGTGTCGATTGTGAAAATAGATTCAATAAAATTGTATTTGATTTCATTAATAATAGCATAGATAAAATTATTATTAACGAGAATTTCAATCTATGGAGAATACATCAGCTAATAATATAGTTTTTCAAAAAGGGGGGATTTTTATGTGTGATGATAATGAGTAACATTTTAGAATGTAGTTTTTTATAAAAGAAGATGATAATATTGGTTTAAGACTTACTGTTAATTTATTCTGCTACTGTGTTGTCCTGCTGTTACTTCGATTGCACTATACTGCTACTACTTGGATTGCACTATACTGTGTCACTATATTGATTAGCTGCCTATCTTAGATTGCACTATACTGTGTCACTATATTGATTTGCACTATACTGTGTCACTATATTGATTTGCTGCCTATCTTAGATTGCACTGTACTATATTGATTTGCTGCCTATCTTAGATTGCACTATACTGTCTCACTATATTGATTTGTATTGATTTGCAATTTTAATCATTTACACTGCCCTTTTTTCCTTTTTTGCAACGTTTGTTGTTTTTTCACTGTTCTATTTTTCTTCTTTTCTTTCTTTCACTTCACCTTTTAGAACGAATCCTTTATGTGCTCTTAGATTTCACGTTTTTTTCCCAAAATTTAGAACGAATCCTTTATGTGCGACGCGCTTTTTCAAATTTAGAACGAATCCTTTATGTGCGACGCGCTTTTTCAAATTTAGAACGAATCCTTTATGTGCGACGCGTTTTTTCAATTTTCCGATTTTCCGATTATTCCGATTATTGCTGGTCACCACTATTTAAACTCGGTGTATGCGCTATGATCCTTTTTTCCGAAATGTAGCATTTTAATCAGCATTTGGTGTTCGGGTCCTTTTCTGGTTGTTTTTTCAGGGTTTTTCCTAAATTATCCTATCTGTTATTGACTGTAAATGAGTGCTAAATTTGATGTCCTTCTTTGTTTCACACGGTTCGGTATGTGTGTTTTCTTTTTCCATTAATGAGTTTGAGTTTGGACGGTAGGTATTTATGTGTTTTACCGTATTTTTGTATTTAAAAGAGGGATTATGTATCATATTGTGAGGATCATATTGTGAGGATCTTTTATGAAAGGGGTTTGTTTTGGTTTGTAATAGAGTGGGTTGTAATAGAGTGGGCTGAGTAGATGTCTAGTTTGAAGTAGAATGAAGGAAAGATGCCTAGATTTTGAATTAGAAATGTTCTTTGATATAAATGCTTGAGCTATTGAATAGGGTATTTAATTATTGAACAGAATATTTAATGATTATATGAATTTACGAGCTATTGAATAGGGTATTTAATTATTGAACAGAATATTTAATGATTATAGTGTGTATGTGAATTGATTGAATGAATTTACGGGAATAGAGAGAAAGAGAATTGAATATGTGATATTTTTAATGTTTTTAATGTTTGGAATGTGTGAACTGGCTAAGGTTTTCTACTTTTCTTAATATAGTATTAATAATCATATTTTTTGTATTGTTTAGTATTGGTCCTTCGTGGTTTATTAATGTGTTGTTTGGATGTAGACGCTTAAGATATATTCCTATTATTTCATTCATGTTTCTATGTGTGTTGCCTATTCGATTCCTTATAATTCGAGTTTTGGTTAAGTCTAGTCGGTGACCTAGTTTTTGATGGGCTCTAAGTTTTGATCCTTTTTTATTGATTGAATTATCCAATGTGTGTTTATCTGTAGTGTAAGTATTGAATATTGTTTTGCAATCTTTGCAAAATATTATGCCATGGCAGTTTCTAGTTTCCAGTATGTTGATCGTATCCTTTCCTGAGTTGTAGAATAATTTTTTGTTGTTTTTTGGTATATAAAAACCAATGTTTTTGTATTTTATATATTTCCTTATGATTTTATCGACGAAAGGTATGTATGGAATAATTGTCCAGTTTGTTTTTTTATTTCTAATTTTTTTATTATTATTAGATTTGGATTTATATTTTTCGCTATTGATAGTGATATATGGGTTGTGATTATTTTTAATTAGATATATATTGAATTTTTGTTTTTGCTCTATTGTAGAAAATGTATAGTTGGTTGAAAGAATATATTGTTCTGAGTTATTTATGTATTCTTTTAGTAATTTTAAATTTGCCATGGTTTGTCTAAAGGACAGTTTTATAAACCAATTTGGGAAAGAGTTTGTTTGTAATATATGTTTTAATTGGATTAGAATATTGTTCCATAATATTTGATTGGAATTTCTTAGAGCGGTAGATGTGTATTGAGTTATTATGTTTTGTATAGATGATTTTGGATGGGCAGAGTTGAAGTTGATAATTCTATCTGAAGAAATTTGCTTTTTATACCAAGATGTTATCAATTGGTTGTTTGTATGTCTAATTATGGTTAAGTCTAAGTAGTTGATCGAATTAAATTCATTTTCATATTCTATTGTTAGTTCGATATCACCAACGTCATTGTGTTGGTTTTTTAATTCTCTAGCTTGTGATTCTAGTAGGTTTCGAAAAGTACGGATACTCTGTGTGGGACTAATTATGAGAATATCATCAACGTATTTACAAATGAAGATGATTTTTAATTTTTTGTTATTTTCTAGGCATAGGTCAAATAAGTGGTCCATATAGAGATCTGCCATTATAGGAGCTAGAGGGCTTCCCATTGGTAGTCCTGTATTTTGTTTATATATGCTATTAGTGTTTCCACTTTGGAATAGATTGCAATCTATTGTGGTAAATTTTAGGAGTTGTTTAAAGCTATAAGGGGATATGTTGGTATCTGTATGTATTTTATTTCCAAATTTTCTTATTATTATGTCTATGGTAGTTTTTATTGGTATGTTTGTAAACATATTCTTTACATCCAGTGACGCTAGGATGAGGTTGTCTTGTTTTTTGAGTACTTTTTGTATGTTTTGTAGATGGTTAATTAGAATTTGAGTATTAGTGATATTGTATGTCTTATTTTTGTATTGTTTCAAAATGGAAGCTAGAAATTCTGATATGGGGCCACCTACAGACATTCTTGTGTCTACTATGGGTCTTAAGGGAAAATCTGTTTTGTGTACTTTTATGTTACCGTATAATCTTGGGATTAATAGATATTTTTGGTTAAGTGAATTATACCATTTGTTGCTTATGGAGTTAAGCTTTATGTTCATTCTTATGCAATTGGTTAATTTTCGATTTAATTTTTCTCTTAATTGTAGGTTAGTTTCGTTTGTTTTTGTGAACAGACCTTGTGATATTCCTACTTTTATAAATTCTTCCAATTTATTGTTGTATGTGCTTTTGTCTACTGCTATGGTTATATTTCCTTTGTCTGCTTGCATTATCATTATGTTTTTGTTAGTTTTTAGAAAGTGCTTAGTGTTTTTTATAGCTCTTTTTATGTTTATATGGATGTTTTTGGGTTGTTTTTGTGAGCGTTTGTATAGATTTTTTATAGTTTTTAGTCCTCTACGATTAAATTGTTTGATACTTTCTAGTCCTTCGTGATTAAATTCTTTGAGTAAAGTTGTGGTAATATGATCATTTTTGTTTTGATTTGCTAAAGTATGAATTATTTCTAACCAACATGTGTTAGTGTTGTTATTGTTGTTGCTGGTTGTGTCTAATGGATTTACTGCGAATTTTGGTCCATATGAGAGTAGAGCTTTAACGTCATTGGGTATATAGGTTTTTGTTAAGTTCATAATTGCATTGTTTATTGGTTTTAATACATTGGAATTTTTGTGGTATTTGTTGGTTTTTTGGTTTATACTTGGTATTGGTGTGATAGGTTTTTTTGTTGTTGTTATTGATGTATATTTTATAATTACTGGGTTCGTCTTAATGTATTGTTCAGTATCAATATGTTGTTGTTCGGTTAGTATGAGTTCTAAATTATTATCTATGGTTTCTATAAGGGTGTTGATACTGTATGTCCAGTGATTTTTGATGTCTTTGTGTTTAAGATTAAGTACTGTTGATGTGTATTTGTAGTTAAGTTTCTTAATTAATTGTGATTTCATGGTGATTCCCATGTTTTCAGTTATCAATTTAAGTTTTACAGAGTGCTTTTTTATTATTGGTAAGAATATTTTGTCTGTATTGATGATGAGTTTGTTAAAGATTTCAAGGTTATTCTTAGTTGATTCTGGATTTTTATTTTTATTTTTGGTGATCTCAAAATTCGGTATATGAGTTTCTAAATCAATATGGCCAAACAAAAAGAAATTGTGCCCTCTTTTTATGATAATCGTGTTGTGGATGTGTATAGCTTTATCATTAATGATGTATTTGATATGGGGAGTTTTTGTGTATTTATGTTCTTTATTATTGTCTATGATTGTATCTATTGTTATTGTTATTAATTTTTTAATGTTATTGATATGTTCTTTTGGTGTTAGAATATATATTTTGTTGTAATGAAAGGTTATCAACTTAGCCCCGTATATACTATTGATTGTATTTGTTATTTCATTACATATTTTGTATGAAAAGAGATTGTCTAAAGTGTCTGTTAGAGTATTATATATCTTTAGATGATTGGAAATTTGTGTTAGATTTTTGATGACGATAGGTAGATATGGAATGTATGGGTTTAGTGTATTATTTAGAGTTTCGTTTATGATGATATCTGTAGGTATGTATCTTGGCATATATTCTATGGTAATAAAGGATAGTTTTTGTTCTAATAATTCTTTGTTTTTGGAGAATTCGCTTAGTTGAGTATTGTTAATGATTTGTCTTATTGGATTGTTAGTTGGGTTCATGTAATTGGTATAGATATGTGTATTTAGGAGTTCAGTAATGTATTCGTTGATGTTGTGTAGTATGTCGATATAGTTATCATTGGTAAGGTTTGTGGTACTGGTCGGTAAGATAATAGTATGGTTAAGTGGTAGTTGGTTTAGTATATCGATTGTTGTTGATTGTAGAAAATCATTAGTATTGTTTATATTGTTTCTATTGTGGCAGTTGTTGTTTTTGTTTTTGTTTTTGTTTTTTGCCTTATTTATTTTCTTTATTCTTTTGTTTACCATTTTTCTTCCTCCTCTAGTTTCTTCCGTTTTTCTTCCTTCTCTAGTTTCGTCCGTTCCTTCTCTAGTTTTCCTCATTCTCTTAGCTGTAATTTATTGTTTATAATAAAAGTTAAGACTGTTCTGATCTGATTTAATTTACGATTTGTTAGAAGCGCTGTTCCCTGGAAAGTTGAGATAAGAATGTGTCTCAGTGGTTGTTGTTGTTGAAATTGAGAGAATTAAATTGAGAATATTTTGAAGAGTATAAGAATTAAACAAATTTGTTGAAATTTGTACTTTTTGAGTGTAGATGTGGGATATTAGATTGTTATAACTTTATGAGTGTAGATGTGGGATATTAGATTGTTATAACTTTATAGAATTTATTGAGCTTTGAATTGCTATTGAGCCTTTGAATTGCTAAGGAATATTATGATATCACTTGTTCGTACTAAAACAGTATTCCTCATCTGGTCGGATTAGATTTTGTAACTAGGTTTAGGATGGCATTTTTTTATTTAGTTTTGCTGGAATATATTAATTATCTTTTTTAAAAAATTAATTTTTAATTTTATTTTAATTATATTTATCCTTTAAAAAATTCCATTTTTTTAATTGAAATCAATTTGAGAAATCACGACCAAATGTGAATATCTCCCTTTATATAAATCAATATGGTATCATATAGAGGGTGTTTTTTTATTTCAATGTAAAACTTGTGATTTTAACATTAAAATGTGGATGAGTTTGTAAATCAAACCGCCAATGTTCCGCAACAATCCGCGTCCAGACAGGCAGTACCTATGGTGATCGATCACGGTAATCAGAGATCCTCCTCCTTTTTGGGTCATGACTCAAGAAGAACTATTCGATGGACTTGGTCCATTTAGAATAGCCTTCGAATCATTATATCAACAAGGGGGAGCGATAAGAAATCCCGATTGGCCAGCCATATGTATTACCCCGGTCAGCAAGAAGGACGAAGAACAATTAGCTATCTGCCGCCATTCGCTTTCACATAGTTAATGTGGTGATTTGCTGAATGGTGTAAAGTCCTAATTGAGCGATATCATTGTTTTTCTTAAGATATGTGTAGATGTCTGTAGATGTCGGTTGAGTAAATCAGTTGTGTTTTATTGTTTTCCGTTAAGGATTTTTTAAAGGTATGGTAATGATGATCCTCTGATAAGTGCAGTGGTCGCGCTAGTCCTCGACGGTCCGGCTGCCCAGTAGGCGTGCTTGCCCCTAAAAGGATCCAGCGGCCACCAGTCTCCTTATGAATTTCATCTCACCATGTATATTCTCATAATTATTTAAGATTTTTTTGATTTTTTTTGATTGTACAAAATCAAGAGAAGTATTTTATGAGTTTAGGCTGTCAATTCTATTTTAAGTTTAGTATATCAATAGAGGGGAGAAAATTCACGAACCATGAATGAAGAGCCCTTAGATAGTTTTCCGCTTAACATATGTGTCTGACCTGTGTGCTGATGGATATATTGATTAATTGGAAATGAGTTTGGATTTGGATTTTCCGTAAAGGATTTTTTGTTTTTTGAATTTTCTGAAGAATTTGGAGTATTTTTTTGATGATATTGGTGCCCTAATGATGCCCTAATGATGCTTTATTGTGGATGGATGAAATTTTCTTTCTATATTTTCTTTCTATATTTTTGTATATGGTAGGATGGGTTTTATGGTGATAAATAACAAGACTTTCAATGTAATTTAATATGTAAAAGATATATTTGAAATTGAATTTTTAACATGTAAGTGATATATTTTGTTTATTCCATAAGTATTTTTTAAGTATTCTTTAACATGTAAGTCTAAATATGTAAAAGATATATTTGAAATTGAATTTTTAACATGTAAGTGATATATTTTGTTTATTCCATAAGTATTTTTTAAGTATTCTTTAACATGTATCTAATTTTATTTTTTTGTTGTTGTTGTGTTTGCTTTTGTGGTGTCTTTTCCTTTTTCGTTTTGTATTAGCTTCTGTTGTTGCTGTTGTTGGTTCTATAGGTACGTCGGGCTCCTGCTGATGTTGCTGCTGTTGCTGTTGTTGCGGAACGGCCTCTTGTTGATGGTGCGGCGGCGGGACGGACGGAGGGGTCTTTTTGGTTGTTTCGGTTGTTTCGGTTGTTTCGGTTGTTTCGGTTGTTTCGGTTGTTTCGGTTGTTTCGGTTGTTTCGGTTGTTTCGGTTGTTTGGGGCCAATCTGGCCAAACTGATTTTTCTATACCGCTGTCCGCGATGCTGTGTTTATCGGTTCCTTCTTCTTCTATTGTTTTATTTAAGATTATATTAGTCAGATCAAGATTGGATAAAATTGTATTATTTTCTTCTTCTTCTAATAGATTTTTTAAAATTGTGTTTAGGTTATTTTTGTTGAAATTAATTAAAAATTGTTTATTAATTGTGTGTTTGAAATTTTTGTGTACGTATTTGTTTATTGTGAAATTGACAACGTCTGATGGAATATTGTGTTTTATGAATAATTTATGTATGTATGCAATGGTTAT
>OX376375.1:0-143119 GCA_947369275.1 Nemotelus nigrinus | reverse complement strand
GGAAAATTTTTGCCTTTCAGTGGGAAATTGTTGGATACTAGTGCGCAATTTTTGCAATCCACTGTGAAATTTTCTTCCTACAGCGCGACATATTCGTGTTCCGGTGCAAAACTGTATGACATTCCGTTTGAAATTTTAGCTCTTTTGTCCGAAATTTTCGCATTTCAGTGCGAAATTTTCGCTTTCCAATTCGGAATTTTTGAATGTCAGTCCGAAATTTTCGTGGAACAGCGAAATTTTCATGGCACATAGCGAAATTTTAACATCACAACGCGGAGTTTTAGCATTCCTCTCCGAAATCATCGCATTCCTTTGCGAAATATTCTTTGTTAAGAGCGAAATTTTCCTTCTCTTGTGCGAAATTTTTGAATATCAGTACGAAACTTTTCATTCCAGGAGGAAATATTTGCATTCCAGCGAGAAACCTTCGCTTTTCAGTGCGAAATGTGCACATTCAAGTGAAAAATTTTTGCATTCTAGTGCGAAATTTCGTCATGCCAATGGGAAGTTTTTGCGCTCCAGTGCGAAATTTTCGTATTCTATTGCAAAATTGTGCATACAATGCACTACAGTGCGAGAATTCCGCATCCACTACCGCTCTTGATTGCTAATTTGTTATTCATATCGGTCAATTTTTCAATTCCACTCTATTTGCTTAAATTTCGCTTTACTCTCGCGAAATAATAGTGAAATCATTCCAGTGCGAAATTTTCGCTTAACAGTAATAAATTTTACATATAACACATATTCGTGTTTCAGTTCAAAATGTATGCAATTCTGTTTGAAATTACCGATTTTCTGTCTGAAGTGTTCGCATTTCAGTGCGAATTTCTTACTTTCCAGTGCGGAATTTTGGAATATCAGTGCGAAATTTTAGTGGTACAAAGCGAAATTTTATTATTACAACGCAAAGGTTTTGCATTCTTGTGCGAAATTATCGCATTCTTTCGTAAAACTCCGCTGTAAAGAGCGAAATACTCACCAGTGCGAAATTTTCAGTACGCAGATTTCGCATTCCAGCGAGAAATATTCGCACTCCAGCGCGAAAGTTTCGCTTGTCAGTGCGAAATACTAACATTCAAGTGAAAAATGTTTGCGTTCTAGTGCTGAATTTTCTCATACCAATGGGAATTTTCGTATTCGATTGCGAATTTGTTAAATAACAATGTGAAATTTGCACATTCCAGTTTGAAATTTTCGCATTTCCGTGCGAAAATTTTGGATTCTAATGTGCTTTCGCATTCCACTTAAAAATTTCGTTTCGAAATTTTTTTTCCTTTCGAAAATTTTGCTTGCCAATGCGGAATTTTCGTATATCAGTGCGAAATTTTCATGACACATAGCGAACTGTTTGCAGTAAAGCGTGAAGGTTTTGCATTCTTGTGCGAAATGATTGGAATTCAAGTGAAAAATGTTTGCGTTCTAGTGCTGAATTTCCTCATACCAATGGGAATTTTCGTATTCGATTGCGAATTTGTTTAATAACAATGTGAAATTTTCACATTCCCGTGTGAGACTTTCGCATTTCAGTGCGAAAATTTTGGATTCTAATGTGTTTTCGCATTCCACTTAAAAATTTCGTTTCGAAAATTTTGCTTGCCAATGCGGAATTTTCGTATATCAGTGCGAAATTTTCATGACACATAGCGAACTGTTAGCAGTAAAGCGTGAAGGTTTTGCATTCTTGTGCGAAATGATTGGACTCCAGTCCGTAATTTTTATAAGAGTCAAATTTTCGTGGTGCAATGCGAAATTATAGCATTATAACGAGAAGTTTTAGAATTCCTCTGCGAAATCATCGCATTCTTTTCCGAAATTTTCTTTGTTAAGAGTGAAATTTACTTTCGTGAAATAATAGTGAAATCATAGCGAAAATGAAAGCAAATTAAGAGACCGATATCATGTGGAGCGAATTTAGTTCGGCAGTAAGAAATTTTCAGTTTCCAGTACAAAATTTTAGTTATCCAGTGGAAAATGTTTGCTTTTCAGTGCGAAATTGTTGGATACTAGTGCGCAATTTTTGCAGTCCACCGTGAAATTTTCTTCCTCCAGCGCGACATATTCGTGTTCGGGTGCAAAATGTATGACATTCCGTTTGAAATTTTCGCTCTTTTGTGCGAAATTTTCGCATTTCAGTGCGAAATTTTCGCTTTCCAATGCGGAATTTTTGAATGTCAGTCCGAAATTTTCGTTGTACATTGCGAAATTTTAGCATCACAACGCAAAGTTTTAGCGTTCCTCTGCGAAATCATCGCATTCTTTTCCGAAATTTTCTTTGTTAAGAGTGAAATTTACTTTCGCGAAATAATACTGAAATCATAGCGAAAATGAGAGCAAATTTAGAGACCGATATCACGTGAAGCGAATTTATATCTCCAGTGCGAAATTTTGGCTTTACAATTCGAAATTATACATATAACACATATTCGTGTTCCAGTGCAAAATGTATGCAATTCTGTTTGAAATTATCGATTTTCTGCCTGAAATTTTCGCATTTCGGTGCGAATTTTTCACTTTCCAGTGCGAAATTTTGGTATATCAGTGCGACATTTTCGTTATACATAGCGAAATTTTAGCATTACAACGCAAAGTTTTTGCATTCTTGTGCGAAATTATCGCATTCTTTCGTGAAATTCCTCTGTTAAGAGCGAAATGTTAACATACCAGTGCGAAATTTTTGAATATCAGTTCACAGATTTCGCATTCTAGGGAGAAATATTCGCACTCCAGCGCGAAAGTTTCGCTTGTCAGTGCGAAATGTTAACATTCAAGTAAAATGTTTGCGTTCTATTGCAATCAATCATTCCAGTGCGAAATTTTCGCTTTACAGTAATAAATTTTTCATAGAACACATATTTTAGTATTACAACGCAAAGGTTTTGCATTCTTGTGCGATATTATCGCATTCTTTCGTAAAACTCCGCTGTAAAGAGCGAAATTTTTACTCACCAGTGCGAAATTTTCGAATATCAGTACGCAGATTTCGCATTCCAGCGAGAAATATTCGCACTCCAGCTTGAAAGTTTCGCTTGTCAGTGCGAAATACTAACATTCAAGTGAAAAATGTTTGCGTTCTAGTGCTGAATTTCCTCATACCAATGGGAATTTTGGTATTCGATTGCGAATTTGTTTAATAACAATGTGAAATTTTCACATTCTTGTGTGAAATTTTCGCATTTCAGTGCGAAAATTTTGGATTCTGTGTTTTCGCATTCCACTTAAAAATTTCGTTTCGAAAATTTTGCTTGCCAATGCGGAATTTTCTTATATCAGTGTGAAATTTTCATGACACATAGCGAACTGTTAGCAGTAAAGCGTGAAGGTTTTGCATTCTTGTGCGAAATGATTGGACTCCAGTCCGTAATTTTTATAAGAGTGAAATTTTCGTGGTACAATGCGAAATTATAGCATTACAACGTGAAGTTTTAGAATTCCTCTGCGAAATCATCGCATTCTTTTCCGAAATTTTCTTTGTTAAGAGTGAAATTTACTTTCGCGAAATAATAGTGAAATCATAGCGAAAATGAAAGCAAATTAAGAGACCGATATCATGTGGAGCGAATTTAGTTCGCCAGTAAGAAATTTTCACCTAACAGTACAAAATTTTAGTTATCCAGTGGAATATGTTTGCTTTTCAGTGCGAAATTGTTGGATACTAGTTCGCAATTTTTGCAGTCCACCGTGAATATTTCTTCCTCCAGCACGACATATTCGTGTTCGGGTAAAAAATGTATGACATTCCGTTTGAAATTTTCGCTCTTTTGTGCGAAATTTTCGCATTTCAGTGCGAAATTTTCACTTTCCAATGCGGAATTTGTGTATATCAGTCCGAAATTTTCGTTGTACATTGCGAAATTTTAGCATCACAACGCAAAGTTTTAGCGTTCCTTTGCGAAATCATCGCTTTCTTTTCTGAAATTTTCTTTGTTAAGAGTGAAATTTACTTTCGCGATATAATACTGAAATCATAGCGAAAATGAGAGCAGAGCAAGAAGACATTCGTTTGCTAATTCGCGCGGCAAGAAGACATTCGTTTGCTATTTCGCAGAGCAAAATGACATTCGTTTGCTATTTCGCGCGGCAAGAAGACATTCGTTTGCTATTTCGCAGAGCAAGAAGACATTCGTTTGCTATTTCGCAGAGCAAGAAGACATTCGTTTGCTATTTCGCAGAGCAAGAAGATATTCGTTTGCTATTTCGCAGAGCAAGAAGACATTCGTTTGCTATTTCGCGCGGCAAGAAGACATTCGTTTGCTATTTCGCGCGGCAAGATGACATTCGTTTGCTATTTCGCAGAGCAAGAAGACATTCGTTTGCTATTTCGCGCGGCAAGAAGACATTCGTTTGCTATTTCGCGCGGCAAGAAGACATTCGTTTGCTATTTCGCAGAGCAAGATGACATTCGTTTGCTATTTCGCAGAGCAAGAAGACATTCGTTTGCTATTTCGTTGAGCAAGAAGACATTCGTTTGCTATTTCGCGCGGCAAGAAGACATTCGTTTGCTATTTCGCAGAGCAAGAAGACATTCCTTTGCTATTTCGCAGAGCAAGAAGACATTCGTTTGCTATTTCGCGCGGCAAGAAGACATTCGTTTGCTATTTCGCGCGGCAAGAAGACATTCGTTTGCTATTTCGCAGAGCAAGAAGACATTCGTTTGCTATTTCGCACGGCAAGAAGACATTCGTTTGCTATTTCGCAGAGCAAGAAGACATTCGTTTGCTATTTCGCGCGGTAAGAAGACATTCGTTTGCTATTTCGCAGAGCAAAAAGACATTCGTTTTCTATTTCGCGCGGCAAGAAGACATTCGTTTGCTATTTCGCAGAGCAAGAAGACATTCGTTTGCTATTTCGCAGAGCAAGAAGACATTCGTTTGCTATTTCGCGCGGCAAGAAGACATTCGTTTGCTATTTCGCGCGGCAAGAAGACATTCGTTTGCTATTTCGCAGAGCAAGAAGACATTCGTTTGCTATTTCGCGCGGCAAGAAGACATTCGTTTGCTATTTCGCACGGCAAGAAGACATTCGTTTGCTATTTCGCTCGGCAAGAAGACATTAGTTTGCTATTTCGCAGAGCAAGAAGACATTCGTTTGCTATTTCGCAGAGCAAGAAGACATTCGTTTGCTATTTCGCGCGGCAAGAAGACATTCGTTTGCTATTTCGCAGAGCAAGAAGACATTCCTTTGCTATTTCGCAGAGCAAGAAGACATTCGTTTGCTATTTCGCGCGGCAAGAAGACATTCGTTTGCTATTTCGCGTGGCAAGAAGACATTCGTTTGCTATTTCGCATAGCAAGAAGACATTCGTTTGCTATTTCGCACGGCAAGAAGACATTCGTTTGCTATTTCGCAGAGCAAGAAGACATTCGTTTGCTATTTCGCGCGGCAAGAAGACATTCGTTTGCTATTTCGCAGAGCAAAAAGACATTCGTTTTCTATTTCGCGCGGCAAGAAGACATTCGTTTGCTATTTCGCAGAGCAAGAAGACATTCGTTTGCTATTTCGCAGAGCAAGAAGACATTCGTTTGCTATTTCGCGCGGCAAGAAGACATTCGTTTGCTATTTCGCGCGGCAAGAAGACATTCGTTTGCTATTTCGCAGAGCAAGAAGACATTCGTTTGCTATTTCGCGCGGCAAGAAGACATTCGTTTGCTATTTCGCACGGCAAGAAGACATTCGTTTGCTATTTCGCGCGGCAAGAAGACATTCGTTTGCTATTTCGCAGAGCAAGACGACATTCGTTTGCTATTTCGCGCGGCAAGAAGACATTCGTTTGCTATTTCGCAGAGCAAGAAGACAGTCGTTTGCTATTTCGCAGGGCAAGAAGACATTCGTTTGCTATTTCGCAGAGCAAGAAGACATTCGTTTGCTATTTCGCATAGCAAGAAGACATTCGTTTGCTATTTCGCAGAGCAAGATGACATTCGTTTGCTATTTCGCGCGGCAAGAAGACATTCGTTTGCTATTTCGCAGAGCAAGAAGACATTCGTTTGCTATTTCGCGCGGCAAGAAGACATTCGTTTGCTATTTCGCGCTGCAAGAAGACATTCGTTTGCTATTTCGCAGAGCAAGAAGACATTCGTTTGCTATTTCGCGCGGCAAGAATACATTCGTTTCCTATTTCGAAGAGCAAGAAGACATTCGTTTGCTATTTCGCGCGGCAAGACGACATTCGTTTGCTATTTCGCAGAGCAAGAAGACATTCGTTTGCTATTTCGCGCGGCAAGAAGACATTTGTTTGCTATTTCGCAGAGCAAGAAGACATTCGTTTGCTATTTCGCAGAGCAAGAAGACATTCGTTTGCTATTTCGCAGAGCAAGAAGACATTCGTTTGCTATTTCGCGCGGCAAGAAGACATTCGTTTGCTATTTCGCAGAGCAAAAAGACATTCGTTTGCTATTTCGCGCGGCAAGAAGACATTCGTTTGCTATTTCGCAGAGCAAGAAGACATTCGTTTGCTATTTCGCATAGCAAGAAGACATTCGTTTGCTATTTCGCAGAGCAAGATGACATTCGTTTGCTATTTCGCGCGGCAAGAAGACATTCGTTTGCTATTTCGAAGAGCAAGAAGACATTCGTTTGCTATTTCGCGCGACAAGAAGACATTCGTTTGCTATTTCGCAGAGCAAGAAGACATTCGTTTGCTATTTCGCAGAGCAAGAAGACATTCGTTTGCTATTTCGCGCGGCAAGAAGACATTCGTTTGCTATTTCGCAGAGCAAGATGACATTCCTTTGCTATTTCGCAGAGCAAGAAGACATTCGTTTGCTATTTCGCGCGGCAAGAAGACATTCGTTTGCTATTTCGCGCGGCAAGAAGACATTCGTTTGCTATTTCGCAGAGCAAGAAGACATTCGTTTGCTATTTCGTGCGGCAAGAAGACATTCGTTTGCTATTTCGCAGAGCAAGAAGACATTCCTTAGCTATTTCGCAGAGCAAGAAGACATTCGTTTGCTATTTCGCAGAGCAAGAAGACATTCGTTTGCTATTTCGTTGAGCAAGAAGACATTCGTTTGCTATTTCGCGCGGCAAGAAGACATTCGTTTGCTATTTCGCAGAGCAAGAAGACATTAGTTTGCTATTTCGCAGAGCAAGAAGACATTCGTTTGCTATTTCGCAGAGCAAGAAGACATTAGTTTGCTATTTCGCGCGGCAAGAAGACATTCGTTTGCTATTTCGCAGAGCAAGAAGACATTCCTTTGCTATTTCGCAGAGCAAGAAGACATTTGTTTGCTATTTCGCGCGGCAAGAAGACATTCGTTTGCTATTTCGCGCGGCAAGAAGACATTCGTTTGCTATTTCGCAGAGCAAGAAGACATTCGTTTGCTATTTCGCGCGGCAAGAAGACATTCGTTTGCTATTTCGCAATGCAAAAAGACATTCGTTTTCTATTTCGCGCGGCAAGAAGACATTCGTTTGCTATTTCGCAGAGCAAGAAGACATTCGTTTGCTATTTCGCAGAGCAAGAAGACATTCGTTTGCTATTTCGCGCGGCAAGAAGACATTCGTTTGCTATTTCGCGCGGCAAGAAGACATTCGTTTGCTATTTCGCAGAGCAAGAAGACATTCGTTTGCTATTTCGCCGAGCAAGAAGACATTCGTTTGCTATTTCGCACGGCAAGAAGACATTCGTTTGCTATTTCGCAGAGCAAGACGACATTCGTTTGCTATTTCGCGCGGCAAGAAGACATTCGTTTGCTATTTCGCAGAGCAAGCAGACATTCGTTTGCTATTTCGCAGAGCAAGAAGACATTCGTTTGCTATTTCGCAGAGCAAGAAGACATTCGTTTGCTATTTCGCTGGGCAAGAAGACATTCGTTTGCTATTTCGCGCGGCAAGAAGACATTCGTTTTCTATTTCGCAGAGCAAGAAGACATTCGTTTGCTATTTCGCAGAGCAAGAAGACATTCGTTTGCTATTTCGCGCGGCAAGAAGACATTCGTTTGCTATTTCGCGCGGCAAGAAGACATTCGTTTGCTATTTCGCAGAGCAAGAAGACATTCGTTTGCTATTTTGCAGAGCAAGAAGACATTCGTTTGCTATTTCGCGCGGCAAGAAGACATTCGTTTGCTATTTCGCAGAGCAAGAAGACATTCGTTTGCTATTTCGCCGAGCAAGAAGACATTCGTTTGCTATTTCGCGCGGCAAGAAGACATTCGTTTGCTATTTCGCGCAGACATTCGTTTGCTATTTCGCAGAGCAAGATGACATTCGTTTGCTATTTCGCGCGGCAAGATGACATTCGTTTGCTATTTCGCAGAGCAAGAAGACATTCGTTTGCTATTTCGCAGAGCAAGAAGACATTCGTTTGCTATTTCGCAGAGCAAGAAGACATTCGTTTGCTATTTCGCTGGGCAAGACGACATTCTTTTGCTATTTCGCGCGGCAAGAAGACATTCGTTTGCTATTTCGCAGAGCAAGAAGGCATTCGTTTGCTATTTCGCAGAGCAAGAAGACATTCGTTTGCTATTTCGCAGAGCAAGAAGACATTCCTTTGCTATTTCGCAGAGCAAGAAGACATTCGTTTGCTATTTCGCGCGGCAAGAAGACATTCGTTTGCTATTTCGCAGAGCAAGAAGACATTCGTTGGCTATTTCGCGCGGCAAGAAGACATTCGTTTGCTATTTCGCAGAGCAAGAAGACATTCGTTTGCTATTTCGCGCGGCAAGAAGACATTCGTTTGCTATTTCGCAGAGCAAAAAGACATTCGTTTGCTATTTCGCGCGGCAAGAAGACATTCGTTTGCTATTTCGCAGAGCAAGAAAACATTCGTTTGCTATTTCGCAGAGCAAGGAGACATTCGTTTGCTATTTCGCAGAGCAAGAAGATATTCGTTTGCTATTTCGCAGAGCAAGAAGACATTCGTTTGCTATTTCGCGCGGCAAGAAGACATTCGTTTTCTATTTCGCAGAGCAAGAAGACATTCGTTTGCTAGTTCGCGCGGCAAGAAGACATTCGTTTGCTATTTCGCAGAGCAAGAAGACATTCGTTTGCTATTTCGCGCGGCAAGAAGACATTCGTTTGCTATTTCGCGCGGCAAGAAGACATTCGTTTGCTATTTCGCAGAGCAAGAAGACATTCGTTTGCTATTTCGCGCGGCAAGAATACATTCGTTTCCTATTTCGAAGAGCAAGAAGACATTTGTTTGCTATTTCGCGCGGCAAGACGACATTCGTTTGCTATTTCGCAGAGCAAGAAGACATTCGTTTGCTATTTCGCGCGGCAAGAAGACATTCGTTTGCTATTTCGCAGAGCAAGAAGACATTCGTTTGCTATTTCGCAGAGCAAAAAGACATTCGTTTGCTATTTCGCAAGCCAAAATGACATTCCTTTGCTATTTCGCAGAGCAAGAAGACATTCGTTTGCTATTTCGCGCGGCAAGAAGACATTCGTTTGCTATTTCGCAGAGCAAGAAGACATAAGTTTGCTATTTCGCGCGGCAAGAAGACATTCGTTTGCTATTTCGCAGAGCAAGAAGACATTCGTTTGCTATTTCGCGCGGCAAGAAGACATTCGTTTGCTATTTCGCGCGGCAAGAAGACATTCGTTTGCTATTTCGCAGAGCAAGAAGACATTCGTTTGCTATTTCGCAGAGCAAGAAGACATTCGTTTGCTATTTCGCGCGGCAAGAAGACATTCGTTTGCTATTTCGCATAGCAAGAAGACATTCGTTTGCTATTTCGCGCGGCAAGAAGACATTCGTTTGCTATTTCGCAGAGCAAGAAGACATTCGTTTGCTATTTCGCAGAGCAAGAAGACATTCGTTTGCTATTTCGCTGGGCAAGAAGACATTCGTTTGCTATTTCGCGCGGCAAGAAGACATTCGTTTGCTATTTCGCGCGGCAAGAAGACATTCGTTTGCTATTTCGCAGAGCAAGAAGACATTCGTTTGCTATTTCGCGCGGCAAGAAGACATTCGTTTGCTATTTCGCAGAGCAAGAAGACATTCGTTTGCTATTTCGCAGAGCAAGAAGACATTCGTTTGCTATTTCGCAGAGCAAGAAGACATTCCTTTGCTATTTCGCAGAGCAAGAAGACATTCGTTTGCTATTTCGCGTGGCAAGAAGACATTCGTTTGCTATTTCGCAGAGCAAGAAGACATTCGTTTGCTATTTCGCGCGGCAAGCAGACATTCGTTTGCTATTTCGCAGAGCAAGAAGACATTCGTTTGCTATTTCGCAGAGCAAGAAGACATTCGTTTGCTATTTCGCAGAGCAAGAAGACATTCCTTTGCTATTTCGCAGAGCAAGAAGACATTCGTTTGCTATTTCGCGCGGCAAGAAGACATTCGTTTGCTATTTCGCGCGGCAAGAAGACATTCGTTTGCTATTTCGCAGAGCAAGAAGACATTCGTTTGCTATTTCGCGCGGCAAGAAGACATTCGTTTGCTATTTCGCACGGCAAGAAGACATTCGTTTGCTATTTCGCGCGGCAAGAAGACATTCGTTTGCTATTTCGCAGAGCAAGACGACATTCGTTTGCTATTTCGCGTGGCAAGAAGACATTCGTTTGCTCTTTCGCAGAGCAAGAAGACATTCGTTTGCTATTTCGCAGAGCAAGAAGACATTCGTTTGCTATTTCGCAGAGCAAGCAGACATTCTTTTGCTATTTCGCAGAGCAAGAAGACATTCGTTTGCTATTTCGCGCGGCAAGAAGACATTCGTTTGCTATTTCGCGCGGCAAGAAGACATTCGTTTGCTATTTCGCAGAGCAAGATGACATTCGTTTGCTATTTCGCGCGGCAAGAAGACATTCGTTTGCTATTTCGCAGAGCAAGAAGACATTCGTTTGCTATTTCGCAGAGCAAGAAAACATTCGTTTGCTATTTCGCAGAGCAAGAAGACATTCGTTTGCTATTTCGCTGGGCAAGAAGACATTCGTTTGCCATTTCGCGCGGCAAGAAGACATTCGTTTGCTATTTCGCAGAGCAAGAAGGCATTCGTTTGCTATTTCGCAGAGCAAGAAGACAGTCGTTTGCTATTTCGCGCGGCAAGAAGACATTCGTTTGCTATTTCGCAGAGCAAGAAGACATTCCTTTGCTATTTCGCAGAGCAAGATGACAATCGTTTGCTATTTCGCGCGGCAAGAAGACATTCGTTTGCTATTTCGCAGAGCAAGAAGACATTCGTTTGCTATTTCGCGCGGCAAGAAGACATTCGTTTGCTATTTCGCAGAACAAGAAGACATTCGTTTGCTATTTCGCGCGGCAAGAAGACATTCGTTTGCTATTTCGCAGAGCAAAAAGACATTCGTTTGCTATTTCGTGCGGCAAGAAGCCATTCGTTTGCTATTTCGCAGAGCAAGAAGACATTCGTTTGCTATTTCGCAGAGCAAGAAGACATTCGTTTGCTATTTCGCAGAGCAAGAAGACATTCGTTTGCTATTTCGCGCGGCAAGAAGACATTCGTTTGCTATTTCGCAGAGCAAGAAGACATTCGTTTGCTAGTTCGCGCGGCAAGAAGACATTCGTTTGCTATTTCGCAGAGGAAGAAGACATTCGTTTGCTATTTCGCGCGGCAAGAAGACATTCGTTTGCTATTTCGCGCGGCAAGAAGACATTCGTTTGCTATTTCGCAGAGCAAGAAGACATTCGTTTGCTATTTCGCGCGGCAAGAAGACATTCGTTTCCCATTTCGAAGAGCAAGAAGACATTCGTTTGCTATTTCGCGCGGCAAGACGACATTCGTTTGCTATTTCGCAGAGCAAGAAGACATTCGTTTGCTATTTCGCAGAGCTAGATGACATTCGTTTGCTATTTCGCAGAGCAAGATGACATTCCTTTGCTATTTCGCAGAGCAAGAAGACATTCGTTTGCTATTTCGCGCGGGAAGAAGACATTCGTTTGCTATTTCGCAGAGCAAGAAGACATTCGTTTGCTACTTCGCGTGGCAAGAAGACATTCGTTTGCTATTTCGCGCGGCAAGAAGACATTCGTTTGCTATTTCGCAGAGCAAGAAGACATTCGTTTGCTATTTCGCGCGGCAAGACGACATTCGTTTGCTATTTCGCAGAGCAAGAAGACATTCGTTTGCTATTTCGCGCGGCAAGAAGACATTCGTTTGCTATTTCGCATAGCAAGAAGACATTCGTTTGCTATTTCGCAGAGCAAGATGACATTCGTTTGCTATTTCGCGCGGCAAGAAGACATTCGTTTGCTATTTCGAAGAGCAAGAAGACATTCGTTTGCTATTTCGCAAGACAAGAAGACATTCGTTTGCTATTTCGCAGAGCAAGAAGACATTCGTTTGCTATTTCGCAGAGCAAGAAGACATTCGTTTGCTATTTCGCGCGGCAAGAAGACATTCGTTTGCTATTTCGCAGAGCAAGATGACATTCCTTTGCTATTTCGCAGAGCAAGAAGACATTCGTTTGCTATTTCGCGCGGCAAGAAGACATTCGTTTGCTATTTCGCGCGGCAAGAAGACATTCGTTTGCTATTTCGCAGAGCAAGAAGACATTCGTTTGCTATTTCGTGCGGCAAGAAGACATTCGTTTGCTATTTCGCAGAGCAAGCAAACATTCCTTAGCTATTTCGCAGAGCAAGAAGACATTCGTTTGCTATTTCGCAGAGCAAGAAGACATTCGTTTGCTATTTCGTTGAGCAAGAAGACATTCGTTTGCTATTTCGCGCGGCAAGAAGACATTCGTTTGCTATTTCGCAGAGCAAGAAGACATAAGTTTGCTATTTCGCAGAGCAAGAAGACATTCGTTTGCTATTTCGCAGAGCAAGAAGACATTGGTTTGCTATTTCGCGCGGCAAGAAGACATTCGTTTGCTATTTCGCAGAGCAAGAAGACATTCCTTTGCTATTTCGCAGAGCAAGAAGACATTTGTTTGCTATTTCGCGCGGCAAGAAGACATTCGTTTGCTATTTCGCGCGGCAAGAAGACATTCGTTTGCTATTTCGCAGAGCAAGAAGACATTCGTTTGCTATTTCGCACGGCAAGAAGACATTCGTTTGCTATTTCGCAGAGCAAGAAGACATTCGTTTGCTATTTCGCGCGGCAAGAAGACATTCGTTTGCTATTTCGCAATGCAAAAAGACATTCGTTTTCTATTTCGCGCGGCAAGAAGACATTCGTTTGCTATTTCGCAGAGCAAGAAGACATTCGTTTGCTATTTCGCAGAGCAAGAAGACATTCGTTGGCTATTTCGCGCGGCAAGAAGACATTCGTTTGCTATTTCGCAGAGCAAGAAGACATTCGTTTGCTATTTCGCGCGGCAAGAAGACATTCGTTTGCTATTTCGCAGAGCAAAAAGACATTCGTTTGCTATTTCGCGCGGCAAGAAGACATTCGTTTGCTATTTCGCAGAGCAAGAAAACATTCGTTTGCTATTTCGCAGAGCAAGGAGACATTCGTTTGCTATTTCGCAGAGCAAGAAGATATTCGTTTGCTATTTCGCAGAGCAAGAAGACATTCGTTTGCTATTTCGCGCGGCAAGAAGACATTCGTTTTCTATTTCGCAGAGCAAGAAGACATTCGTTTGCTATTTCGCAGAGCAAGAAGACATTCGTTTGCTATTTCGCGCGGCAAGAAGACATTCGTTTGCTATTTCGCGCGGCAAGAAGACATTCGTTTGCTATTTCGCAGAGCAAGAAGGCATTCGTTTGCTATTTCGCAGAGCAAGAAGACATTCGTTTGCTATTTCGCAGAGCAAGAAGACATTCCTTTGCTATTTCGCAGAGCAAGAAGACATTCGTTTGCTATTTCGCGCGGCAAGAAGACATTCGTTTGCTATTTCGCAGAGCAAGAAGACATTCGTTGGCTATTTCGCGCGGCAAGAAGACATTCGTTTGCTATTTCGCAGAGCAAGAAGACATTCGTTTGCTATTTCGCGCGGCAAGAAGACATTCGTTTGCTATTTCGCAGAGCAAAATGACATTCGTTTGCTATTTCGCGCGGCAAGAAGACATTCGTTTGCTATTTCGCAGAGCAAGAAAACATTCGTTTGCTATTTCGCAGAGCAAGGAGACATTCGTTTGCTATTTCGCAGAGCTAGAAGATATTCGTTTGCTATTTCGCAGAGCAAGAAGACATTCGTTTGCTATTTCGCGCGGCAAGAAGACATTCGTTTTCTATTTCGCAGAGCAAGAAGACATTCGTTTGCTATTTCGCAGAGCAAGAAGACATTCGTTTGCTATTTCGCGCGGCAAGAAGACATTCGTTTGCTATTTCGCGCGGCAAGAAGACATTCGTTTGCTATTTCGCAGAGCAAGAAGACATTCGTTTGCTATTTCGCGCGGCAAGAATACATTCGTTTCCTATTTCGAAGAGCAAGAAGACATTTGTTTGCTATTTCGCGCGGCAAGACGACATTCGTTTGCTATTTCGCAGAGCAAGAAGACATTCGTTTGCTATTTCGCGCGGCAAGAAGACATTCGTTTGCTATTTCGCAGAGCAAGAAGACATTCGTTTGCTATTTCGCAGAGCAAAAAGACATTCGTTTGCTATTTCGCAAGCCAAAATGACATTCCTTTGCTATTTCAAAGAGCAAGAAGACATTCGTTTGCTATTTCGCGCGGCAAGAAGACATTCGTTTGCTATTTCGCAGAGCAAGAAGACATAAGTTTGCTATTTCGCGCGGCAAGAAGACATTCGTTTGCTATTTCGCAGAGCAAGAAGACATTCGTTTGCTATTTCGCGCGGCAAGAAGACATTCGTTTGCTATTTCGCGCGGCAAGAAGACATTCGTTTGCTATTTCGCAGAGCAAGAAGACATTCGTTTGCTATTTCGCAAAGCAAGAAGACATTCGTTTGCTATTTCGCGCGGCAAGAAGACATTCGTTTGCTATTTCGCATAGCAAGAAGACATTCGTTTGCTATTTCGCGCGGCAAGAAGACATTCGTTTGCTATTTCGCAGAGCAAGAAGACATTCGTTTGCTATTTCGCAGAGCAAGAAGACATTCGTTTGCTATTTCGCTGGGCAAGAAGACATTCGTTTGCTATTTCGCGCGGCAAGAAGACATTCGTTTGCTATTTCGCGCGGCAAGAAGACATTCGTTTGCTATTTCGCAGAGCAAGAAGACATTCGTTTGCTATTTCGCGCGGCAAGAAGACATTCGTTTGCTATTTCGCAGAGCAAGAAGACATTCGTTTGCTATTTCGCAGAGCAAGAAGACATTCGTTTGCTATTTCGCAGAGCAAGAAGACATTCCTTTGCTATTTCGCAGAGCAAGAAGACATTCGTTTGCTATTTCGCGTGGCAAGAAGACATTCGTTTGCTATTTCGCAGAGCAAGAAGACATTCGTTTGCTATTTCGCGCGGCAAGCAGACATTCGTTTGCTATTTCGCAGAGCAAGAAGACATTCGTTTGCTATTTCGCAGAGCAAGAAGACATTCCTTTGCTATTTCGCAGAGCAAGAAGACATTCGTTTGCTATTTCGCGCGGCAAGAAGACATTCGTTTGCTATTTCGCGCGGCAAGAAGACATTCGTTTGCTATTTCGCAGAGCAAGAAGACATTCGTTTGCTATTTCGCGCGGCAAGAAGACATTCGTTTGCTATTTCGCACGGCAAGAAGACATTCGTTTGCTATTTCGCGCGGCAAGAAGACATTCGTTTGCTATTTCGCAGAGCAAGACGACATTCGTTTGCTATTTCGCGTGGCAAGAAGACATTCGTTTGCTCTTTCGCAGAGCAAGAAGACATTCGTTTGCTATTTCGCAGAGCAAGAAGACATTCGTTTGCTATTTCGCAGAGCAAGCAGACATTCTTTTGCTATTTCGCAGAGCAAGAAGACATTCGTTTGCTATTTCGCGCGGCAAGAAGACATTCGTTTGCTATTTCGCGCGGCAAGAAGACATTCGTTTGCTATTTCGCAGAGCAAGATGACATTCGTTTGCTATTTCGCGCGGCAAGAAGACATTCGTTTGCTATTTCGCAGAGCAAGAAGACATTCGTTTGCTATTTCGCAGAGCAAGAAAACATTCGTTTGCTATTTCGCAGAGCAAGAAGACATTCGTTTGCTATTTCGCTGGGCAAGAAGACATTCGTTTGCCATTTCGCGCTTCAAGAAGACATTCGTTTGCTATTTCGCAGAGCAAGAAGGCATTCGTTTGCTATTTCGCAGAGCAAGAAGACAGTCGTTTGCTATTTCGCGCGGCAAGAAGACATTCGTTTGCTATTTCGCAGAGCAAGAAGACATTCCTTTGCTATTTCGCAGAGCAAGATGACAATCGTTTGCTATTTCGCGCGGCAAGAAGACATTCGTTTGCTATTTCGCAGAGCAAGAAGACATTCGTTTGCTATTTCGCGCGGCAAGAAGACATTCGTTTGCTATTTCGCAGAACAAGAAGACATTCGTTTGCTATTTCGCGCGGCAAGAAGACATTCGTTTGCTATTTCGCAGAGCAAAATGACATTCGTTTGCTATTTCGTGCGGCAAGAAGCCATTCGTTTGCTATTTCGCAGAGCAAGAAGACATTCGTTTGCTATTTCGCAGAGCAAGAAGACATTCGTTTGCTATTTCGCAGAGCAAGAAGACATTCGTTTGCTATTTCGCGCGGCAAGAAGACATTCGTTTGCTATTTCGCAGAGCAAGAAGACATTCGTTTGCTAGTTCGCGCGGCAAGAAGACATTCGTTTGCTATTTCGCAGAGGAAGAAGACATTCGTTTGCTATTTCGCGCGGCAAGAAGACATTCGTTTGCTATTTCGCGCGGCAAGAAGACATTCGTTTGCTATTTCGCAGAGCAAGAAGACATTCGTTTGCTATTTCGCGCGGCAAGAAGACATTCGTTTCCCATTTCGAAGAGCAAGAAGACATTCGTTTGCTATTTCGCGCGGCAAGACGACATTCGTTTGCTATTTCGCAGAGCAAGAAGACATTCGTTTGCTATTTCGCAGAGCTAGATGACATTCGTTTGCTATTTCGCAGAGCAAGATGACATTCCTTTGCTATTTCGCAGAGCAAGAAGACATTCGTTTGCTATTTCGCGCGGGAAGAAGACATTCGTTTGCTATTTCGCAGAGCAAGAAGACATTCGTTTGCTACTTCGCGTGGCAAGAAGACATTCGTTTGCTATTTCGCGCGGCAAGAAGACATTCGTTTGCTATTTCGCAGAGCAAGAAGACATTCGTTTGCTATTTCGCGCGGCAAGACGACATTCGTTTGCTATTTCGCAGAGCAAGAAGACATTCGTTTGCTATTTCGCGCGGCAAGAAGACATTCGTTTGCTATTTCGCATAGCAAGAAGACATTCGTTTGCTATTTCGCAGAGCAAGATGACATTCGTTTGCTATTTCGCGCGGCAAGAAGACATTCGTTTGCTATTTCGAAGAGCAAGAAGACATTCGTTTGCTATTTCGCGCGACAAGAAGACATTCGTTTGCTATTTCGCAGAGCAAGAAGACATTCGTTTGCTATTTCGCAGAGCAAGAAGACATTCGTTTGCTATTTCGCGCGGCAAGAAGACATTCGTTTGCTATTTCGCAGAGCAAGATGACATTCCTTTGCTATTTCGCAGAGCAAGAAGACATTCGTTTGCTATTTCGCGCGGCAAGAAGACATTCGTTTGCTATTTCGCGCGGCAAGAAGACATTCGTTTGCTATTTCGCAGAGCAAGAAGACATTCGTTTGCTATTTCGTGCGGCAAGAAGACATTCGTTTGCTATTTCGCAGAGCAAGCAAACATTCCTTAGCTATTTCGCAGAGCAAGAAGACATTCGTTTGCTATTTCGCAGAGCAAGAAGACATTCGTTTGCTATTTCGTTGAGCAAGAAGACATTCGTTTGCTATTTCGCGCGGCAAGAAGACATTCGTTTGCTATTTCGCAGAGCAAGAAGACATAAGTTTGCTATTTCGCAGAGCAAGAAGACATTCGTTTGCTATTTCGCAGAGCAAGAAGACATTGGTTTGCTATTTCGCGCGGCAAGAAGACATTCGTTTGCTATTTCGCAGAGCAAGAAGACATTCCTTTGCTATTTCGCAGAGCAAGAAGACATTTGTTTGCTATTTCGCGCGGCAAGAAGACATTCGTTTGCTATTTCGCGCGGCAAGAAGACATTCGTTTGCTATTTCGCAGAGCAAGAAGACATTCCTTTGCTATTTCGCAGAGCAAGAAGACATTTGTTTGCTATTTCGCGCGGCAAGAAGACATTCGTTTGCTATTTCGCGCGGCAAGAAGACATTCCTTTGCTATTTCGCAGAGCAAGAAGACATTCGTTTGCTATTTCGCGCGGCAAGAAGACATTCGTTTGCTATTTCGCAGAGCAAGAAGACATTCGTTGGCTATTTCGCGCGGCAAGAAGACATTCGTTTGCTATTTCGCAGAGCAAGAAGACATTCGTTTGCTATTTCGCGCGGCAAGAAGACATTCGTTTGCTATTTCGCAGAGCAAAAAGACATTCGTTTGCTATTTCGCGCGGCAAGAAGACATTCGTTTGCTATTTCGCAGAGCAAGAAAACATTCGTTTGCTATTTCGCAGAGCAAGGAGACATTCGTTTGCTATTTCGCAGAGCAAGAAGATATTCGTTTGCTATTTCGCAGAGCAAGAAGACATTCGTTTGCTATTTCGCGCGGCAAGAAGACATTCGTTTTCTATTGCGCAGAGCAAGAAGACATTCGTTTGCTAGTTCGCGCGGCAAGAAGACATTCGTTTGCTATTTCGCAGAGCAAGAAGACATTCGTTTGCTATTTCGCGCGGCAAGAAGACATTCGTTTGCTATTTCGCGCGGCAAGAAGACATTCGTTTGCTATTTCGCAGAGCAAGAAGACATTCGTTTGCTATTTCACGCGGCAAGAATACATTCGTTTCCTATTTCGAAGAGCAAGAAGACATTTGTTTGCTATTTCGCGCGGCAAGACGACATTCGTTTGCTATTTCGCAGAGCAAGAAGACATTCGTTTGCTATTTCGCGCGGCAAGAAGACATTCGTTTGCTATTTCGCAGAGCAAGAAGACATTCGTTTGCTATTTCGCAGAGCAAAAAGACATTCGTTTGCTATTTCGCAAGCCAAAATGACATTCCTTTGCTATTTCGCAGAGCAAGAAGACATTCGTTTGCTATTTCGCGCGGCAAGAAGACATTCGTTTGCTATTTCGCAGAGCAAGAAGACATAAGTTTGCTATTTCGCGCGGCAAGAAGACATTCGTTTGCTATTTCGCAGAGCAAGAAGACATTCGTTTGCTATTTCGCGCGGCAAGAAGACATTCGTTTGCTATTTCGCGCGGCAAGAAGACATTCGTTTGCTATTTCGCAGAGCAAGAAGACATTCGTTTGCTATTTCGCAGAGCAAGAAGACATTCGTTTGCTATTTCGCGCGGCAAGAAGACATTCGTTTGCTATTTCGCATAGCAAGAAGACATTCGTTTGCTATTTCGCGCGGCAAGAAGACATTCGTTTGCTATTTCGCAGAGCAAGAAGACATTCGTTTGCTATTTCGCAGAGCAAGAAGACATTCGTTTGCTATTTCGCTGGGCAAGAAGACATTCGTTTGCTATTTCGCGCGGCAAGAAGACATTCGTTTGCTATTTCGCGCGGCAAGAAGACATTCGTTTGCTATTTCGCAGAGCAAGAAGACATTCGTTTGCTATTTCGCGCGGCAAGAAGACATTCGTTTGCTATTTCGCAGAGCAAGAAGACATTCGTTTGCTATTTCGCAGAGCAAGAAGACATTCGTTTGCTATTTCGCAGAGCAAGAAGACATTCCTTTGCTATTTCGCAGAGCAAGAAGACATTCGTTTGCTATTTCGCGTGGCAAGAAGACATTCGTTTGCTATTTCGCAGAGCAAGAAGACATTCGTTTGCTATTTCGCGCGGCAAGCAGACATTCGTTTGCTATTTCGCAGAGCAAGAAGACATTCGTTTGCTATTTCGCAGAGCAAGAAGACATTCGTTTGCTATTTCGCAGAGCAAGAAGACATTCCTTTGCTATTTCGCAGAGCAAGAAGACATTCGTTTGCTATTTCGCGCGGCAAGAAGACATTCGTTTGCTATTTCGCGCGGCAAGAAGACATTCGTTTGCTATTTCGCAGAGCAAGAAGACATTCGTTTGCTATTTCGCGCGGCAAGAAGACATTCGTTTGCTATTTCGCACGGCAAGAAGACATTCGTTTGCTATTTCGCGCGGCAAGAAGACATTCGTTTGCTATTTCGCAGAGCAAGACGACATTCGTTTGCTATTTCGCGTGGCAAGAAGACATTCGTTTGCTCTTTCGCAGAGCAAGAAGACATTCGTTTGCTATTTCGCAGAGCAAGAAGACATTCGTTTGCTATTTCGCAGAGCAAGCAGACATTCTTTTGCTATTTCGCAGAGCAAGAAGACATTCGTTTGCTATTTCGCGCGGCAAGAAGACATTCGTTTGCTATTTCGCGCGGCAAGAAGACATTCGTTTGCTATTTCGCAGAGCAAGATGACATTCGTTTGCTATTTCGCGCGGCAAGAAGACATTCGTTTGCTATTTCGCAGAGCAAGAAGACATTCGTTTGCTATTTCGCAGAGCAAGAAAACATTCGTTTGCTATTTCGCAGAGCAAGAAGACATTCGTTTGCTATTTCGCTGGGCAAGAAGACATTCGTTTGCCATTTCGCGCGGCAAGAAGACATTCGTTTGCTATTTCGCAGAGCAAGAAGGCATTCGTTTGCTATTTCGCAGAGCAAGAAGACAGTCGTTTGCTATTTCGCGCGGCAAGAAGACATTCGTTTGCTATTTCGCAGAGCAAGAAGACATTCCTTTGCTATTTCGCAGAGCAAGATGACAATCGTTTGCTATTTCGCGCGGCAAGAAGACATTCGTTTGCTATTTCGCAGAGCAAGAAGACATTCGTTTGCTATTTCGCGCGGCAAGAAGACATTCGTTTGCTATTTCGCAGAACAAGAAGACATTCGTTTGCTATTTCGCGCGGCAAGAAGACATTCGTTTGCTATTTCGCAGAGCAAAAAGACATTCGTTTGCTATTTCGTGCGGCAAGAAGCCATTCGTTTGCTATTTCGCAGAGCAAGAAGACATTCGTTTGCTATTTCGCAGAGCAAGAAGACATTCGTTTGCTATTTCGCAGAGCAAGAAGACATTCGTTTGCTATTTCGCGCGGCAAGAAGACATTCGTTTGCTATTTCGCAGAGCAAGAAGACATTCGTTTGCTAGTTCGCGCGGCAAGAAGACATTCGTTTGCTATTTCGCAGAGGAAGAAGACATTCGTTTGCTATTTCGCGCGGCAAGAAGACATTCGTTTGCTATTTCGCGCGGCAAGAAGACATTCGTTTGCTATTTCGCAGAGCAAGAAGACATTCGTTTGCTATTTCGCGCGGCAAGAAGACATTCGTTTCCCATTTCGAAGAGCAAGAAGACATTCGTTTGCTATTTCGCGCGGCAAGACGACATTCGTTTGCTATTTCGCAGAGCAAGAAGACATTCGTTTGCTATTTCGCAGAGCTAGATGACATTCGTTTGCTATTTCGCAGAGCAAGATGACATTCCTTTGCTATTTCGCAGAGCAAGAAGACATTCGTTTGCTATTTCGCGCGGGAAGAAGACATTCGTTTGCTATTTCGCAGAGCAAGAAGACATTCGTTTGCTACTTCGCGTGGCAAGAAGACATTCGTTTGCTATTTCGCGCGGCAAGAAGACATTCGTTTGCTATTTCGCAGAGCAAGAAGACATTCGTTTGCTATTTCGCGCGGCAAGACGACATTCGTTTGCTATTTCGCAGAGCAAGAAGACATTCGTTTGCTATTTCGCGCGGCAAGAAGACATTCGTTTGCTATTTCGCATAGCAAGAAGACATTCGTTTGCTATTTCGCAGAGCAAGATGACATTCGTTTGCTATTTCGCGCGGCAAGAAGACATTCGTTTGCTATTTCGAAGAGCAAGAAGACATTCGTTTGCTATTTCGCGCGACAAGAAGACATTCGTTTGCTATTTCGCAGAGCAAGAAGACATTCGTTTGCTATTTCGCAGAGCAAGAAGACACTCGTTTGCTATTTCGCGCGGCAAGAAGACATTCGTTTGCTATTTCGCAGAGCAAGATGACATTCCTTTGCTATTTCGCAGAGCAAGAAGACATTCGTTTGCTATTTCGCGCGGCAAGAAGACATTCGTTTGCTATTTCGCGCGGCAAGAAGACATTCGTTTGCTATTTCGCAGAGCAAGAAGACATTCGTTTGCTATTTCGTGCGGCAAGAAGACATTCGTTTGCTATTTCGCAGAGCAAGCAAACATTCCTTAGCTATTTCGCAGAGCAAGAAGACATTCGTTTGCTATTTCGCAGAGCAAGAAGACATTCGTTTGCTATTTCGTTGAGCAAGAAGACATTCGTTTGCTATTTCGCGCGGCAAGAAGACATTCGTTTGCTATGTCGCAGAGCAAGAAGACATAAGTTTGCTATTTCGCAGAGCAAGAAGACATTCGTTTGCTATTTCGCAGAGCAAGAAGACATTGGTTTGCTATTTCGCGCGGCAAGAAGACATTCGTTTGCTATTTCGCAGAGCAAGAAGACATTCCTTTGCTATTTCGCAGAGCAAGAAGACATTTGTTTGCTATTTCGCGCGGCAAGAAGACATTCGTTTGCTATTTCGCGCGGCAAGAAGACATTCGTTTGCTATTTCGCAGAGCAAGAAGACATTCGTTTGCTATTTCGCACGGCAAGAAGACATTCGTTTGCTATTTCGCAGAGCAAGAAGACATTCGTTTGCTATTTCGCGCGGCAAGAAGACATTCGTTTGCTATTTCGCAATGCAAAAAGACATTCGTTTTCTATTTCGCGCGGCAAGAAGACATTCGTTTGCTATTTCGCAGAGCAAGAAGACATTCGTTTGCTATTTCGCAGAGCAAGAAGACATTCGTTGGCTATTTCGCGCGGCAAGAAGACATTCGTTTGCTATTTCGCAGAGCAAGAAGACATTCGTTTGCTATTTCGCGCGGCAAGAAGACATTCGTTTGCTATTTCGCAGAGCAAAAAGACATTCGTTTGCTATTTCGCGCGGCAAGAAGACATTCGTTTGCTATTTCGCAGAGCAAGAAAACATTCGTTTGCTATTTCGCAGAGCAAGGAGACATTCGTTTGCTATTTCGCAGAGCAAGAAGATATTCGTTTGCTATTTCGCAGAGCAAGAAGACATTCGTTTGCTATTTCGCGCGGCAAGAAGACATTCGTTTTCTATTTCGCAGAGCAAGAAGACATTCGTTTGCTATTTCGCAGAGCAAGAAGACATTCGTTTGCTATTTCGCGCGGCAAGAAGACATTCGTTTGCTATTTCGCGCGGCAAGAAGACATTCGTTTGCTATTTCGCAGAGCAAGAAGACATTCGTTTGCTATTTTGCAGAGCAAGAAGACATTCGTTTGCTATTTCGCGCGGCAAGAAGACATTCGTTTGCTATTTCGCAGAGCAAGAAGACATTCGTTTGCTATTTCGCCGAGCAAGAAGACATTCGTTTGCTATTTCGCGCGGCAAGAAGACATTCGTTTGCTATTTCGCGCGGCAAGAAGACATTCGTTTGCTATTTCGCAGAGCAAGATGACATTCGTTTGCTATTTCGCGCGGCAAGATGACATTCGTTTGCTATTTCGCAGAGCAAGAAGACATTCGTTTGCTATTTCGCAGAGCAAGAAGACATTCGTTTGCTATTTCGCAGAGCAAGAAGACATTCGTTTGCTATTTCGCTGGGCAAGACGACATTCTTTTGCTATTTCGCGCGGCAAGAAGACATTCGTTTGCTATTTCGCAGAGCAAGAAGGCATTCGTTTGCTATTTCGCAGAGCAAGAAGACATTCGTTTGCTATTTCGCAGAGCAAGAAGACATTCCTTTGCTATTTCGCAGAGCAAGAAGACATTCGTTTGCTATTTCGCGCGGCAAGAAGACATTCGTTTGCTATTTCGCAGAGCAAGAAGACATTCGTTGGCTATTTCGCGCGGCAAGAAGACATTCGTTTGCTATTTCGCAGAGCAAGAAGACATTCGTTTGCTATTTCGCGCGGCATGAAGACATTCGTTTGCTATTTCGCAGAGCAAAAAGACATTCGTTTGCTATTTCGCGCGGCAAGAAGACATTCGTTTGCTATTTCGCAGAGCAAGAAAACATTCGTTTGCTATTTCGCAGAGCAAGGAGACATTCGTTTGCTATTTCGCAGAGCAAGAAGATATTCGTTTGCTATTTCGCAGAGCAAGAAGACATTCGTTTGCTATTTCGCGCGGCAAGAAGACATTCGTTTTCTATTTCGCAGAGCAAGAAGACATTCGTTTGCTAGTTCGCGCGGCAAGAAGACATTCGTTTGCTATTTCGCAGAGCAAGAAGACATTCGTTTGCTATTTCGCGCGGCAAGAAGACATTCGTTTGCTATTTCGCGCGGCAAGAAGACATTCGTTTGCTATTTCGCAGAGCAAGAAGACATTCGTTTGCTATTTCGCGCGGCAAGAATACATTCGTTTCCTATTTCGAAGAGCAAGAAGACATTTGTTTGCTATTTCGCGCGGCAAGACGACATTCGTTTGCTATTTCGCAGAGCAAGAAGACATTCGTTTGCTATTTCGCGCGGCAAGAAGACATTCGTTTGCTATTTCGCAGAGCAAGAAGACATTCGTTTGCTATTTCGCAGAGCAAAAAGACATTCGTTTGCTATTTCGCAAGCCAAAATGACATTCCTTTGCTATTTCGCAGAGCAAGAAGACATTCGTTTGCTATTTCGCGCGGCAAGAAGACATTCGTTTGCTATTTCGCAGAGCAAGAAGACATAAGTTTGCTATTTCGCGCGGCAAGAAGACATTCGTTTGCTATTTCGCAGAGCAAGAAGACATTCGTTTGCTATTTCGCGCGGCAAGAAGACATTCGTTTGCTATTTCGCGCGGCAAGAAGACATTCGTTTGCTATTTCGCAGAGCAAGAAGACATTCGTTTGCTATTTCGCAGAGCAAGAAGACATTCGTTTGCTATTTCGCGCGGCAAGAAGACATTCGTTTGCTATTTCGCATAGCAAGAAGACATTCGTTTGCTATTTCGCGCGGCAAGAAGACATTCGTTTGCTATTTCGCAGAGCAAGAAGACATTCGTTTGCTATTTCGCAGAGCAAGAAGACATTCGTTTGCTATTTCGCTGGGCAAGAAGACATTCGTTTGCTATTTCGCGCGGCAAGAAGACATTCGTTTGCTATTTCGCGCGGCAAGAAGACATTCGTTTGCTATTTCGCAGAGCAAGAAGACATTCGTTTGCTATTTCGCGCGGCAAGAAGACATTCGTTTGCTATTTCGCAGAGCAAGAAGACATTCGTTTGCTATTTCGCAGAGCAAGAAGACATTCGTTTGCTATTTCGCAGAGCAAGAAGACATTCCTTTGCTATTTCGCAGAGCAAGAAGACATTCGTTTGCTATTTCGCGTGGCAAGAAGACATTCGTTTGCTATTTCGCAGAGCAAGAAGACATTCGTTTGCTATTTCGCGCGGCAAGCAGACATTCGTTTGCTATTTCGCAGAGCAAGAAGACATTCGTTTGCTATTTCGCAGAGCAAGAAGACATTCGTTTGCTATTTCGCAGAGCAAGAAGACATTCCTTTGCTATTTCGCAGAGCAAGAAGACATTCGTTTGCTATTTCGCGCGGCAAGAAGACATTCGTTTGCTATTTCGCGCGGCAAGAAGACATTCGTTTGCTATTTCGCAGAGCAAGAAGACATTCGTTTGCTATTTCGCGCGGCAAGAAGACATTCGTTTGCTATTTCGCACGGCAAGAAGACATTCGTTTGCTATTTCGCGCGGCAAGAAGACATTCGTTTGCTATTTCGCAGAGCAAGACGACATTCGTTTGCTATTTCGCGTGGCAAGAAGACATTCGTTTGCTCTTTCGCAGAGCAAGAAGACATTCGTTTGCTATTTCGCAGAGCAAGAAGACATTCGTTTGCTATTTCGCAGAGCAAGCAGACATTCTTTTGCTATTTCGCAGAGCAAGAAGACATTCGTTTGCTATTTCGCGCGGCAAGAAGACATTCGTTTGAAATTTCGCGCGGCAAGAAGACATTCGTTTGCTATTTCGCAGAGCAAGATGACATTCGTTTGCTATTTCGCGCGGCAAGAAGACATTCGTTTGCTATTTCGCAGAGCAAGAAGACATTCGTTTGCTATTTCGCAGAGCAAGAAAACATTCGTTTGCTATTTCGCAGAGCAAGAAGACATTCGTTTGCTATTTCGCTGGGCAAGAAGACATTCGTTTGCCATTTCGCGCGGCAAGAAGACATTCGTTTGCTATTTCGCAGAGCAAGAAGGCATTCGTTTGCTATTTCGCAGAGCAAGAAGACAGTCGTTTGCTATTTCGCGCGGCAAGAAGACATTCGTTTGCTATTTCGCAGAGCAAGAAGACATTCCTTTGCTATTTCGCAGAGCAAGATGACAATCGTTTGCTATTTCGCGCGGCAAGAAGAAATTCGTTTGCTATTTCGCAGAGCAAGAAGACATTCGTTTGCTATTTCGCGCGGCAAGAAGACATTCGTTTGCTATTTCGCAGAACAAGAAGACATTCGTTTGCTATTTCGCGCGGCAAGAAGACATTCGTTTGCTATTTCGCAGAGCAAAAAGACATTCGTTTGCTATTTCGTGCGGCAAGAAGCCATTCGTTTGCTATTTCGCAGAGCAAGAAGACATTCGTTTGCTATTTCGCAGAGCAAGACGACATTCGTTTGCTATTTCGCAGAGCAAGAAGACATTCGTTTGCTATTTCGCGCGGCAAGAAGACATTCGTTTGCTATTTCGCAGAGCAAGAAGACATTCGTTTGCTAGTTCGCGCGGCAAGAAGACATTCGTTTGCTATTTCGCAGAGGAAGAAGACATTCGTTTGCTATTTCGCGCGGCAAGAAGACATTCGTTTGCTATTTCGCGCGGCAAGAAGACATTCGTTTGCTATTTCGCAGAGCAAGAAGACATTCGTTTGCTATTTCGCGCGGCAAGAAGACATTCGTTTCCCATTTCGAAGAGCAAGAAGACATTCGTTTGCTATTTCGCGCGGCAAGACGACATTCGTTTGCTATTTCGCAGAGCAAGAAGACATTCGTTTGCTATTTCGCAGAGCTAGATGACATTCGTTTGCTATTTCGCAGAGCAAGATGACATTCCTTTGCTATTTCGCAGAGCAAGAAGACATTCGTTTGCTATTTCGCGCGGGAAGAAGACATTCGTTTGCTATTTCGCAGAGCAAGAAGACATTCGTTTGCTACTTCGCGTGGCAAGAAGACATTCGTTTGCTATTTCGCGCGGCAAGAAGACATTCGTTTGCTATTTCGCAGAGCAAGAAGACATTCGTTTGCTATTTCGCGCGGCAAGACGACATTCGTTTGCTATTTCGCAGAGCAAGAAGACATTCGTTTGCTATTTCGCGCGGCAAGAAGACATTCGTTTGCTATTTCGCATAGCAAGAAGACATTCGTTTGCTATTTCGCAGAGCAAGATGACATTCGTTTGCTATTTCGCGCGGCAAGAAGACATTCGTTTGCTATTTCGAAGAGCAAGAAGACATTCGTTTGCTATTTCGCGCGACAAGAAGACATTCGTTTGCTATTTCGCAGAGCAAGAAGACATTCGTTTGCTATTTCGCAGAGCAAGAAGACATTCGTTTGCTATTTCGCGCGGCAAGAAGACATTCGTTTGCTATTTCGCAGAGCAAGATGACATTCCTTTGCTATTTCGCAGAGCAAGAAGACATTCGTTTGCTATTTCGCGCGGCAAGAAGACATTCGTTTGCTATTTCGCGCGGCAAGAAGACATTCGTTTGCTTTTTCGCAGAGCAAGAAGACATTCGTTTGCTATTTCGTGCGGCAAGAAGACATTCGTTTGCTATTTCGCAGAGCAAGCAAACATTCCTTAGCTATTTCGCAGAGCAAGAAGACATTCGTTTGCTATTTCGCAGAGCAAGAAGACATTCGTTTGCTATTTCGTTGAGCAAGAAGACATTCGTTTGCTATTTCGCGCGGCAAGAGGACATTCGTTTGCTATTTCGCAGAGCAAGAAGACATAAGTTTGCTATTTCGCAGAGCAAGAAGACATTCGTTTGCTATTTCGCAGAGCAAGAAGACATTGGTTTGCTATTTCGCGCGGCAAGAAGACATTCGTTTGCTATTTCGCAGAGCAAGAAGACATTCCTTTGCTATTTCGCAGAGCAAGAAGACATTTGTTTGCTATTTCGCGCGGCAAGAAGACATTCGTTTGCTATTTCGCGCGGCAAGAAGACATTCGTTTGCTATTTCGCAGAGCAAGAAGACATTCGTTTGCTATTTCGCACGGCAAGAAGACATTCGTTTGCTATTTCGCAGAGCAAGAAGACATTCGTTTGCTATTTCGCGCGGCAAGAAGACATTCGTTTGCTATTTCGCAATGCAAAAAGACATTCGTTTTCTATTTCGCGCGGCAAGAAGACATTCGTTTGCTATTTCGCAGAGCAAGAAGACATTCGTTTGCTATTTCGCAGAGCAAGAAGACATTCGTTGGCTATTTCGCGCGGCAAGAAGACATTCGTTTGCTATTTCGCAGAGCAAGAAGACATTCGTTTGCTATTTCGCGCGGCAAGAAGACATTCGTTTGCTATTTCGCAGAGCAAAAAGACATTCGTTTGCTATTTCGCGCGGCAAGAAGACATTCGTTTGCTATTTCGCAGAGCAAGAAAACATTCGTTTGCTATTTCGCAGAGCAAGGAGACATTCGTTTGCTATTTCGCGCGGCAAGAAGACATTCGTTTGCTATTTCGCGCGGCAAGAAGACATTCGTTTGCTATTTCGCGCGGCAAGAAGACATTCGTTTGCTTTTTCGCAGAGCAAGAAGACATTCGTTTGCTATTTCGTGCGGCAAGAAGACATTCGTTTGCTATTTCGCAGAGCAAGCAAACATTCCTTAGCTATTTCGCAGAGCAAGAAGACATTCGTTTGCTATTTCGCAGAGCAAGAAGACATTCGTTTGCTATTTCGTTGAGCAAGAAGACATTCGTTTGCTATTTCGCGCGGCAAGAAGACATTCGTTTGCTATTTCGCAGAGCAAGAAGACATAAGTTTGCTATTTCGCAGAGCAAGAAGACATTCGTTTGCTATTTCGCAGAGCAAGAAGACATTGGTTTGCTATTTCGCGCGGCAAGAAGACATTCGTTTGCTATTTCGCAGTGCAAGAAGACATTCCTTTGCTATTTCGCAGAGCAAGAAGACATTTGTTTGCTATTTCGCGCGGCAAGAAGACATTCGTTTGCTATTTCGCGCGGCAAGAAGACATTCGTTTGCTATTTCGCAGAGCAAGAAGACATTCGTTTGCTATTTCGCACGGCAAGAAGACATTCGTTTGCTATTTCGCAGAGCAAGAAGACATTCGTTTGCTATTTCGCGCGGCAAGAAGACATTCGTTTGCTATTTCGCAATGCAAAAAGACATTCGTTTTCTATTTCGCGCGGCAAGAAGACATTCCTTTGCTATTTCGCAGAGCAAGAAGACATTCGTTTGCTATTTCGCAGAGCAAGAAGACATTGGTTTGCTATTTCGCGCGGCAAGAAGACATTCGTTTGCTATTTCGCAGAGCAAGAAGACATTCCTTTGCTATTTCGCAGAGCAAGAAGACATTTGTTTGCTATTTCGCGCGGCAAGAAGACATTCGTTTGCTATTTCGCGCGGCAAGAAGACATTCGTTTGCTATTTCGCAGAGCAAGAAGACATTCGTTTGCTATTTCGCACGGCAAGAAGACATTCGTTTGCTATTTCGCAGAGCAAGAAGACATTCGTTTGCTATTTCGCGCGGCAAGAAGACATTCGTTTGCTATTTCGCAATGCAAAAAGACATTCGTTTTCTATTTCGCGCGGCAAGAAGACATTCGTTTGCTATTTCGCAGAGCAAGAAGACATTCGTTTGCTATTTCGCAGAGCAAGAAGACATTCGTTTGCTATTTCGCGCGGCAAGAAGACATTCGTTTGCTATTTCGCAGAGCAAAAAGACATTCGTTTGCTATTTCGCGCGGCAAGAAGACATTCGTTTGCTATTTCGCAGAGCAAGAAAACATTCGTTTGCTATTTCGCAGAGCAAGGAGACATTCGTTTGCTATTTCGCAGAGCAAGAAGACATTCGTTTGCTATTTCGCCGAGCAAGAAGACATTCGTTTGCTATTTCGCGCGGCAAGAAGACATTCGTTTGCTATTTCGCGCGGCAAGAAGACATTCGTTTGCTATTTCGCAGAGCAAGATGACATTCGTTTGCTATTTCGCGCGGCAAGATGACATTCGTTTGCTATTTCGCAGAGCAAGAAGACATTCGTTTGCTATTTCGCAGAGCAAGAAGACATTCGTTTGCTATTTCGCAGAGCAAGAAGACATTCGTTTGCTATTTCGCTGGGCAAGACGACATTCTTTTGCTATTTCGCGCGGCAAGAAGACATTCGTTTGCTATTTCGCAGAGCAAGAAGGCATTCGTTTGCTATTTCGCAGAGCAAGAAGACATTCGTTTGCTATTTCGCAGAGCAAGAAGACATTCCTTTGCTATTTCGCAGAGCAAGAAGACATTCGTTTGCTATTTCGCGCGGCAAGAAGACATTCGTTTGCTATTTCGCAGAGCAAGAAGACATTCGTTGGCTATTTCGCGCGGCAAGAAGACATTCGTTTGCTATTTCGCAGAGCAAGAAGACATTCGTTTGCTATTTCGCGCGGCAAGAAGACATTCGTTTGCTATTTCGCAGAGCAAAATGACATTCGTTTGCTATTTCGCGCGGCAAGAAGACATTCGTTTGCTATTTCGCAGAGCAAGACAACATTCGTTTGCTATTTCGCAGAGCAAGGAGACATTCGTTTGCTATTTCGCAGAGCAAGAAGATATTCGTTTGCTATTTCGCAGAGCAAGAAGACATTCGTTTGCTATTTCGCGCGGCAAGAAGACATTCGTTTTCTATTTCGCAGAGCAAGAAGACATTCGTTTGCTAGTTCGCGCGGCAAGAAGACATTCGTTTGCTATTTCGCAGAGCAAGAAGACATTCGTTTGCTATTTCGCGCGGCAAGAAGACATTCGTTTGCTATTTCGCGCGGCAAGAAGACATTCGTTTGCTATTTCGCAGAGCAAGAAGACATTCGTTTGCTATTTCGCGCGGCAAGAATACATTCGTTTCCTATTTCGAAGAGCAAGAAGACATTTGTTTGCTATTTCGCGCGGCAAGACGACATTCGTTTGCTATTTCGCAGAGCAAGAAGACATTCGTTTGCTATTTCGCGCGGCAAGAAGACATTCGTTTGCTATTTCGCAGAGCAAGAAGACATTCGTTTGCTATTTCGCAGAGCAAAAAGACATTCGTTTGCTATTTCGCAAGCCAAAATGACATTCCTTTGCTATTTCAAAGAGAAAGAAGACATTCGTTTGCTATTTCGCGCGGCAAGAAGACATTCGTTTGCTATTTCGCAGAGCAAGAAGACATTCGTTTGCTATTTCGCGCGGCAAGAAGACATTCGTTTGCTATTTCGCAGAGCAAGAAGACATTCGTTTGCTATTTCGCAAAGCAAGAAGACATTCGTTTGCTATTTCGCGCGGCAAGAAGACATTCGTTTGCTATTTCGCATAGCAAGAAGACATTCGTTTGCTATTTCGCGCGGCAAGAAGACATTCGTTTGCTATTTCGCAGAGCAAGAAGACATTCGTTTGCTATTTCGCAGAGCAAGAAGACATTCGTTTGCTATTTCGCTGGGCAAGAAGACATTCGTTTGCTATTTCGCGCGGCAAGAAGACATTCGTTTGCTATTTCGCGCGGCAAGAAGACATTCGTTTGCTATTTCGCAGAGCAAGAAGACATTCGTTTGCTATTTCGCGCGGCAAGAAGACATTCGTTTGCTATTTCGCAGAGCAAGAAGACATTCGTTTGCTATTTCGCAGAGCAAGAAGACATTCGTTTGCTATTTCGCAGAGCAAGAAGACATTCCTTTGCTATTTCGCAGAGCAAGAAGACATTCGTTTGCTATTTCGCGTGGCAAGAAGACATTCGTTTGCTATTTCGCAGAGCAAGAAGACATTCGTTTGCTATTTCGCGCGGCAAGCAGACATTCGTTTGCTATTTCGCAGAGCAAGAAGACATTCGTTTGCTATTTCGCAGAGCAAGAAGACATTCGTTTGCTATTTCGCAGAGCAAGAAGACATTCCTTTGCTATTTCGCAGAGCAAGAAGACATTCGTTTGCTATTTCGCGCGGCAAGAAGACATTCGTTTGCTATTTCGCGCGGCAAGAAGACATTCGTTTGCTATTTCGCAGAGCAAGAAGACATTCGTTTGCTATTTCGCGCGGCAAGAAGACATTCGTTTGCTATTTCGCAGAGCAAGACGACATTCGTTTGCTATTTCGCGTGGCAAGAAGACATTCGTTTGCTCTTTCGCAGAGCAAGAAGACATTCGTTTACTATTTCGCAGAGCAAGAAGACATTCGTTTGCTATTTCGCAGAGCAAGCAGACATTCTTTTGCTATTTCGCAGAGCAAGAAGACATTCGTTTGCTATTTCGCGCGGCAAGAAGACATTCGTTTGCTATTTCGCGCGGCAAGAAGACATTCGTTTGCTATTTCGCAGAGCAAGATGACATTCGTTTGCTATTTCGCGCGGCAAGAAGACATTCGTTTGCTATTTCGCAGAGCAAGAAGACATTCGTTTGCTATTTCGCAGAGCAAGAAAACATTCGTTTGCTATTTCGCAGAGCAAGAAGACATTCGTTTGCTATTTCGCTGGGCAAGAAGACATTCGTTTGCCATTTCGCGCGGCAAGAAGACATTCGTTTGCTATTTCGCAGAGCAAGAAGGCATTCGTTTGCTATTTCGCAGAGCAAGAAGACAGTCGTTTGCTATTTCGCGCGGCAAGAAGACATTCGTTTGCTATTTCGCAGAGCAAGAAGACATTCCTTTGCTATTTCGCAGAGCAAGATGACAATCGTTTGCTATTTCGCGCGGCAAGAAGACATTCGTTTGCTATTTCGCAGAGCAAGAAGACATTCGTTTGCTATTTCGCGCGGCAAGAAGACATTCGTTTGCTATTTCGCAGAACAAGAAGACATTCGTTTGCTATTTCGCGCGGCAAGAAGACATTCGTTTGCTATTTCGCAGAGCAAAAAGACATTCGTTTGCTATTTCGTGCGGCAAGAAGCCATTCGTTTGCTATTTCGCAGAGCAAGAAGACATTCGTTTGCTATTTCGCAGAGCAAGAAGACATTCGTTTGCTATTTCGCAGAGCAAGAAGACATTCGTTTGCTATTTCGCGCGGCAAGAAGACATTCGTTTGCTATTTCGCAGAGCAAGAAGACATTCGTTTGCTAGTTCGCGCGGCAAGAAGACATTCGTTTGCTATTTCGCAGAGGAAGAAGACATTCGTTTGCTATTTCGCGCGGCAAGAAGACATTCGTTTGCTATTTCGCGCGGCAAGAAGACATTCGTTTGCTATTTCGCAGAGCAAGAAGACATTCGTTTGCTATTTCGCGCGGCAAGAAGACATTCGTTTCCCATTTCGAAGAGCAAGAAGACATTCGTTTGCTATTTCGCGCGGCAAGACGACATTCGTTTGCTATTTCGCAGAGCAAGAAGACATTCGTTTGCTATTTCGCAGAGCTAGATGACATTCGTTTGCTATTTCGCAGAGCAAGATGACATTCCTTTGCTATTTCGCAGAGCAAGAAGACATTCGTTTGCTATTTCGCGCGGGAAGAAGACATTCGTTTGCTATTTCGCAGAGCAAGAAGACATTCGTTTGCTACTTCGCGTGGCAAGAAGACATTCGTTTGCTATTTCGCGCGGCAAGAAGACATTCGTTTGCTATTTCGCAGAGCAAGAAGACATTCGTTTGCTATTTCGCGCGGCAAGACGACATTCGTTTGCTATTTCGCAGAGCAAGAAGACATTCGTTTGCTATTTCGCGCGGCAAGAAGACATTCGTTTGCTATTTCGCATAGCAAGAAGACATTCGTTTGCTATTTCGCAGAGCAAGATGACATTCGTTTGCTATTTCGCGCGGCAAGAAGACATTCGTTTGCTATTTCGAAGAGCAAGAAGACATTCGTTTGCTATTTCGCGCGACAAGAAGACATTCGTTTGCTATTTCGCAGAGCAAGAAGACATTCGTTTGCTATTTCGCAGAGCAAGAAGACATTCGTTTGCTATTTCGCGCGGCAAGAAGACATTCGTTTGCTATTTCGCAGAGCAAGATGACATTCCTTTGCTATTTCGCAGAGCAAGAAGACATTCGTTTGCTATTTCGCGCGGCAAGAAGACATTCGTTTGCTATTTCGCGCGGCAAGAAGACATTCGTTTGCTATTTCGCAGAGCAAGAAGACATTCGTTTGCTATTTCGTGCGGCAAGAAGACATTCGTTTGCTATTTCGCAGAGCAAGCAAACATTCCTTAGCTATTTCGCAGAGCAAGAAGACATTCGTTTGCTATTTCGCTGGGCAAGAAGACATTCGTTTGCTATTTCGCGCGGCAAGAAGACATTCGTTTGCTATTTCGCAGAGCAAGAAGACATAAGTTTGCTATTTCGCGCGGCAAGAAGACATTCGTTTGCTATTTCGCAGAGCAAGAAGACATTCGTTTGCTATTTCGCGCGGCAAGAAGACATTCGTTTGCTATTTCGCGCGGCAAGAAGACATTCGTTTGCTATTTCGCAGAGCAAGAAGACATTCGTTTGCTATTTCGCAAAGCAAGAAGACATTCGTTTGCTATTTCGCGCGGCAAGAAGACATTCGTTTGCTATTTCGCATAGCAAGAAGACATTCGTTTGCTATTTCGCGCGGCAAGAAGACATTCGTTTGCTATTTCGCAGAGCAAGAAGACATTCGTTTGCTATTTCGCAGAGCAAGAAGACATTCGTTTGCTATTTCGCTGGGCAAGAAGGCATTCGTTTGCTATTTCGCGCGGCAAGAAGACATTCGTTTGCTATTTCGCGCGGCAAGAAGACATTCGTTTGCTATTTCGCAGAGCAAGAAGACATTCGTTTGCTATTTCGCGCGGCAAGAAGACATTCGTTTGCTATTTCGCAGAGCAAGAAGACATTCGTTTGCTATTTCGCAGAGCAAGAAGACATTCGTTTGCTATTTCGCAGAGCAAGAAGACATTCCTTTGCTATTTCGCAGAGCAAGAAGACATTCGTTTGCTATTTCGCGTGGCAAGAAGACATTCGTTTGCTATTTCGCAGAGCAAGAAGACATTCGTTTGCTATTTCGCGCGGCAAGCAGACATTCGTTTGCTATTTCGCAGAGCAAGAAGACATTCGTTTGCTATTTCGCAGAGCAAGAAGACATTCGTTTGCTATTTCGCAGAGCAAGAAGACATTCCTTTGCTATTTCGCAGAGCAAGAAGACATTCGTTTGCTATTTCGCGCGGCAAGAAGACATTCGTTTGCTATTTCGCGCGGCAAGAAGACATTCGTTTGCTATTTCGCAGAGCAAGAAGACATTCGTTTGCTATTTCGCGCGGCAAGAAGACATTCGTTTGCTATTTCGCACGGCAAGAAGACATTCGTTTGCTATTTCGCGCGGCAAGAAGACATTCGTTTGCTATTTCGCAGAGCAAGACGACATTCGTTTGCTATTTCGCGTGGCAAGAAGACATTCGTTTGCTCTTTCGCAGAGCAAGAAGACATTCGTTTACTATTTCGCAGAGCAAGAAGACATTCGTTTGCTATTTCGCAGAGCAAGCAGACATTCTTTTGCTATTTCGCAGAGCAAGAAGACATTCGTTTGCTATTTCGCGCGGCAAGAAGACATTCGTTTGCTATTTCGCGCGGCAAGAAGACATTCGTTTGCTATTTCGCAGAGCAAGATGACATTCGTTTGCTATTTCGCGCGGCAAGAAGACATTCGTTTGCTATTTCGCAGAGCAAGAAGACATTCGTTTGCTATTTCGCAGAGCAAGAAAACATTCGTTTGCTATTTCGCAGAGCAAGAAGACATTCGTTTGCTATTTCGCTGGGCAAGAAGACATTCGTTTGCCATTTCGCGCGGCAAGAAGACATTCGTTTGCTATTTCGCAGAGCAAGAAGGCATTCGTTTGCTATTTCGCAGAGCAAGAAGACAGTCGTTTGCTATTTCGCGCGGCAAGAAGACATTCGTTTGCTATTTCGCAGAGCAAGAAGACATTCCTTTGCTATTTCGCAGAGCAAGATGACAATCGTTTGCTATTTCGCGCGGCAAGAAGACATTCGTTTGCTATTTCGCAGAGCAAGAAGACATTCGTTTGCTATTTCGCGCGGCAAGAAGACATTCGTTTGCTATTTCGCAGAACAAGAAGACATTCGTTTGCTATTTCGCGCGGCAAGAAGACATTCGTTTGCTATTTCGCAGAGCAAAAAGACATTCGTTTGCTATTTCGTGCGGCAAGAAGCCATTCGTTTGCTATTTCGCAGAGCAAGAAGACATTCGTTTGCTATTTCGCAGAGCAAGAAGACATTCGTTTGCTATTTCGCAGAGCAAGAAGACATTCGTTTGCTATTTCGCGCGGCAAGAAGACATTCGTTTGCTATTTCGCAGAGCAAGAAGACATTCGTTTGCTAGTTCGCGCGGCAAGAAGACATTCGTTTGCTATTTCGCAGAGGAAGAAGACATTCGTTTGCTATTTCGCGCGGCAAGAAGACATTCGTTTGCTATTTCGCGCGGCAAGAAGACATTCGTTTGCTATTTCGCAGAGCAAGAAGACATTCGTTTGCTATTTCGCGCGGCAAGAAGACATTCGTTTCCCATTTCGAAGAGCAAGAAGACATTCGTTTGCTATTTCGCGCGGCAAGACGACATTCGTTTGCTATTTCGCAGAGCAAGAAGACATTCGTTTGCTATTTCGCAGAGCTAGATGACATTCGTTTGCTATTTCGCAGAGCAAGATGACATTCCTTTGCTATTTCGCAGAGCAAGAAGACATTCGTTTGCTATTTCGCGCGGGAAGAAGACATTCGTTTGCTATTTCGCAGAGCAAGAAGACATTCGTTTGCTACTTCGCGTGGCAAGAAGACATTCGTTTGCTATTTCGCGCGGCAAGAAGACATTCGTTTGCTATTTCGCAGAGCAAGAAGACATTCGTTTGCTATTTCGCGCGGCAAGACGACATTCGTTTGCTATTTCGCAGAGCAAGAAGACATTCGTTTGCTATTTCGCGCGGCAAGAAGACATTCGTTTGCTATTTCGCATAGCAAGAAGACATTCGTTTGCTATTTCGCAGAGCAAGATGACATTCGTTTGCTATTTCGCGCGGCAAGAAGACATTCGTTTGCTATTTCGAAGAGCAAGAAGACATTCGTTTGCTATTTCGCGCGACAAGAAGACATTCGTTTGCTATTTCGCAGAGCAAGAAGACATTCGTTTGCTATTTCGCAGAGCAAGAAGACATTCGTTTGCTATTTCGCGCGGCAAGAAGACATTCGTTTGCTATTTCGCAGAGCAAGATGACATTCCTTTGCTATTTCGCAGAGCAAGAAGACATTCGTTTGCTATTTCGCGCGGCAAGAAGACATTCGTTTGCTATTTCGCGCGGCAAGAAGACATTCGTTTGCTATTTCGCAGAGCAAGAAGACATTCGTTTGCTATTTCGTGCGGCAAGAAGACATTCGTTTGCTATTTCGCAGAGCAAGCAAACATTCCTTAGCTATTTCGCAGAGCAAGAAGACATTCGTTTGCTATTTCGCAGAGCAAGAAGACATTCGTTTGCTATTTCGTTGAGCAAGAAGACATTCGTTTGCTATTTCGCGCGGCAAGAAGACATTCGTTTGCTATTTCGCAGAGCAAGAAGACATAAGTTTGCTATTTCGCAGAGCAAGAAGACATTCGTTTGCTATTTCGCAGAGCAAGAAGACATTGGTTTGCTATTTCGCGCGGCAAGAAGACATTCGTTTGCTATTTCGCAGAGCAAGAAGACATTCCTTTGCTATTTCGCAGAGCAAGAAGACATTTGTTTGCTATTTCGCGCGGCAAGAAGACATTCGTTTGCTATTTCGCGCGGCAAGAAGACATTCGTTTGCTATTTCGCAGAGCAAGAAGACATTCCTTTGCTATTTCGCAGAGCAAGAAGACATTTGTTTGCTATTTCGCGCGGCAAGAAGACATTCGTTTGCTATTTCGCGCGGCAAGAAGACATTCCTTTGCTATTTCGCAGAGCAAGAAGACATTCGTTTGCTATTTCGCGCGGCAAGAAGACATTCGTTTGCTATTTCGCAGAGCAAGAAGACATTCGTTGGCTATTTCGCGCGGCAAGACGACATTCGTTTGCTATTTCGCAGAGCAAGAAGACATTCGTTTGCTATTTCGCGCGGCAAAAAGACATTCGTTTGCTATTTCGCGCGGCAAGAAGACATTCGTTTGCTATTTCGCGCGGCAAGAAGACATTCGTTTGCTATTTCGCAGAGCAAGAAGACATTCGTTTGCTATTTCGCAGAGCAAGGAGACATTCGTTTGCTATTTCGCAGAGCAAGAAGATATTCGTTTGCTATTTCGCAGAGCAAGAAGACATTCGTTTGCTATTTCGCGCGGCAAGAAGACATTCGTTTTCTATTGCGCAGAGCAAGAAGACATTCGTTTGCTAGTTCGCGCGGCAAGAAGACATTCGTTTGCTATTTCGCAGAGCAAGAAGACATTCGTTTGCTATTTCGCGCGGCAAGAAGACATTCGTTTGCTATTTCGCGCGGCAAGAAGACATTCGTTTGCTATTTCGCAGAGCAAGAAGACATTCGTTTGCTATTTCGCGCGGCAAGAATACATTCGTTTCCTATTTCGAAGAGCAAGAAGACATTTGTTTGCTATTTCGCGCGGCAAGACGACATTCGTTTGCTATTTCGCAGAGCAAGAAGACATTCGTTTGCTATTTCGCGCGGCAAGAAGACATTCGTTTGCTATTTCGCAGAGCAAGAAGACATTCGTTTGCTATTTCGCAGAGCAAAAAGACATTCGTTTGCTATTTCGCAAGCCAAAATGACATTCCTTTGCTATTTCGCAGAGCAAGAAGACATTCGTTTGCTATTTCGCGCGGCAAGAAGACATTCGTTTGCTATTTCGCAGAGCAAGAAGACATAAGTTTGCTATTTCGCGCGGCAAGAAGACATTCGTTTGCTATTTCGCAGAGCAAGAAGACATTCGTTTGCTATTTCGCGCGGCAAGAAGACATTCGTTTGCTATTTCGCGCGGCAAGAAGACATTCGTTTGCTATTTCGCAGAGCAAGAAGACATTCGTTTGCTATTTCGCAGAGCAAGAAGACATTCGTTTGCTATTTCGCGCGGCAAGAAGACATTCGTTTGCTATTTCGCATAGCAAGAAGACATTCGTTTGCTATTTCGCGCGGCAAGAAGACATTCGTTTGCTATTTCGCAGAGCAAGAAGACATTCGTTTGCTATTTCGCAGAGCAAGAAGACATTCGTTTGCTATTTCGCTGGGCAAGAAGACATTCGTTTGCTATTTCGCGCGGCAAGAAGACATTCGTTTGCTATTTCGCGCGGCAAGAAGACATTAGTTTGCTATTTCGCAGAGCAAGAAGACATTCGTTTTCTATTTCGCGCGGCAAGAAGACATTCGTTTGCTTTTTCGCAGAGCAAGAAGACATTCGTTTGCTATTTCGCAGAGCAAGAAGACATTCGTTTGCTATTTCGCAGAGCAAGAAGACATTCCTTTGCTATTTCGCAGAGCAAGAAGACATTCGTTTGCTATTTCGCGTGGCAAGAAGACATTCGTTTGCTATTTCGCAGAGCAAGAAGACATTCGTTTGCTATTTCGCGCGGCAAGCAGACATTCGTTTGCTATTTCGCAGAGCAAGAAGACATTCGTTTGCTATTTCGCAGAGCAAGAAGACATTCGTTTGCTATTTCGCAGAGCAAGAAGACATTCCTTTGCTATTTCGCAGAGCAAGAAGACATTCGTTTGCTATTTCGCGCGGCAAGAAGACATTCGTTTGCTATTTCGCGCGGCAAGAAGACATTCGTTTGCTATTTCGCAGAGCAAGAAGACATTCGTTTGCTATTTCGCGCGGCAAGAAGACATTCGTTTGCTATTTCGCACGGCAAGAAGACATTCGTTTGCTATTTCGCGCGGCAAGAAGACATTCGTTTGCTATTTCGCAGAGCAAGACGACATTCGTTTGCTATTTCGAGTGGCAAGAAGACATTCGTTTGCTCTTTCGCAGAGCAAGAAGACATTCGTTTGCTATTTCGCAGAGCAAGAAGACATTCGTTTGCTATTTCGCAGAGCAAGCAGACATTCTTTTGCTATTTCGCAGAGCAAGAAGACATTCGTTTGCTATTTCGCGCGGCAAGAAGACATTCGTTTGCTATTTCGCGCGGCAAGAAGACATTCGTTTGCTATTTCGCAGAGCAAGATGACATTCGTTTGCTATTTCGCGCGGCAAGAAGACATTCGTTTGCTATTTCGCAGAGCAAGAAGACATTCGTTTGCTATTTCGCAGAGCAAGAAAACATTCGTTTGCTATTTCGCAGAGCAAGAAGACATTCGTTTGCTATTTCGCTGGGCAAGAAGACATTCGTTTGCCATTTCGCGCGGCAAGAAGACATTCGTTTGCTATTTCGCAGAGCAAGAAGGCATTCGTTTGCTATTTCGCAGAGCAAGAAGACAGTGGTTTGCTATTTCGCGCGGCAAGAAGACATTCGTTTGCTATTTCGCAGAGCAAGAAGACATTCCTTTGCTATTTCGCAGAGCAAGATGACAATCGTTTGCTATTTCGCGCGGCAAGAAGACATTCGTTTGCTATTTCGCAGAGCAAGAAGACATTCGTTTGCTATTTCGCGCGGCAAGAAGACATTCGTTTGCTATTTCGCAGAACAAGAAGACATTCGTTTGCTATTTCGCGCGGCAAGAAGACATTCGTTTGCTATTTCGCAGAGCAAAAAGACATTCGTTTGCTATTTCGTGCGGCAAGAAGCCATTCGTTTGCTATTTCGCAGAGCAAGAAGACATTCGTTTGCTATTTCGCAGAGCAAGAAGACATTCGTTTGCTATTTCGCAGAGCAAGAAGACATTCGTTTGCTATTTCGCGCGGCAAGAAGACATTCGTTTGCTATTTCGCAGAGCAAGAAGACATTCGTTTGCTAGTTCGCGCGGCAAGAAGACATTCGTTTGCTATTTCGCAGAGGAAGAAGACATTCGTTTGCTATTTCGCGCGGCAAGAAGACATTCGTTTGCTATTTCGCGCGGCAAGAAGACATTCGTTTGCTATTTCGCAGAGCAAGAAGACATTCGTTTGCTATTTCGCGCGGCAAGAAGACATTCGTTTCCCATTTCGAAGAGCAAGAAGACATTCGTTTGCTATTTCGCGCGGCAAGACGACATTCGTTTGCTATTTCGCAGAGCAAGAAGACATTCGTTTGCTATTTCGCAGAGCTAGATGACATTCGTTTGCTATTTCGCAGAGCAAGATGACATTCCTTTGCTATTTCGCAGAGCAAGAAGACATTCGTTTGCTATTTCGCGCGGGAAGAAGACATTCGTTTGCTATTTCGCAGAGCAAGAAGACATTCGTTTGCTACTTCGCGTGGCAAGAAGACATTCGTTTGCTATTTCGCGCGGCAAGAAGACATTCGTTTGCTATTTCGCAGAGCAAGAAGACATTCGTTTGCTATTTCGCGCGGCAAGACGACATTCGTTTGCTATTTCGCAGAGCAAGAAGACATTCGTTTGCTATTTCGCGCGGCAAGAAGACATTCGTTTGCTATTTCGCATAGCAAGAAGACATTCGTTTGCTATTTCGCAGAGCAAGATGACATTCGTTTGCTATTTCGCGCGGCAAGAAGACATTCGTTTGCTATTTCGAAGAGCAAGAAGACATTCGTTTGCTATTTCGCGCGACAAGAAGACATTCGTTTGCTATTTCGCAGAGCAAGAAGACATTCGTTTGCTATTTCGCAGAGCAAGAAGACATTCGTTTGCTATTTCGCGCGGCAAGAAGACATTCGTTTGCTATTTCGCAGAGCAAGATGACATTCCTTTGCTATTTCGCAGAGCAAGAAGACATTCGTTTGCTATTTCGCGCGGCAAGAAGACATTCGTTTGCTATTTCGCGCGGCAAGAAGACATTCGTTTGCTATTTCGCAGAGCAAGAAGACATTCGTTTGCTATTTCGTGCGGCAAGAAGACATTCGTTTGCTATTTCGCAGAGCAAGCAAACATTCCTTAGCTATTTCGCAGAGCAAGAAGACATTCGTTTGCTATTTCGCAGAGCAAGAAGACATTCGTTTGCTATTTCGTTGAGCAAGAAGACATTCGTTTGCTATTTCGCGCGGCAAGAAGACATTCGTTTGCTATTTCGCAGAGCAAGAAGACATAAGTTTGCTATTTCGCAGAGCAAGAAGACATTCGTTTGCTATTTCGCAGAGCAAGAAGACATTGGTTTGCTATTTCGCGCGGCAAGAAGACATTCGTTTGCTATTTCGCAGAGCAAGAAGACATTCCTTTGCTATTTCGCAGAGCAAGAAGACATTTGTTTGCTATTTCGCGCGGCAAGAAGACATTCGTTTGCTATTTCGCGCGGCAAGAAGACATTCGTTTGCTATTTCGCAGAGCAAGAAGACATTCGTTTGCTATTTCGCACGGCAAGAAGACATTCGTTTGCTATTTCGCAGAGCAAGAAGACATTCGTTTGCTATTTCGCGCGGCAAGAAGACATTCGTTTGCTATTTCGCAATGCAAAAAGACATTCGTTTTCTATTTCGCGCGGCAAGAAGACATTCGTTTGCTATTTCGCAGAGCAAGAAGACATTCGTTTGCTATTTCGCAGAGCAAGAAGACATTCGTTGGCTATTTCGCGCGGCAAGAAGACATTCGTTTGCTATTTCGCAGAGCAAGAAGACATTCGTTTGCTATTTCGCGCGGCAAGAAGACATTCGTTTGCTATTTCGCAGAGCAAAAAGACATTCGTTTGCTATTTCGCGCGGCAAGAAGACATTCGTTTGCTATTTCGCAGAGCAAGAAAACATTCGTTTGCTATTTCGCAGAGCAAGGAGACATTCGTTTGCTATTTCGCAGAGCAAGAAGATATTCGTTTGCTATTTCGCAGAGCAAGAAGACATTCGTTTGCTATTTCGCGCGGCAAGAAGACATTCGTTTTCTATTTCGCAGAGCAAGATGACATTCCTTTGCTATTTCGCAGAGCAAGAAGACATTCGTTTGCTATTTCGCGCGGCAAGAAGACATTCGTTTGCTATTTCGCGCGGCAAGAAGACATTCGTTTGCTATTTCGCAGAGCAAGAAGACATTCGTTTGCTATTTTGCAGAGCAAGAAGACATTCGTTTGCTATTTCGCGCGGCAAGAAGACATTCGTTTGCTATTTCGCAGAGCAAGAAGACATTCGTTTGCTATTTCGCCGAGCAAGAAGACATTCGTTTGCTATTTCGCGCGGCAAGAAGACATTCGTTTGCTATTTCGCGCGGCAAGAAGACATTCGTTTTCTATTTCGCAGAGCAAGATGACATTCGTTTGCTATTTCGCGCGGCAAGATGACATTCGTTTGCTATTTCGCAGAGCAAGAAGACATTCGTTTGCTATTTCGCAGAGCAAGAAGACATTCGTTTGCTATTTCGCAGAGCAAGAAGACATTCGTTTGCTATTTCGCTGGGCAAGACGACATTCTTTTGCTATTTCGCGCGGCAAGAAGACATTCGTTTGCTATTTCGCAGAGCAAGAAGGCATTCGTTTGCTATTTCGCAGAGCAAGAAGACATTCGTTTGCTATTTCGCAGAGCAAGAAGACATTCCTTTGCTATTTCGCAGAGCAAGAAGACATTCGTTTGCTATTTCGCGCGGCAAGAAGACATTCGTTTGCTATTTCGCAGAGCAAGAAGACATTCGTTGGCTATTTCGCGCGGCAAGAAGACATTCGTTTGCTATTTCGCAGAGCAAGAAGACATTCGTTTGCTATTTCGCGCGGCAAGAAGACATTCGTTTGCTATTTCGCAGAGCAAAAAGACATTCGTTTGCTATTTCGCGCGGCAAGAAGACATTCGTTTGCTATTTCGCAGAGCAAGAAAACATTCGTTTGCTATTTCGCAGAGCAAGGAGACATTCGTTTGCTATTTCGCAGAGCAAGATGACATTCCTTTGCTACTTCGCGTGGCAAGAAGATTTTTAGAAAATTTTAAGAAAATTTTAAGAAAATTTTAAGAAAATTTTAAGAAAATTTTTAGAAAATTTTTAGAAAATTTTAAGAAAATTTTATCAGGCAGCTTTTCCACGTACGTTCTCCTCCGAGATTGTACGCCAAGCCGATGGATGTATCCCAATCTTGAAAACCATGTACTAACTGATTATAATTAAATTGCATTAGTGTGTGGCAGATGAGTGATCATACCATATACAAATGCATTCCGTGTAGGAATAATCTAACATCATCTATTCCGATTTTGGCGTTAGCGAATGTCCTTGATCCTTGATGGACCACTGGATTCCGACATGTGGTTCACCTGTTTCGGTTAGTGTGATGTCGCTATATGCTCAAATAATTAATTTTATTTATTATAGATTGAACCAAAGACGGCTTTGGTAGAAGGGTGATGATAATAATATTCCATAGGAATGGAATATTGAAATTTCCATGATAATTTCTAGTTTTCATTTTGTTCTATTAAGTGAGACAGTAAAGTGAAAAACAAATAGCAAAAGGCAATGAAGAAAGCTGAAGTTGAATACAGTACATTATTAGGAAGGTGTATAAGAGAGAGAGTCCGAAAAGAAGGAAAACAAAGAGATTAGTGTCGAAGATGATTTTGAAAAGATGATTTTGAAAAGTTCTGGAAAATGAAAAACGATTTTTAGTCAGTGGTGATTGAAGGGAACCGAGTGTTCCTACTCCAGATGTCGGCTCCTGCTAATAAAGACATCTGGGAAACTCAGTTTCCTTCAAAACACGCCTATCTATTGGTCGAGTTTTTGTTATTATTTAAAAGGACATAATGTCAGGTGTTTAGTTTTTTGACCAGTTGCCTAACAATTAAAAATTAAGATATTTAGATATTTGCCTAAAATCCTATATGTAATCTATATATGATTTAAAAATTTTGAAAATTGTGAAAAATGTGAAAAAATGCTTAGGTATGCCCAGAATGCATTTTCGTCCCCCACCACGGGGACTCATCAGTGGGCTTATTTAAACTTTGAATATTATTATTGATACTACTGTATTTTTTGTGTTTTTGTGAAAATTTTACTCAAATAATCTATTCTATTATATTATATTATATTGTGATTTGATAGTGAAAAGTTTTTGATCATATTGAAAAGTTTTTGTTCATTGAGTGTAGTGCACCCACATTTTTTGTGCATAGTGAAAAATTTTTGTGCATAGTGAAAAGTTTTTGTGCATAGTGAAAAGTTTTCGTTGTTCATTGAGTGTAGTGCACCCAAATTTTTAGAAAATTTTAAGAAAATTTTTAAGAAAATTTTATGTGCATAGTGAAAAATTTTTGTGCATAGTGAAAAGTTTTTGTGCATAGTGAAAAGTTTTCGTTGTTCATTGAGTGTAGTGCACCCAAATTTTAAAGTGGGATCGTTCATGCAAACGCAAGTGCATTGGATCCGACAGTTTAGTTTGTTTTGACAAATTGACTATAATACATTATGACAAGCACAGGGATCTACATACACATACATACATCCACACATAAATATACTATTATGTATAGATATATGCGAATGCATGCATGTACATGGATGCATTGATTCCAATTGTACAGAGGTTTTTATGTTTATAATAGATATTTGTATATATTTGTTTATTGTTATTTATTTGTTGAAAATACATATATGTTCTCATTCCCAAAAAACATATATTCCTAATCGAAAAACGTATATATTCTTATTCTAAAAAATCAAGATATTTATTTATTTGTTTGGTGAAATATTTATTTATTTATTTGATAGATATGATGATTTGGTTAATCAAGAAATGAGTTTGAGGCGAAATTTTTTGGTGAAATATTTATTTATTTATTTATTTATTTGATAGATATGATGACTTGGTTAATCAAGAAATGAATTTGAATTTGAGGCCAAACATTTTTGAAGATAATTATGTATTTATTTATTTGAATATTCATCATAAATGATGATTAAGTTAATCAAGAAATAAATTAAAGGAACAAATTTTCATTATAAATGATGATTATTAAGTTAATCAAGAATTAAATTTAAGGAACAAATTCTTCGAAACATTTATGTATTTATTTATTCATTTATTTGGTATGATGACTAAGTTACCGAAATAATTAATGTTACTTTTACTTTAATTGAAACCGCCTTCAATATTTCAACAAACGAATTAAAGACAAACTTTTTTGGCATACGAATTACAGACAAACTTTTTGATAACTATATCTTGAAATTCAATAACGACACGAAATTCGTTCACACTATATCACCTCAATACAATTAACCATATCTCCATTGCAACTCCATAGCAGCATGCATTCATACAACAATATGATAGTTCAGACAATGAATATTCAGCGAAACCCACACGAAGATATTACATATTGCTTTTATTATTCTTTCCCCAAACACTCATCCTATACTTGAGCGAAACCGATACAATTGAAAAGACACATTGAAAAAACAAAAAACCTCACATTTAATGGATTAACTATTGATTATATTTATAATCATTCAACATACACTTACCCCGATATACCCCATCGAAGCAATTCTCCATCACTGACAATGTCTTTTAATTAAACATGAACACACGAACACCACATATGCCGGCTTAAAACAATCAATTTGAAACAAATTTAAACACCTACACAGCCAGAAATACCAAATTTCAAAAGGGAGAATCAATTTGAAAATTTGATCATTGATCGCGCCAAAGTATTTAAAAGATATACACGAAACTAATCAGATCAGGTGAATACAATTTTCTCACTCAACACGGAAAAAGGATTGAACAGATACACGACAAAAACTGCCGAATCTAATTGATTCATTTTGAAAATTCTCTCATTGATCGCACAAACGTATTGAACAGATAAACGACAAACGAAAAACGAAACAATACCGAATTATTTTGACAATTTTCTCACTGATCGCACTAAACAATTTAAAAAGATATAACCAAACCGACCAAACGTATTGAACAGATAAACGACAAACGAAAAACGAAACAATACCGAATTATTTTGACAATTTTCTCACTGATCGCACTAAACAATTTAAAAAGTATAACCAAACCGACCATATAAAACTACTATAATGATTTTCTCACTAATAACGCGAAAGGATTAACAAGATATAAAAAGATAGACGAGATTTTCCCTTTTGAAATTCACACTCTGACTGTCAATTAACTAAGAAGACTTCAGCAATTGAAAAGTAAACGGTCGTTTTTGAAATTCACACTGTGACTGAAAAATCAACTAAGAAGACTTCAACAATCCTTATGTTCATGCGAGCAAAAGAAAAATCAACTAAGAAGACTTCAACAATCCTTATGTTCATGCGAGCAAAAGAAAAAGAATAAAAAGAAAAAATCCTCATAAATGGTATATGATCGAAAAGAAAACGACGAGACAAGACCGTTGGTGTATATGATCGAAGACTTTATGTAAGATGATGGGAATATGTCGGTATTTGTATGTGATTGAGGTTTGTGCCTATGATAGAGATTGTGGAGTGGATTCTAGTGTATTAGAAAATCTGAATGGGATAAGTAGGAGATTTGTAGACCAATGCAATTATGAATGGATGAGATGGCACGCATTATTTGTTTACGAAAATTTTTCCTTTCAAACGGAGGCGGTGGGGAGGCGGTGGAAGTTCGACGAGACGGATGTGCACTTGCATGGCGCTGTGAAAAACTGTATGAAATAGGCGAAATAATCGCAATAAACAAATCATTTCATGTTAAAATGAATTTCAGGTGCACTGCATATTAAGATGTATGTAAGTATGATGAATTAATGGGATTTCAGGTACATTATTGTACGTAAGTTGCCATGATGACAGAATCAGGATGCATCGGCCGGCCATGTTTAAAATTTATACAAAACGGTGGTGGTGGGGAGGCGGCGTTCATGATGGGAAAAAGACGCTCGCGATATCTACTCCCAGAAAAATGTTGTTTATCATATGATAATATGCAGGAAATTATTGAAAAAAGTTGCCAATTGATTTTTGTATGGCCAACAATCACGTTTGCGTGTCTTTCTTAGTGAAGACGGACTCTCTACCCAATGAAAATTCAAACAAATCAAAATGTATGCATGCCGGGATGAAGCCATTTTCGACCGTCAATCGAAAATTTCATATTATCCTCTTTCGAATGCTAGTGTATTGGATGTTATTGAACACTGTGTCAATGAGATAGTATAAACAGGCACTAGTATGACAATGGATTGCATGATAGTGAAATATGTGTCAATGGACTATTAGAAACGGGTTTTAGTATGAAAATGAATTGGATGCATAGTGAGAATTGTCTTAGTGGGTATTAGTAGTCAGAAGATATGATAAATGTACGAGATATCAGTTGTGTGGCCGTCGTCTAAGGTATTTTGTATGTAGTGGCTGCTGCTTTGTGATCGATGTGATGTATGATGTTTGAGGTGAGGTTGGTATGATGTTTTAGTTGTGATCTTGGTATATTATATGTAGTGGCTGCTGCTTTGTGATCGATGTGATGTATGATGTTTGAGGTGAGATTGGTATGATGTTTTAGTTGTGATTTTGGTATTTTAGTTGTGATCTTGGTAGATGTTGTTAATATTGTGTTGATGTTGGTATTTTAGTTGTGATCTTGGTAGATGTTGCTAATATTGTGGAAGATACCTTTTATGATTTTGTTGATGTTATCGCATTTTCGTCCTGGTGTTTGTTTGATTATCCTTTTTTCTGGATGTAGTGTCTGTATTCTGGTGCTTATGGTTTCATGTAATCCAGTGATGCTGTGTCCAAAGCGAAATTTTTTGCTGTGTATTGTGGCTGTGTTTATGCTGTGTCCTGAAGCCACATGTCTGCCTATTGCTGTTTTATTGTCTTTTATTAGTCTTTTGAGGGGTTTTTTGCCTGCTGCATATACACAAAACATTTTATTGCAATCATTGCATTCTAGTGTACTGTGACAATTCCAAATGTCGAGTTTACTGATCTGATCTTTAACCGATTTCAGGAACAGTTTTTTATTGTTATGTGGAATATAGAAGTTGATTTTATGATTGCCCGTATATGTTTTGAGAAACGTTTGAATTCGTTCTCCTAGATTTCTCATATAGGGTATGGCTATCCAGTACGGTACGATGTCAGCCGTATCTCTCAGTATGTTGCCTATGTGACTATAAGAATGTCGTGTTTTCTGTATTGTTTGTTTGATTGTTGTTGATGATGGTTGTGGATCAGATTTGGAATTTGTATTGAGGAGTGTTAATTCGGATTTCTCAAGATCGACAATGGCATCAATGAGCATATCCAATTCTGCAGAATCTGATTTGGGTTCGGGTTCAGTTTGAGGAGATTTGAGATTTGTGGTGTTTGTTGTTGTGGAAGATATTGATTCGCATTCTTCAAGATCGAAAATTGCTTGAATGAGAAGGTCTAGTTCTGTGTATTCGGATTCTGATTCTGAGATTATGGTGGAGGATTCTGAATCCGATTTTTCAAGATCATGGATGGCTTGAATAAGAAGGTTCAACTCTGTGGATTCGGATTGAAGAGTTGTGGCAGTAGTAGTGAAAGATTGCAAATCCGATTTTTCAAGATTAAAAATGGCTTCAATAAGAAGGTCTAGTTCTCCGGTTTCTGACTCTGAAGGACTACATTTTGAAGGAGTAATGGTCGATTTTTCGAGATCCCGAATGGCTTGAATAAGAAGGTCCAATTCACTGAATTCAGACTGTAAAGGGCCAGATTCATGAATTATGGGCGAACAATTGCTGTTTGTTGGTATATTTTGTGCAATTTGCGAATGAATTGACTCTATTATGAAAGAAGAAGACATACAATTTTCAGCCATTTGATCAATGGAGTGAACAGGAAATGTATTTTTCGATGCTATCATCCACATTAAGGCATCATCTTGGTGTTTTTTGGCTCTTTTGAGCGGAAAACGTGCCGGAATTTGTGTAATAAGAGTGTCAATTAGTTCTGGTGGAGTACGTAATTTGCCAAGAGTTTCTTGAATTCGTTTCGTTATATACCAGTTTGGATATGAATTGTCATACAGAATGCCATGCGCAATTTGAATGTTCCATTTCCAGAAAATATTGTTGCTGTTTGTCAGAATATTATTGATGTATTCTGAAGTGACGCTGCGTTTAACTGAGTCCGGATGGTTCGAATGAAAATTGAGAATTCGATTAGAAGCTATGTCCTTTTTGTACCATCTTGTAAGAATTTCATTATTCTTTAATCTCATTATTGTTAGATCTAGGAAACTCAGTGTTTGGTGAATTCCTTCAAATTCTATTGTTAGTTCAATATTGCCCTTGTCTTGGTGTATGTATTTCAATTCATCCGCTTTTTTCTCCAGTGTCCATTTGAATTTTCGAATGCTCAATATTGGGCCTATTATTAGTATGTCATCAACATATTTTAGTAGTAGAGCGATATTTAGTTTTTTGGCAGTCGGGCTACATAAATCGAATAAAAGGTCCATGAAAATGTCTGCCATGATTGGCGCTAAGGTACTGCCCATCGGAAGTCCACTGTTTTGTTTGTAAATATTGTTGAAAATTTGAAAGAAATTACAATCATTCGTAGCAAATGACAATAAATTGTGAAATTTTCTTGGTTCAATGCCCGTTCTCTCTTCAATATGGCGTCCCCATTTATTGATAATATGATCAATCGTTGTTTTTGTTGGAATATTCGTAAACATGGATTTAACATCTAATGATGCTAGAACAATCGGTTCTTTGTGATTACGAAATGATGGTTGTGCCGTTTTCAATTTATTTAGTAGATCCTTCGTGTTTTCAATGTTGTGAATTGGACTTTTGTATTTTTTGAGAATACGAGTGAGATAAGCTGACAGTGGTCCTCCTATGGATTTTCTGGTGTCGACTATTGGTCGAATTGGCATGTTAGCCTTATGGATTTTTATTGATCCGTACATTCTGGGAATGAGAAGGTCTTCTTGTGTGATTTTAGCGATGATTTCTTCACACACAATTTTCGGATCCATGTTTGATTTTATCGTTCTTTTGAGTAGCGCATTGAATTTCTCGTGGATAAATTTCGATTCAATTTTATGAAAAAGGCCAATATTTTCGCCTTGCACTATGAAATCCATCATTTTACTTCGATATGAATTCTCATCCGTTATGATCATAATGTTGCCTTTGTCCGCTTCCATGATGAGTGTGTCTGGGAATGCTTTCATTAATCTTTGAGTGCTGGTAACGGCTTTTAGTATTTTTTCTCTAACAATTTGATTCTTTCTTGTGTTCTGAGATATTTTTGATTTACGAATTTTGTTCGGTTTCTTGATAATTGATCTGTTGAAAAGTTTGAGAGCTTCAATATTTTTGAAAATTTCTGAAGGTATGTCATTTGATGATTGTTCTGCGATAATGTTGATGACCTCGTCCCAATCCTTATTTTCAAGATGCTTTCCTATTTCAATTCCGAATCTAGGTCCAAAACTTAGAAGTGTTTGTATGTTTTGAGGAACTGAGTGCGATGTTAGATTGATGATGGCATTCGGAACCATTTTCAAATTATGTGAGTGTTTGAAATTGTTTTTATTCTTCTTAGAACTATTGTTTTCATGACTTTCAAATGACGAGCTAACAGATGATGGTTGGTGTGAATGTTGTGGTGGTTTTATTAGACCTAGTTCAATATTCTTTTCTATTATTTTTATAAGATGATAGGATCCCTCATTCCAATTGTTTATTAGCTGTGCGAGGATGTTTTGTTTATGTGAAGGAGTGTAAAATGTAGAAGAAGGGGTCGTTTTTGATATCCAATTTTCAGGAATAAATTTCCGTAAGATATGATTTTGTTTAGCTTTTTTGATATCCATACGTAGTATGGTATAGAAGATTTCATCAGTGCCATTGATGGCATTATCTATTGCTGAGGTATATCGATGGTTGACAGAGAATTCATGGGGTAATGTAATGTGCACATAATGTGCAAAATGATGGCACTTCTTGACAATGGTCGTGTTTTTTATGTATATTGAATGTTGGCTTGAGACAAGCTGAAACGATGGCATTACATCTTGAATATTTCCATAGGTTTCTACAAGTTCTTGTCCAGCTATTGTTATTCTGGTATCTATATCCATAATGTATTGTTTGGGGAGCAAGAGGAAAATATTATTGTGTAGTATGGTTAAAATTTTACCTCTAAAACGTTTTTCTACAGTTGATTTGATTTTGTCTGCTATGGCTTCACTTAGAATTGTGCAAAGGTCAAGAATTATTGTCATTCTATCGAAATTCATATCTGGGTGGCCATCATTATTAGAAATGTGAGTTTTGATGATGATTTCATTTAAATGTTTTTTAAGAGTGGAGGGTTGTATTTGAAGTTTTTCAGATAGTTGCCTTCCAAATTTGTTGTGAATGTATGAAAAGAGGAAATTTTTGGGAAGGTCTTTAATATTGAATTTTACAGTGAGAAAAATTAGTTTGAAATCTGATAATTCACTCCTTAATGAGAAATCTTTGAGATTTAGACATTGAGTAATTTCATGAAGAGGGTTGGTCGTTGGATCTATGAATGATGAATATGCAAGATGTTTGATTGCTGCCATAATCGACAATGTCATGGTATTTGTAGCAATAAGAGTAGTAGTCCCGATTGAGGTGATATTTTGGGTTTTTGTATGCGTGATGAACGAGTTTTTCATAAGGTTGAATTTAGGCGAGTTTTTCTTAAATTTAAGAGATTTTCTGTATGATTTTTTGTTTTTATTAATTTTATTGTTCTTATTATAGTGCTGCTTGCTGTTGAAGTTGTTGTCCTGCCGCTGTCCTTTATGGACTTTTTGCGTTGACACCTCCGTTGATACTTCGTTGCGTTGTATACTTGTCGACATTTTGATGCAGTGTATTCTAGTTGATTTCTTGTTGAGTTTGTTGTCTAATGATCCGTTGACCTGTTAAATTAACAAAAGGGGGGGGATTCTTGTAGATAAAAGGGTTTATTTTCCAGGTTTGTAGAGTTTTTTAAAAAATTTTAATTTTAATTTTAATTTTATTTTTTATTTTTTATTTGTTAATTCTAGACTATGTGCTACATGAAGTATATATATGAGAATTGAATTTATTATTGATTAATCTTGTTGGTAAAGTAATATGTAAAAACATGTTTATTTTATTAGGAACACGTTCAATTTCAATGTTGCAGTATACAAATGATTTGCCTGATGACAGTTAAAAGGACCAGATTTAATTGTGGATGATTTTAAGTACCAATTGTGAAGATTAAAAATTGAGAATGGGTGATTTTCAGTATCAATTGTGAGAGATCGAAAATTATTTATTTATTTATTACGAATTGATTCAAGAAATGAACATTTTTGTGTTGATTGCCCAATGAGGGCAAGAAATTGTTGTGATATTCATATAAGAATTTTAAATATTTATAAATTATAGATGTTGAATGGAAGAAAGTATAGTGAAATCGTGAAAATATTATTAAGATCATGTTAATTGAAATGAACAATATTGAATGAATTATAGTAAGAGAATTAAAGTTTGTATAATCGATATCAAAAATTTTTAAAAAATTTTTTGTTTAGTGATGAGGATATATATTGCTTTTCAATGTAGACAATCATGCATGTATTTGCCGGTGCTTTTAATGCAGTTACTCATGCATGTATTTGCCGGAATTGTAATGCAGAAAATCATGCTAGCATTGAGAAATACTCAATATATATGAACGAACTTGTTTATATTATATTAGAAAACGAAGACATAAAGGTAACTAAGACAAGTTCTTTCTTAAAATTCGGTTGTTGAGATTACAGAAAAGCTGTAGTTAGTACGAACTAATTCTGTGGAATTCAATTGTAGATGTAACAGGTGCCTGCATTAATTGGTGTTGTTGAAAAGTAGTTTTTCATCCTGTTGGCATGAAAATTTATGGGCTATTCATTATCAATTGAGATCCCAATAGTGGGAAAAAACCTGCAGCAGGATAGTCACCATCTCAGTCCGATCCTTCAACGAGAGAGCAGTGTGTTGAAGGTGTTATAGAATTTTAAGAAAATTTTATCAGGCAGCTTTTCCACGTACGTTCTCCTCCGAGATTGTACGCCAAGCCGATGGATGTATCCCAATCTTGAAAACCATGTACTAACTGATTATAATTAAATTGCATTAGTGTGTGGCAGATGAGTGATCATACCATATACAAATGCATTCCGTGTAGGAATAATCTAACATCATCTATTCCGATTTTGGCGTTAGCGAATGTCCTTGATCCTTGATGGACCACTGGATTCCGACATGTGGTTCACCTGTTTCGGTTAGTGTGATGTCGCTATATGCTCAAATAATTAATTTTATTTATTATAGATTGAACCAAAGACGGCTTTGGTAGAAGGGTGATGATAATAATATTCCATAGGAATGGAATATTGAAATTTCCATGATAATTTCTAGTTTTCATTTTGTTCTATTAAGTGAGACAGTAAAGTGAAAAACAAATAGCAAAAGACAATGAAGAAAGCTGAAGTTGAATACAGTACATTATTAGGAAGGTGTATAAGAGAGAGAGTCCGAAAAGAAGGAAAACAAAGAGATTAGTGTCGAAGATGATTTTGAAAAGATGATTTTGAAAAGTTCTGGAAAATGAAAAACAATTTTTAGTCAGTGGTGATTGAAGGGAACCGAGTGTTCCTACTCCAGATGTCGGCTCCTGCTAATAAAGACATCTGGGAAACTCAGTTTCCTTCAAAACACGCCTATCTATTGGTCGAGTTTTTGTTATTATTTAAAAGGACATAATGTCAGGTGTTTAGTTTTTTGACCAGTTGCCTAACAATTAAAAATTAAAAATTAAAAATTAAAAATTAAGATATTTAGATATTTGCCTAAAATCCTATATGTAATCTATATATGATTTAAAAATTTTGAAAATTGTGAAAAATGTGAAAAAATGCTTAGGTATGCCCAGAATGCATTTTCGTCCCCCACCACGGGGACTCATCAGTGGGCTTATTTAAACTTTGAATATTATTATTGATACTACTGTATTTTTTGTGTTTTTTGTGAAAATTTTACTCAAATAATCTATTCTATTATATTATATTATATTGTGATTTGATAGTGAAAAGTTTTTGATCATAGTGAAAAGTTTTTGTTCATTGAGTGTAGTGCACCCACATTTTTTGTGCATAGTGAAAAATTTTTGTGCATAGTGAAAAGTTTTTGTGCATAGTGAAAAGTTTTCGTTGTTTTAAGAAAATTTTAAGAAAATTTTTAAGAAAATTTTAAGAAAATTTTATCAGGCAGCTTTTCCACGTACGTTCTCCTCCGAGATTGTACGCCAAGCCGATGGATGTATCCCAATCTTGAAAACCATGTACTAACTGATTATAATTAAATTGCATTAGTGTGTGGCAGATGAGTGATCATACCATATACAAATGCATTCCGTGTAGGAATAATCTAACATCATCTATTCCGATTTTGGCGTTAGCGAATGTCCTTGATCCTTGATGGACCACTGGATTCCGACATGTGGTTCACCTGTTTCGGTTAGTGTGATGTCGCTATATGCTCAAATAATTAATTTTATTTATTATAGATTGAACCAAAGACGGCTTTGGTAGAAGGGTGATGATAATAATATTCCATAGGAATGGAATATTGAAATTTCCATGATAATTTCTAGTTTTCATTTTGTTCTATTAAGTGAGACAGTAAAGTGAAAAACAAATAGCAAAAGACAATGAAGAAAGCTGAAGTTGAATACAGTACATTATTAGGAAGGTGTATAAGAGAGAGAGTCCGAAAAGAAGGAAAACAAAGAGATTAGTGTCGAAGATGATTTTGAAAAGATGATTTTGAAAAGTTCTGGAAAATGAAAAACAATTTTTAGTCAGTGGTGATTGAAGGGAACCGAGTGTTCCTACTCCAGATGTCGGCTCCTGCTAATAAAGACATCTGGGAAACTCAGTTTCCTTCAAAACACGCCTATCTATTGGTCGAGTTTTTGTTATTATTTAAAAGGACATAATGTCAGGTGTTTAGTTTTTTGACCAGTTGCCTAACAATTAAAAATTAAAAATTAAAAATTAAAAATTAAGATATTTAGATATTTGCCTAAAATCCTATATGTAATCTATATATGATTTAAAAATTTTGAAAATTGTGAAAAATGTGAAAAAATGCTTAGGTATGCCCAGAATGCATTTTCGTCCCCCACCACGGGGACTCATCAGTGGGCTTATTTAAACTTTGAATATTATTATTGATACTACTGTATTTTTTGTGTTTTTTGTGAAAATTTTACTCAAATAATCTATTCTATTATATTATATTATATTGTGATTTGATAGTGAAAAGTTTTTGATCATAGTGAAAAGTTTTTGTTCATTGAGTGTAGTGCACCCACATTTTTTGTGCATAGTGAAAAATTTTTGTGCATAGTGAAAAGTTTTTGTGCATAGTGAAAAGTTTTCGTTGTTCATTGAGTGTAGTGCACCCAAATTTTTAGAAAATTTTAAGAAAATTTTTAAGAAAATTTTATGTGCATAGTGAAAAATTTTTGTGCATAGTGAAAAGTTTTTGTGCATAGTGAAAAGTTTTCGTTGTTCATTGAGTGTAGTGCACCCAAATTTTAAAGTGGGATCGTTCATGCAAACGCAAGTGCATTGGATCCGACAGTTTAGTTTGTTTTGACAAATTGACTATAATACATTATGACAAGCACAGGGATCTACATACACATACATACATCCACACATAAATATACTATTATGTATAGATATATGCGAATGCATGCATGTACATGGATGCATTGATTCCAATTGTACAGAGGTTTTTATGTTTATAATAGATATTTGTATATATTTGTTTATTGTTATTTATTTGTTGAAAATACATATATGTTCTCATTCCCAAAAAACATATATTCCTAATCGAAAAACGTATATATTCTTATTCTAAAAAATCAAGATATTTATTTATTTGTTTGGTGAAATATTTATTTATTTATTTGATAGATATGATGATTTGGTTAATCAAGAAATGAGTTTGAGGCGAAATTTTTTGGTGAAATATTTATTTATTTATTTATTTATTTGATAGATATGATGACTTGGTTAATCAAGAAATGAATTTGAATTTGAGGCCAAACATTTTTGAAGATAATTATGTATTTATTTATTTGAATATTCATCATAAATGATGATTAAGTTAATCAAGAAATAAATTAAAGGAACAAATTTTCATTATAAATGATGATTATTAAGTTAATCAAGAATTAAATTTAAGGAACAAATTCTTCGAAACATTTATGTATTTATTTATTCATTTATTTGGTATGATGACTAAGTTACCGAAATAATTAATGTTACTTTTACTTTAATTGAAACCGCCTTCAATATTTCAACAAACGAATTAAAGACAAACTTTTTTGGCATACGAATTAAAGACAAACTTTTTGATAACTATATCTTGAAATTCAATAACGACACGAAATTCGTTCACACTATATCACCTCAATACAATCAACCATATCTCCATTGCAACTCCATAGCAGCATGCATTCATACAACAATATGATAGTTCAGACAATGAATATTCAGCGAAACCCACACGAAGATATTACATATTGCTTTTATTATTCTTTCCCCAAACACTCATCCTATACTTGAGCGAAACCGATACAATTGAAAAGACACATTGAAAAAACAAAAAACCTCACATTTAATGGATTAACTATTGATTATATTTATAATCATTCAACATACACTTACCCCGATATACCCCATCGAAGCAATTCTCCATCACTGACAATGTCTTTTAATTAAACATGAACACACGAACACCACATATGCCGGCTTAAAACAATCAATTTGAAACAAATTTAAACACCTACACAGCCAGAAATACCAAATTTCAAAAGGGAGAATCAATTTGAAAATTTGATCATTGATCGCGCCAAAGTATTTAAAAGATATACACGAAACTAATCAGATCAGGTGAATACAATTTTCTCACTCAACACGGAAAAAGGATTGAACAGATACACGACAAAAACTGCCGAATCTAATTGATTCATTTTGAAAATTCTCTCATTGATCGCACAAACGTATTGAACAGATAAACGACAAACGAAAAACGAAACAATACCGAATTATTTTGACAATTTTCTCACTGATCGCACTAAACAATTTAAAAAGTATAACCAAACCGACCATATAAAACTACTATAATGATTTTCTCACTAATAACGCGAAAGGATTAACAAGATATAAAAAGATAGACGAGATTTTCCCTTTTGAAATTCACACTCTGACTGTCAATTAACTAAGAAGACTTCAGCAATTGAAAAGTAAACGGTCGTTTTTGAAATTCACACTGTGACTGAAAAATCAACTAAGAAGACTTCAACAATCCTTATGTTCATGCGAGCAAAAGAAAAAGAATAAAAAGAAAAAATCCTCATAAATGGTATATGATCGAAAAGAAAACGACGAGACAAGACCGTTGGTGTATATGATCGAAGACTTTATGTAAGATGATGGGAAAATGTCGGTATTTGTATGTGATTGAGGTTTGTGCCTATGATAGAGATTGTGGAGTGGATTCTAGTGTATTAGAAAATCTGAATGGGATAAGTAGGAGATTTGTAGACCAATGCAATTATGAATGGATGAGATGGCACGCATTATTTGTTTACGAAAATTTTTCCTTTCAAACGGAGGCGGTGGGGAGGCGGTGGAAGTTCGACGAGACGGATGTGCACTTGCATGGCGCTGTGAAAAACTGTATGAAATAGGCGAAATAATCGCAATAAACAAATCATTTCATGTTAAAATGAATTTCAGGTGCACTGCATATTAAGATGTATGTAAGTATGATGAATTAATGGGATTTCAGGTACATTATTGTACGTAAGTTGCCATGATGACAGAATCAGGATGCATCGGCCGGCCATGTTTAAAATTTATACAAAACGGTGGTGGTGGGGAGGCGGCGGTCATGATGGGAAAAAGACGCTCGCGATATCTACTCCCAGAAAAATGTTGTTTATCATATGATAATATGCAGGAAATTATTGAAAAAAGTTGCCAATTGATTTTTGTATGGCCAACAATCACGTTTGCGTGTCTTTCTTAGTGAAGACGGACTCTCTACCCAATGAAAATTCAAACAAATCAAAATGTATGCATGCCGGGATGAAGCCATTTTCGACCGTCAATCGAAAATTTCATATTATCCTCTTTCGAATGCTAGTGTATTGGATGTTATTGAACACTGTGTCAATGAGATAGTATAAACAGGCACTAGTATGACAATGGATTGCATGATAGTGAAATATGTGTCAATGGACTATTAGAAACGGGTTTTAGTATGAAAATGAATTGGATGCATAGTGAGAATTGTCTTAGTGGGTATTAGTAGTCAGAAGATATGATAAATGTACGAGATATCAGTTGTGTGGCCGTCGTCTAAGGTATTTTGTATGTAGTGGCTGCTGCTTTGTGATCGATGTGATGTATGATGTTTGAGGTGAGGTTGGTATGATGTTTTAGTTGTGATCTTGGTATATTATATGTAGTGGCTGCTGCTTTGTGATCGATGTGATGTATGATGTTTGAGGTGAGATTGGTATGATGTTTTAGTTGTGATTTTGGTATTTTAGTTGTGATCTTGGTAGATGTTGTTAATATTGTGTTGATGTTGGTATTTTAGTTGTGATCTTGGTAGATGTTGCTAATATTGTGGAAGATACCTTTTATGATTTTGTTGATGTTATCGCATTTTCGTCCTGGTGTTTGTTTGATTATCCTTTTTTCTGGATGTAGTGTCTGTATTCTGGTGCTTATGGTTTCATGTAATCCAGTGATGCTGTGTCCAAAGCGAAATTTTTTGCTGTGTATTGTGGCTGTGTTTATGCTGTGTCCTGAAGCCACATGTCTGCCTATTGCTGTTTTATTGTCTTTTATTAGTCTTTTGAGGGGTTTTTTGCCTGCTGCATATACACAAAACATTTTATTGCAATCATTGCATTCTAGTGTACTGTGACAATTCCAAATGTCGAGTTTACTGATCTGATCTTTAACCGATTTCAGGAACAGTTTTTTATTGTTATGTGGAATATAGAAGTTGATTTTATGATTGCCCGTATATGTTTTGAGAAACGTTTGAATTCGTTCTCCTAGATTTCTCATATAGGGTATGGCTATCCAGTACGGTACGATGTCAGCCGTATCTCTCAGTATGTTGCCTATGTGACTATAAGAATGTCGTGTTTTCTGTATTGTTTGTTTGATTGTTGTTGATGATGGTTGTGGATCAGATTTGGAATTTGTATTGAGGAGTGTTAATTCGGATTTCTCAAGATCGACAATGGCATCAATGAGCATATCCAATTCTGCAGAATCTGATTTGGGTTCGGGTTCAGTTTGAGGAGATTTGAGATTTGTGGTGTTTGTTGTTGTGGAAGATATTGATTCGCATTCTTCAAGATCGAAAATTGCTTGAATGAGAAGGTCTAGTTCTGTGTATTCGGATTCTGATTCTGAGATTATGGTGGAGGATTCTGAATCCGATTTTTCAAGATCATGGATGGCTTGAATAAGAAGGTTCAACTCTGTGGATTCGGATTGAAGAGTTGTGGCAGTAGTAGTGAAAGATTGCAAATCCGATTTTTCAAGATTAAAAATGGCTTCAATAAGAAGGTCTAGTTCTCCGGTTTCTGACTCTGAAGGACTACATTTTGAAGGAGTAATGGTCGATTTTTCGAGATCCCGAATGGCTTGAATAAGAAGGTCCAATTCACTGAATTCAGACTGTAAAGGGCCAGATTCATGAATTATGGGCGAACAATTGCTGTTTGTTGGTATATTTTGTGCAATTTGCGAATGAATTGACTCTATTATGAAAGAAGAAGACATACAATTTTCAGCCATTTGATCAATGGAGTGAACAGGAAATGTATTTTTCGATGCTATCATCCACATTAAGGCATCATCTTGGTGTTTTTTGGCTCTTTTGAGCGGAAAACGTGCCGGAATTTGTGTAATAAGAGTGTCAATTAGTTCTGGTGGAGTACGTAATTTGCCAAGAGTTTCTTGAATTCGTTTCGTTATATACCAGTTTGGATATGAATTGTCATACAGAATGCCATGCGCAATTTGAATGTTCCATTTCCAGAAAATATTGTTGCTGTTTGTCAGAATATTATTGATGTATTCTGAAGTGACGCTGCGTTTAACTGAGTCCGGATGGTTCGAATGAAAATTGAGAATTCGATTAGAAGCTATGTCCTTTTTGTACCATCTTGTAAGAATTTCATTATTCTTTAATCTCATTATTGTTAGATCTAGGAAACTCAGTGTTTGGTGAATTCCTTCAAATTCTATTGTTAGTTCAATATTGCCCTTGTCTTGGTGTATGTATTTCAATTCATCCGCTTTTTTCTCCAGTGTCCATTTGAATTTTCGAATGCTCAATATTGGGCCTATTATTAGTATGTCATCAACATATTTTAGTAGTAGAGCGATATTTAGTTTTTTGGCAGTCGGGCTACATAAATCGAATAAAAGGTCCATGAAAATGTCTGCCATGATTGGCGCTAAGGTACTGCCCATCGGAAGTCCACTGTTTTGTTTGTAAATATTGTTGAAAATTTGAAAGAAATTACAATCATTCGTAGCAAATGACAATAAATTGTGAAATTTTCTTGGTTCAATGCCCGTTCTCTCTTCAATATGGCGTCCCCATTTATTGATAATATGATCAATCGTTGTTTTTGTTGGAATATTCGTAAACATGGATTTAACATCTAATGATGCTAGAACAATCGGTTCTTTGTGATTACGAAATGATGGTTGTGCCGTTTTCAATTTATTTAGTAGATCCTTCGTGTTTTCAATGTTGTGAATTGGACTTTTGTATTTTTTGAGAATACGAGTGAGATAAGCTGACAGTGGTCCTCCTATGGATTTTCTGGTGTCGACTATTGGTCGAATTGGCATGTTAGCCTTATGGATTTTTATTGATCCGTACATTCTGGGAATGAGAAGGTCTTCTTGTGTGATTTTAGCGATGATTTCTTCACACACAATTTTCGGATCCATGTTTGATTTTATCGTTCTTTTGAGTAGCGCATTGAATTTCTCGTGGATAAATTTCGATTCAATTTTATGAAAAAGGCCAATATTTTCGCCTTGCACTATGAAATCCATCATTTTACTTCGATATGAATTCTCATCCGTTATGATCATAATGTTGCCTTTGTCCGCTTCCATGATGAGTGTGTCTGGGAATGCTTTCATTAATCTTTGAGTGCTGGTAACGGCTTTTAGTATTTTTTCTCTAACAATTTGATTCTTTCTTGTGTTCTGAGATATTTTTGATTTACGAATTTTGTTCGGTTTCTTGATAATTGATCTGTTGAAAAGTTTGAGAGCTTCAATATTTTTGAAAATTTCTGAAGGTATGTCATTTGATGATTGTTCTGCGATAATGTTGATGACCTCGTCCCAATCCTTATTTTCAAGATGCTTTCCTATTTCAATTCCGAATCTAGGTCCAAAACTTAGAAGTGTTTGTATGTTTTGAGGAACTGAGTGCGATGTTAGATTGATGATGGCATTCGGAACCATTTTCAAATTATGTGAGTGTTTGAAATTGTTTTTATTCTTCTTAGAACTATTGTTTTCATGACTTTCAAATGACGAGCTAACAGATGATGGTTGGTGTGAATGTTGTGGTGGTTTTATTAGACCTAGTTCAATATTCTTTTCTATTATTTTTATAAGATGATAGGATCCCTCATTCCAATTGTTTATTAGCTGTGCGAGGATGTTTTGTTTATGTGAAGGAGTGTAAAATGTAGAAGAAGGGGTCGTTTTTGATATCCAATTTTCAGGAATAAATTTCCGTAAGATATGATTTTGTTTAGCTTTTTTGATATCCATACGTAGTATGGTATAGAAGATTTCATCAGTGCCATTGATGGCATTATCTATTGCTGAGGTATATCGATGGTTGACAGAGAATTCATGGGGTAATGTAATGTGCACATAATGTGCAAAATGATGGCACTTCTTGACAATGGTCGTGTTTTTTATGTATATTGAATGTTGGCTTGAGACAAGCTGAAACGATGGCATTACATCTTGAATATTTCCATAGGTTTCTACAAGTTCTTGTCCAGCTATTGTTATTCTGGTATCTATATCCATAATGTATTGTTTGGGGAGCAAGAGGAAAATATTATTGTGTAGTATGGTTAAAATTTTACCTCTAAAACGTTTTTCTACAGTTGATTTGATTTTGTCTGCTATGGCTTCACTTAGAATTGTGCAAAGGTCAAGAATTATTGTCATTCTATCGAAATTCATATCTGGGTGGCCATCATTATTAGAAATGTGAGTTTTGATGATGATTTCATTTAAATGTTTTTTAAGAGTGGAGGGTTGTATTTGAAGTTTTTCAGATAGTTGCCTTCCAAATTTGTTGTGAATGTATGAAAAGAGGAAATTTTTGGGAAGGTCTTTAATATTGAATTTTACAGTGAGAAAAATTAGTTTGAAATCTGATAATTCACTCCTTAATGAGAAATCTTTGAGATTTAGACATTGAGTAATTTCATGAAGAGGGTTGGTCGTTGGATCTATGAATGATGAATATGCAAGATGTTTGATTGCTGCCATAATCGACAATGTCATGGTATTTGTAGCAATAAGAGTAGTAGTCCCGATTGAGGTGATATTTTGGGTTTTTGTATGCGTGATGAACGAGTTTTTCATAAGGTTGAATTTAGGCGAGTTTTTCTTAAATTTAAGAGATTTTCTGTATGATTTTTTGTTTTTATTAATTTTATTGTTCTTATTATAGTGCTGCTTGCTGTTGAAGTTGTTGTCCTGCCGCTGTCCTTTATGGACTTTTTGCGTTGACACCTCCGTTGATACTTCGTTGCGTTGTATACTTGTCGACATTTTGATGCAGTGTATTCTAGTTGATTTCTTGTTGAGTTTGTTGTCTAATGATCCGTTGACCTGTTAAATTAACAAAAGGGGGGGGATTCTTGTAGATAAAAGGGTTTATTTTCCAGGTTTGTAGAGTTTTTTAAAAAATTTTAATTTTAATTTTAATTTTATTTTTTATTTTTTATTTGTTAATTCTAGACTATGTGCTACATGAAGTATATATATGAGAATTGAATTTATTATTGATTAATCTTGTTGGTAAAGTAATATGTAAAAACATGTTTATTTTATTAGGAACACGTTCAATTTCAATGTTGCAGTATACAAATGATTTGCCTGATGACAGTTAAAAGGACCAGATTTAATTGTGGATGATTTTAAGTACCAATTGTGAAGATTAAAAATTGAGAATGGGTGATTTTCAGTATCAATTGTGAGAGATCGAAAATTATTTATTTATTTATTACGAATTGATTCAAGAAATGAACATTTTTGTGTTGATTGCCCAATGAGGGCAAGAAATTGTTGTGATATTCATATAAGAATTTTAAATATTTATAAATTATAGATGTTGAATGGAAGAAAGTATAGTGAAATCGTGAAAATATTATTAAGATCATGTTAATTGAAATGAACAATATTGAATGAATTATAGTAAGAGAATTAAAGTTTGTATAATCGATATCAAAAATTTTTAAAAAATTTTTTGTTTAGTGATGAGGATATATATTGCTTTTCAATGTAGACAATCATGCATGTATTTGCCGGTGCTTTTAATGCAGTTACTCATGCATGTATTTGCCGGAATTGTAATGCAGAAAATCATGCTAGCATTGAGAAATACTCAATATATATGAACGAACTTGTTTATATTATATTAGAAAACGAAGACATAAAGGTAACTAAGACAAGTTCTTTCTTAAAATTCGGTTGTTGAGATTACAGAAAAGCTGTAGTTAGTACGAACTAATTCTGTGGAATTCAATTGTAGATGTAACAGGTGCCTGCATTAATTGGTGTTGTTGAAAAGTAGTTTTTCATCCTGTTGGCATGAAAATTTATGGGCTATTCATTATCAATTGAGATCCCAATAGTGGGAAAAAACCTGCAGCAGGATAGTCACCATCTCAGTCCGATCCTTCAACGAGAGAGCAGTGTGTTGAAGGTGTTATAGAATTTTAAGAAAATTTTATCAGGCAGCTTTTCCACGTACGTTCTCCTCCGAGATTGTACGCCAAGCCGATGGATGTATCCCAATCTTGAAAACCATGTACTAACTGATTATAATTAAATTGCATTAGTGTGTGGCAGATGAGTGATCATACCATATACAAATGCATTCCGTGTAGGAATAATCTAACATCATCTATTCCGATTTTGGCGTTAGCGAATGTCCTTGATCCTTGATGGACCACTGGATTCCGACATGTGGTTCACCTGTTTCGGTTAGTGTGATGTCGCTATATGCTCAAATAATTAATTTTATTTATTATAGATTGAACCAAAGACGGCTTTGGTAGAAGGGTGATGATAATAATATTCCATAGGAATGGAATATTGAAATTTCCATGATAATTTCTAGTTTTCATTTTGTTCTATTAAGTGAGACAGTAAAGTGAAAAACAAATAGCAAAAGACAATGAAGAAAGCTGAAGTTGAATACAGTACATTATTAGGAAGGTGTATAAGAGAGAGAGTCCGAAAAGAAGGAAAACAAAGAGATTAGTGTCGAAGATGATTTTGAAAAGATGATTTTGAAAAGTTCTGGAAAATGAAAAACAATTTTTAGTCAGTGGTGATTGAAGGGAACCGAGTGTTCCTACTCCAGATGTCGGCTCCTGCTAATAAAGACATCTGGGAAACTCAGTTTCCTTCAAAACACGCCTATCTATTGGTCGAGTTTTTGTTATTATTTAAAAGGACATAATGTCAGGTGTTTAGTTTTTTGACCAGTTGCCTAACAATTAAAAATTAAAAATTAAAAATTAAAAATTAAGATATTTAGATATTTGCCTAAAATCCTATATGTAATCTATATATGATTTAAAAATTTTGAAAATTGTGAAAAATGTGAAAAAATGCTTAGGTATGCCCAGAATGCATTTTCGTCCCCCACCACGGGGACTCATCAGTGGGCTTATTTAAACTTTGAATATTATTATTGATACTACTGTATTTTTTGTGTTTTTTGTGAAAATTTTACTCAAATAATCTATTCTATTATATTATATTATATTGTGATTTGATAGTGAAAAGTTTTTGATCATAGTGAAAAGTTTTTGTTCATTGAGTGTAGTGCACCCACATTTTTTGTGCATAGTGAAAAATTTTTGTGCATAGTGAAAAGTTTTTGTGCATAGTGAAAAGTTTTCGTTGTTTTAAGAAAATTTTAAGAAAATTTTTAAGAAAATTTTAAGAAAATTTTATCAGGCAGCTTTTCCACGTACGTTCTCCTCCGAGATTGTACGCCAAGCCGATGGATGTATCCCAATCTTGAAAACCATGTACTAACTGATTATAATTAAATTGCATTAGTGTGTGGCAGATGAGTGATCATACCATATACAAATGCATTCCGTGTAGGAATAATCTAACATCATCTATTCCGATTTTGGCGTTAGCGAATGTCCTTGATCCTTGATGGACCACTGGATTCCGACATGTGGTTCACCTGTTTCGGTTAGTGTGATGTCGCTATATGCTCAAATAATTAATTTTATTTATTATAGATTGAACCAAAGACGGCTTTGGTAGAAGGGTGATGATAATAATATTCCATAGGAATGGAATATTGAAATTTCCATGATAATTTCTAGTTTTCATTTTGTTCTATTAAGTGAGACAGTAAAGTGAAAAACAAATAGCAAAAGACAATGAAGAAAGCTGAAGTTGAATACAGTACATTATTAGGAAGGTGTATAAGAGAGAGAGTCCGAAAAGAAGGAAAACAAAGAGATTAGTGTCGAAGATGATTTTGAAAAGATGATTTTGAAAAGTTCTGGAAAATGAAAAACAATTTTTAGTCAGTGGTGATTGAAGGGAACCGAGTGTTCCTACTCCAGATGTCGGCTCCTGCTAATAAAGACATCTGGGAAACTCAGTTTCCTTCAAAACACGCCTATCTATTGGTCGAGTTTTTGTTATTATTTAAAAGGACATAATGTCAGGTGTTTAGTTTTTTGACCAGTTGCCTAACAATTAAAAATTAAAAATTAAAAATTAAAAATTAAGATATTTAGATATTTGCCTAAAATCCTATATGTAATCTATATATGATTTAAAAATTTTGAAAATTGTGAAAAATGTGAAAAAATGCTTAGGTATGCCCAGAATGCATTTTCGTCCCCCACCACGGGGACTCATCAGTGGGCTTATTTAAACTTTGAATATTATTATTGATACTACTGTATTTTTTGTGTTTTTTGTGAAAATTTTACTCAAATAATCTATTCTATTATATTATATTATATTGTGATTTGATAGTGAAAAGTTTTTGATCATAGTGAAAAGTTTTTGTTCATTGAGTGTAGTGCACCCACATTTTTTGTGCATAGTGAAAAATTTTTGTGCATAGTGAAAAGTTTTTGTGCATAGTGAAAAGTTTTCGTTGTTCATTGAGTGTAGTGCACCCAAATTTTTAGAAAATTTTAAGAAAATTTTTAAGAAAATTTTATGTGCATAGTGAAAAATTTTTGTGCATAGTGAAAAGTTTTTGTGCATAGTGAAAAGTTTTCGTTGTTCATTGAGTGTAGTGCACCCAAATTTTAAAGTGGGATCGTTCATGCAAACGCAAGTGCATTGGATCCGACAGTTTAGTTTGTTTTGACAAATTGACTATAATACATTATGACAAGCACAGGGATCTACATACACATACATACATCCACACATAAATATACTATTATGTATAGATATATGCGAATGCATGCATGTACATGGATGCATTGATTCCAATTGTACAGAGGTTTTTATGTTTATAATAGATATTTGTATATATTTGTTTATTGTTATTTATTTGTTGAAAATACATATATGTTCTCATTCCCAAAAAACATATATTCCTAATCGAAAAACGTATATATTCTTATTCTAAAAAATCAAGATATTTATTTATTTGTTTGGTGAAATATTTATTTATTTATTTGATAGATATGATGATTTGGTTAATCAAGAAATGAGTTTGAGGCGAAATTTTTTGGTGAAATATTTATTTATTTATTTATTTATTTGATAGATATGATGACTTGGTTAATCAAGAAATGAATTTGAATTTGAGGCCAAACATTTTTGAAGATAATTATGTATTTATTTATTTGAATATTCATCATAAATGATGATTAAGTTAATCAAGAAATAAATTAAAGGAACAAATTTTCATTATAAATGATGATTATTAAGTTAATCAAGAATTAAATTTAAGGAACAAATTCTTCGAAACATTTATGTATTTATTTATTCATTTATTTGGTATGATGACTAAGTTACCGAAATAATTAATGTTACTTTTACTTTAATTGAAACCGCCTTCAATATTTCAACAAACGAATTAAAGACAAACTTTTTTGGCATACGAATTAAAGACAAACTTTTTGATAACTATATCTTGAAATTCAATAACGACACGAAATTCGTTCACACTATATCACCTCAATACAATCAACCATATCTCCATTGCAACTCCATAGCAGCATGCATTCATACAACAATATGATAGTTCAGACAATGAATATTCAGCGAAACCCACACGAAGATATTACATATTGCTTTTATTATTCTTTCCCCAAACACTCATCCTATACTTGAGCGAAACCGATACAATTGAAAAGACACATTGAAAAAACAAAAAACCTCACATTTAATGGATTAACTATTGATTATATTTATAATCATTCAACATACACTTACCCCGATATACCCCATCGAAGCAATTCTCCATCACTGACAATGTCTTTTAATTAAACATGAACACACGAACACCACATATGCCGGCTTAAAACAATCAATTTGAAACAAATTTAAACACCTACACAGCCAGAAATACCAAATTTCAAAAGGGAGAATCAATTTGAAAATTTGATCATTGATCGCGCCAAAGTATTTAAAAGATATACACGAAACTAATCAGATCAGGTGAATACAATTTTCTCACTCAACACGGAAAAAGGATTGAACAGATACACGACAAAAACTGCCGAATCTAATTGATTCATTTTGAAAATTCTCTCATTGATCGCACAAACGTATTGAACAGATAAACGACAAACGAAAAACGAAACAATACCGAATTATTTTGACAATTTTCTCACTGATCGCACTAAACAATTTAAAAAGTATAACCAAACCGACCATATAAAACTACTATAATGATTTTCTCACTAATAACGCGAAAGGATTAACAAGATATAAAAAGATAGACGAGATTTTCCCTTTTGAAATTCACACTCTGACTGTCAATTAACTAAGAAGACTTCAGCAATTGAAAAGTAAACGGTCGTTTTTGAAATTCACACTGTGACTGAAAAATCAACTAAGAAGACTTCAACAATCCTTATGTTCATGCGAGCAAAAGAAAAAGAATAAAAAGAAAAAATCCTCATAAATGGTATATGATCGAAAAGAAAACGACGAGACAAGACCGTTGGTGTATATGATCGAAGACTTTATGTAAGATGATGGGAAAATGTCGGTATTTGTATGTGATTGAGGTTTGTGCCTATGATAGAGATTGTGGAGTGGATTCTAGTGTATTAGAAAATCTGAATGGGATAAGTAGGAGATTTGTAGACCAATGCAATTATGAATGGATGAGATGGCACGCATTATTTGTTTACGAAAATTTTTCCTTTCAAACGGAGGCGGTGGGGAGGCGGTGGAAGTTCGACGAGACGGATGTGCACTTGCATGGCGCTGTGAAAAACTGTATGAAATAGGCGAAATAATCGCAATAAACAAATCATTTCATGTTAAAATGAATTTCAGGTGCACTGCATATTAAGATGTATGTAAGTATGATGAATTAATGGGATTTCAGGTACATTATTGTACGTAAGTTGCCATGATGACAGAATCAGGATGCATCGGCCGGCCATGTTTAAAATTTATACAAAACGGTGGTGGTGGGGAGGCGGCGGTCATGATGGGAAAAAGACGCTCGCGATATCTACTCCCAGAAAAATGTTGTTTATCATATGATAATATGCAGGAAATTATTGAAAAAAGTTGCCAATTGATTTTTGTATGGCCAACAATCACGTTTGCGTGTCTTTCTTAGTGAAGACGGACTCTCTACCCAATGAAAATTCAAACAAATCAAAATGTATGCATGCCGGGATGAAGCCATTTTCGACCGTCAATCGAAAATTTCATATTATCCTCTTTCGAATGCTAGTGTATTGGATGTTATTGAACACTGTGTCAATGAGATAGTATAAACAGGCACTAGTATGACAATGGATTGCATGATAGTGAAATATGTGTCAATGGACTATTAGAAACGGGTTTTAGTATGAAAATGAATTGGATGCATAGTGAGAATTGTCTTAGTGGGTATTAGTAGTCAGAAGATATGATAAATGTACGAGATATCAGTTGTGTGGCCGTCGTCTAAGGTATTTTGTATGTAGTGGCTGCTGCTTTGTGATCGATGTGATGTATGATGTTTGAGGTGAGGTTGGTATGATGTTTTAGTTGTGATCTTGGTATATTATATGTAGTGGCTGCTGCTTTGTGATCGATGTGATGTATGATGTTTGAGGTGAGATTGGTATGATGTTTTAGTTGTGATTTTGGTATTTTAGTTGTGATCTTGGTAGATGTTGTTAATATTGTGTTGATGTTGGTATTTTAGTTGTGATCTTGGTAGATGTTGCTAATATTGTGGAAGATACCTTTTATGATTTTGTTGATGTTATCGCATTTTCGTCCTGGTGTTTGTTTGATTATCCTTTTTTCTGGATGTAGTGTCTGTATTCTGGTGCTTATGGTTTCATGTAATCCAGTGATGCTGTGTCCAAAGCGAAATTTTTTGCTGTGTATTGTGGCTGTGTTTATGCTGTGTCCTGAAGCCACATGTCTGCCTATTGCTGTTTTATTGTCTTTTATTAGTCTTTTGAGGGGTTTTTTGCCTGCTGCATATACACAAAACATTTTATTGCAATCATTGCATTCTAGTGTACTGTGACAATTCCAAATGTCGAGTTTACTGATCTGATCTTTAACCGATTTCAGGAACAGTTTTTTATTGTTATGTGGAATATAGAAGTTGATTTTATGATTGCCCGTATATGTTTTGAGAAACGTTTGAATTCGTTCTCCTAGATTTCTCATATAGGGTATGGCTATCCAGTACGGTACGATGTCAGCCGTATCTCTCAGTATGTTGCCTATGTGACTATAAGAATGTCGTGTTTTCTGTATTGTTTGTTTGATTGTTGTTGATGATGGTTGTGGATCAGATTTGGAATTTGTATTGAGGAGTGTTAATTCGGATTTCTCAAGATCGACAATGGCATCAATGAGCATATCCAATTCTGCAGAATCTGATTTGGGTTCGGGTTCAGTTTGAGGAGATTTGAGATTTGTGGTGTTTGTTGTTGTGGAAGATATTGATTCGCATTCTTCAAGATCGAAAATTGCTTGAATGAGAAGGTCTAGTTCTGTGTATTCGGATTCTGATTCTGAGATTATGGTGGAGGATTCTGAATCCGATTTTTCAAGATCATGGATGGCTTGAATAAGAAGGTTCAACTCTGTGGATTCGGATTGAAGAGTTGTGGCAGTAGTAGTGAAAGATTGCAAATCCGATTTTTCAAGATTAAAAATGGCTTCAATAAGAAGGTCTAGTTCTCCGGTTTCTGACTCTGAAGGACTACATTTTGAAGGAGTAATGGTCGATTTTTCGAGATCCCGAATGGCTTGAATAAGAAGGTCCAATTCACTGAATTCAGACTGTAAAGGGCCAGATTCATGAATTATGGGCGAACAATTGCTGTTTGTTGGTATATTTTGTGCAATTTGCGAATGAATTGACTCTATTATGAAAGAAGAAGACATACAATTTTCAGCCATTTGATCAATGGAGTGAACAGGAAATGTATTTTTCGATGCTATCATCCACATTAAGGCATCATCTTGGTGTTTTTTGGCTCTTTTGAGCGGAAAACGTGCCGGAATTTGTGTAATAAGAGTGTCAATTAGTTCTGGTGGAGTACGTAATTTGCCAAGAGTTTCTTGAATTCGTTTCGTTATATACCAGTTTGGATATGAATTGTCATACAGAATGCCATGCGCAATTTGAATGTTCCATTTCCAGAAAATATTGTTGCTGTTTGTCAGAATATTATTGATGTATTCTGAAGTGACGCTGCGTTTAACTGAGTCCGGATGGTTCGAATGAAAATTGAGAATTCGATTAGAAGCTATGTCCTTTTTGTACCATCTTGTAAGAATTTCATTATTCTTTAATCTCATTATTGTTAGATCTAGGAAACTCAGTGTTTGGTGAATTCCTTCAAATTCTATTGTTAGTTCAATATTGCCCTTGTCTTGGTGTATGTATTTCAATTCATCCGCTTTTTTCTCCAGTGTCCATTTGAATTTTCGAATGCTCAATATTGGGCCTATTATTAGTATGTCATCAACATATTTTAGTAGTAGAGCGATATTTAGTTTTTTGGCAGTCGGGCTACATAAATCGAATAAAAGGTCCATGAAAATGTCTGCCATGATTGGCGCTAAGGTACTGCCCATCGGAAGTCCACTGTTTTGTTTGTAAATATTGTTGAAAATTTGAAAGAAATTACAATCATTCGTAGCAAATGACAATAAATTGTGAAATTTTCTTGGTTCAATGCCCGTTCTCTCTTCAATATGGCGTCCCCATTTATTGATAATATGATCAATCGTTGTTTTTGTTGGAATATTCGTAAACATGGATTTAACATCTAATGATGCTAGAACAATCGGTTCTTTGTGATTACGAAATGATGGTTGTGCCGTTTTCAATTTATTTAGTAGATCCTTCGTGTTTTCAATGTTGTGAATTGGACTTTTGTATTTTTTGAGAATACGAGTGAGATAAGCTGACAGTGGTCCTCCTATGGATTTTCTGGTGTCGACTATTGGTCGAATTGGCATGTTAGCCTTATGGATTTTTATTGATCCGTACATTCTGGGAATGAGAAGGTCTTCTTGTGTGATTTTAGCGATGATTTCTTCACACACAATTTTCGGATCCATGTTTGATTTTATCGTTCTTTTGAGTAGCGCATTGAATTTCTCGTGGATAAATTTCGATTCAATTTTATGAAAAAGGCCAATATTTTCGCCTTGCACTATGAAATCCATCATTTTACTTCGATATGAATTCTCATCCGTTATGATCATAATGTTGCCTTTGTCCGCTTCCATGATGAGTGTGTCTGGGAATGCTTTCATTAATCTTTGAGTGCTGGTAACGGCTTTTAGTATTTTTTCTCTAACAATTTGATTCTTTCTTGTGTTCTGAGATATTTTTGATTTACGAATTTTGTTCGGTTTCTTGATAATTGATCTGTTGAAAAGTTTGAGAGCTTCAATATTTTTGAAAATTTCTGAAGGTATGTCATTTGATGATTGTTCTGCGATAATGTTGATGACCTCGTCCCAATCCTTATTTTCAAGATGCTTTCCTATTTCAATTCCGAATCTAGGTCCAAAACTTAGAAGTGTTTGTATGTTTTGAGGAACTGAGTGCGATGTTAGATTGATGATGGCATTCGGAACCATTTTCAAATTATGTGAGTGTTTGAAATTGTTTTTATTCTTCTTAGAACTATTGTTTTCATGACTTTCAAATGACGAGCTAACAGATGATGGTTGGTGTGAATGTTGTGGTGGTTTTATTAGACCTAGTTCAATATTCTTTTCTATTATTTTTATAAGATGATAGGATCCCTCATTCCAATTGTTTATTAGCTGTGCGAGGATGTTTTGTTTATGTGAAGGAGTGTAAAATGTAGAAGAAGGGGTCGTTTTTGATATCCAATTTTCAGGAATAAATTTCCGTAAGATATGATTTTGTTTAGCTTTTTTGATATCCATACGTAGTATGGTATAGAAGATTTCATCAGTGCCATTGATGGCATTATCTATTGCTGAGGTATATCGATGGTTGACAGAGAATTCATGGGGTAATGTAATGTGCACATAATGTGCAAAATGATGGCACTTCTTGACAATGGTCGTGTTTTTTATGTATATTGAATGTTGGCTTGAGACAAGCTGAAACGATGGCATTACATCTTGAATATTTCCATAGGTTTCTACAAGTTCTTGTCCAGCTATTGTTATTCTGGTATCTATATCCATAATGTATTGTTTGGGGAGCAAGAGGAAAATATTATTGTGTAGTATGGTTAAAATTTTACCTCTAAAACGTTTTTCTACAGTTGATTTGATTTTGTCTGCTATGGCTTCACTTAGAATTGTGCAAAGGTCAAGAATTATTGTCATTCTATCGAAATTCATATCTGGGTGGCCATCATTATTAGAAATGTGAGTTTTGATGATGATTTCATTTAAATGTTTTTTAAGAGTGGAGGGTTGTATTTGAAGTTTTTCAGATAGTTGCCTTCCAAATTTGTTGTGAATGTATGAAAAGAGGAAATTTTTGGGAAGGTCTTTAATATTGAATTTTACAGTGAGAAAAATTAGTTTGAAATCTGATAATTCACTCCTTAATGAGAAATCTTTGAGATTTAGACATTGAGTAATTTCATGAAGAGGGTTGGTCGTTGGATCTATGAATGATGAATATGCAAGATGTTTGATTGCTGCCATAATCGACAATGTCATGGTATTTGTAGCAATAAGAGTAGTAGTCCCGATTGAGGTGATATTTTGGGTTTTTGTATGCGTGATGAACGAGTTTTTCATAAGGTTGAATTTAGGCGAGTTTTTCTTAAATTTAAGAGATTTTCTGTATGATTTTTTGTTTTTATTAATTTTATTGTTCTTATTATAGTGCTGCTTGCTGTTGAAGTTGTTGTCCTGCCGCTGTCCTTTATGGACTTTTTGCGTTGACACCTCCGTTGATACTTCGTTGCGTTGTATACTTGTCGACATTTTGATGCAGTGTATTCTAGTTGATTTCTTGTTGAGTTTGTTGTCTAATGATCCGTTGACCTGTTAAATTAACAAAAGGGGGGGGATTCTTGTAGATAAAAGGGTTTATTTTCCAGGTTTGTAGAGTTTTTTAAAAAATTTTAATTTTAATTTTAATTTTATTTTTTATTTTTTATTTGTTAATTCTAGACTATGTGCTACATGAAGTATATATATGAGAATTGAATTTATTATTGATTAATCTTGTTGGTAAAGTAATATGTAAAAACATGTTTATTTTATTAGGAACACGTTCAATTTCAATGTTGCAGTATACAAATGATTTGCCTGATGACAGTTAAAAGGACCAGATTTAATTGTGGATGATTTTAAGTACCAATTGTGAAGATTAAAAATTGAGAATGGGTGATTTTCAGTATCAATTGTGAGAGATCGAAAATTATTTATTTATTTATTACGAATTGATTCAAGAAATGAACATTTTTGTGTTGATTGCCCAATGAGGGCAAGAAATTGTTGTGATATTCATATAAGAATTTTAAATATTTATAAATTATAGATGTTGAATGGAAGAAAGTATAGTGAAATCGTGAAAATATTATTAAGATCATGTTAATTGAAATGAACAATATTGAATGAATTATAGTAAGAGAATTAAAGTTTGTATAATCGATATCAAAAATTTTTAAAAAATTTTTTGTTTAGTGATGAGGATATATATTGCTTTTCAATGTAGACAATCATGCATGTATTTGCCGGTGCTTTTAATGCAGTTACTCATGCATGTATTTGCCGGAATTGTAATGCAGAAAATCATGCTAGCATTGAGAAATACTCAATATATATGAACGAACTTGTTTATATTATATTAGAAAACGAAGACATAAAGGTAACTAAGACAAGTTCTTTCTTAAAATTCGGTTGTTGAGATTACAGAAAAGCTGTAGTTAGTACGAACTAATTCTGTGGAATTCAATTGTAGATGTAACAGGTGCCTGCATTAATTGGTGTTGTTGAAAAGTAGTTTTTCATCCTGTTGGCATGAAAATTTATGGGCTATTCATTATCAATTGAGATCCCAATAGTGGGAAAAAACCTGCAGCAGGATAGTCACCATCTCAGTCCGATCCTTCAACGAGAGAGCAGTGTGTTGAAGGTGTTATAGAATTTTAAGAAAATTTTATCAGGCAGCTTTTCCACGTGCGTTCTCCTCCGAGATTGTACGCCAAGCCGATGGATGTATCCCAATCTTGAAAACCATGTACTAACTGATTATAATTAAATTGCATTAGTGTGTGGCAGATGAGTGATCATACCATATACAAATGCATTCCGTGTAGGAATAATCTAACATCATCTATTCCGATTTTGGCGTTAGCGAATGTCCTTGATCCTTGATGGACCACTGGATTCCGACATGTGGTTCACCTGTTTCGGTTAGTGTGATGTCGCTATATGCTCAAATAATTAATTTTATTTATTATAGATTGAACCAAAGACGGCTTTGGTAGAAGGGTGATGATAATAATATTCCATAGGAATGGAATATTGAAATTTCCATGATAATTTCTAGTTTTCATTTTGTTCTATTAAGTGAGACAGTAAAGTGAAAAACAAATAGCAAAAGACAATGAAGAAAGCTGAAGTTGAATACAGTACATTATTAGGAAGGTGTATAAGAGAGAGAGTCCGAAAAGAAGGAAAACAAAGAGATTAGTGTCGAAGATGATTTTGAAAAGATGATTTTGAAAAGTTCTGGAAAATGAAAAACAATTTTTAGTCAGTGGTGATTGAAGGGAACCGAGTGTTCCTACTCCAGATGTCGGCTCCTGCTAATAAAGACATCTGGGAAACTCAGTTTCCTTCAAAACACGCCTATCTATTGGTCGAGTTTTTGTTATTATTTAAAAGGACATAATGTCAGGTGTTTAGTTTTTTGACCAGTTGCCTAACAATTAAAAATTAAAAATTAAAAATTAAAAATTAAGATATTTAGATATTTGCCTAAAATCCTATATGTAATCTATATATGATTTAAAAATTTTGAAAATTGTGAAAAATGTGAAAAAATGCTTAGGTATGCCCAGAATGCATTTTCGTCCCCCACCACGGGGACTCATCAGTGGGCTTATTTAAACTTTGAATATTATTATTGATACTACTGTATTTTTTGTGTTTTTTGTGAAAATTTTACTCAAATAATCTATTCTATTATATTATATTATATTGTGATTTGATAGTGAAAAGTTTTTGATCATAGTGAAAAGTTTTTGTTCATTGAGTGTAGTGCACCCACATTTTTTGTGCATAGTGAAAAATTTTTGTGCATAGTGAAAAGTTTTTGTGCATAGTGAAAAGTTTTCGTTGTTCATTGAGTGTAGTGCACCCAAATTTTTAGAAAATTTTAAGAAAATTTTTAAGAAAATTTTATGTGCATAGTGAAAAATTTTTGTGCATAGTGAAAAGTTTTTGTGCATAGTGAAAAGTTTTCGTTGTTCATTGAGTGTAGTGCACCCAAATTTTAAAGTGGGATCGTTCATGCAAACGCAAGTGCATTGGATCCGACAGTTTAGTTTGTTTTGACAAATTGACTATAATACATTATGACAAGCACAGGGATCTACATACACATACATACATCCACACATAAATATACTATTATGTATAGATATATGCGAATGCATGCATGTACATGGATGCATTGATTCCAATTGTACAGAGGTTTTTATGTTTATAATAGATATTTGTATATATTTGTTTATTGTTATTTATTTGTTGAAAATACATATATGTTCTCATTCCCAAAAAACATATATTCCTAATCGAAAAACGTATATATTCTTATTCTAAAAAATCAAGATATTTATTTATTTGTTTGGTGAAATATTTATTTATTTATTTGATAGATATGATGATTTGGTTAATCAAGAAATGAGTTTGAGGCGAAATTTTTTGGTGAAATATTTATTTATTTATTTATTTATTTGATAGATATGATGACTTGGTTAATCAAGAAATGAATTTGAATTTGAGGCCAAACATTTTTGAAGATAATTATGTATTTATTTATTTGAATATTCATCATAAATGATGATTAAGTTAATCAAGAAATAAATTAAAGGAACAAATTTTCATTATAAATGATGATTATTAAGTTAATCAAGAATTAAATTTAAGGAACAAATTCTTCGAAACATTTATGTATTTATTTATTCATTTATTTGGTATGATGACTAAGTTACCGAAATAATTAATGTTACTTTTACTTTAATTGAAACCGCCTTCAATATTTCAACAAACGAATTAAAGACAAACTTTTTTGGCATACGAATTAAAGACAAACTTTTTGATAACTATATCTTGAAATTCAATAACGACACGAAATTCGTTCACACTATATCACCTCAATACAATCAACCATATCTCCATTGCAACTCCATAGCAGCATGCATTCATACAACAATATGATAGTTCAGACAATGAATATTCAGCGAAACCCACACGAAGATATTACATATTGCTTTTATTATTCTTTCCCCAAACACTCATCCTATACTTGAGCGAAACCGATACAATTGAAAAGACACATTGAAAAAACAAAAAACCTCACATTTAATGGATTAACTATTGATTATATTTATAATCATTCAACATACACTTACCCCGATATACCCCATCGAAGCAATTCTCCATCACTGACAATGTCTTTTAATTAAACATGAACACACGAACACCACATATGCCGGCTTAAAACAATCAATTTGAAACAAATTTAAACACCTACACAGCCAGAAATACCAAATTTCAAAAGGGAGAATCAATTTGAAAATTTGATCATTGATCGCGCCAAAGTATTTAAAAGATATACACGAAACTAATCAGATCAGGTGAATACAATTTTCTCACTCAACACGGAAAAAGGATTGAACAGATACACGACAAAAACTGCCGAATCTAATTGATTCATTTTGAAAATTCTCTCATTGATCGCACAAACGTATTGAACAGATAAACGACAAACGAAAAACGAAACAATACCGAATTATTTTGACAATTTTCTCACTGATCGCACTAAACAATTTAAAAAGTATAACCAAACCGACCATATAAAACTACTATAATGATTTTCTCACTAATAACGCGAAAGGATTAACAAGATATAAAAAGATAGACGAGATTTTCCCTTTTGAAATTCACACTCTGACTGTCAATTAACTAAGAAGACTTCAGCAATTGAAAAGTAAACGGTCGTTTTTGAAATTCACACTGTGACTGAAAAATCAACTAAGAAGACTTCAACAATCCTTATGTTCATGCGAGCAAAAGAAAAAGAATAAAAAGAAAAAATCCTCATAAATGGTATATGATCGAAAAGAAAACGACGAGACAAGACCGTTGGTGTATATGATCGAAGACTTTATGTAAGATGATGGGAAAATGTCGGTATTTGTATGTGATTGAGGTTTGTGCCTATGATAGAGATTGTGGAGTGGATTCTAGTGTATTAGAAAATCTGAATGGGATAAGTAGGAGATTTGTAGACCAATGCAATTATGAATGGATGAGATGGCACGCATTATTTGTTTACGAAAATTTTTCCTTTCAAACGGAGGCGGTGGGGAGGCGGTGGAAGTTCGACGAGACGGATGTGCACTTGCATGGCGCTGTGAAAAACTGTATGAAATAGGCGAAATAATCGCAATAAACAAATCATTTCATGTTAAAATGAATTTCAGGTGCACTGCATATTAAGATGTATGTAAGTATGATGAATTAATGGGATTTCAGGTACATTATTGTACGTAAGTTGCCATGATGACAGAATCAGGATGCATCGGCCGGCCATGTTTAAAATTTATACAAAACGGTGGTGGTGGGGAGGCGGCGGTCATGATGGGAAAAAGACGCTCGCGATATCTACTCCCAGAAAAATGTTGTTTATCATATGATAATATGCAGGAAATTATTGAAAAAAGTTGCCAATTGATTTTTGTATGGCCAACAATCACGTTTGCGTGTCTTTCTTAGTGAAGACGGACTCTCTACCCAATGAAAATTCAAACAAATCAAAATGTATGCATGCCGGGATGAAGCCATTTTCGACCGTCAATCGAAAATTTCATATTATCCTCTTTCGAATGCTAGTGTATTGGATGTTATTGAACACTGTGTCAATGAGATAGTATAAACAGGCACTAGTATGACAATGGATTGCATGATAGTGAAATATGTGTCAATGGACTATTAGAAACGGGTTTTAGTATGAAAATGAATTGGATGCATAGTGAGAATTGTCTTAGTGGGTATTAGTAGTCAGAAGATATGATAAATGTACGAGATATCAGTTGTGTGGCCGTCGTCTAAGGTATTTTGTATGTAGTGGCTGCTGCTTTGTGATCGATGTGATGTATGATGTTTGAGGTGAGGTTGGTATGATGTTTTAGTTGTGATCTTGGTATATTATATGTAGTGGCTGCTGCTTTGTGATCGATGTGATGTATGATGTTTGAGGTGAGATTGGTATGATGTTTTAGTTGTGATTTTGGTATTTTAGTTGTGATCTTGGTAGATGTTGTTAATATTGTGTTGATGTTGGTATTTTAGTTGTGATCTTGGTAGATGTTGCTAATATTGTGGAAGATACCTTTTATGATTTTGTTGATGTTATCGCATTTTCGTCCTGGTGTTTGTTTGATTATCCTTTTTTCTGGATGTAGTGTCTGTATTCTGGTGCTTATGGTTTCATGTAATCCAGTGATGCTGTGTCCAAAGCGAAATTTTTTGCTGTGTATTGTGGCTGTGTTTATGCTGTGTCCTGAAGCCACATGTCTGCCTATTGCTGTTTTATTGTCTTTTATTAGTCTTTTGAGGGGTTTTTTGCCTGCTGCATATACACAAAACATTTTATTGCAATCATTGCATTCTAGTGTACTGTGACAATTCCAAATGTCGAGTTTACTGATCTGATCTTTAACCGATTTCAGGAACAGTTTTTTATTGTTATGTGGAATATAGAAGTTGATTTTATGATTGCCCGTATATGTTTTGAGAAACGTTTGAATTCGTTCTCCTAGATTTCTCATATAGGGTATGGCTATCCAGTACGGTACGATGTCAGCCGTATCTCTCAGTATGTTGCCTATGTGACTATAAGAATGTCGTGTTTTCTGTATTGTTTGTTTGATTGTTGTTGATGATGGTTGTGGATCAGATTTGGAATTTGTATTGAGGAGTGTTAATTCGGATTTCTCAAGATCGACAATGGCATCAATGAGCATATCCAATTCTGCAGAATCTGATTTGGGTTCGGGTTCAGTTTGAGGAGATTTGAGATTTGTGGTGTTTGTTGTTGTGGAAGATATTGATTCGCATTCTTCAAGATCGAAAATTGCTTGAATGAGAAGGTCTAGTTCTGTGTATTCGGATTCTGATTCTGAGATTATGGTGGAGGATTCTGAATCCGATTTTTCAAGATCATGGATGGCTTGAATAAGAAGGTTCAACTCTGTGGATTCGGATTGAAGAGTTGTGGCAGTAGTAGTGAAAGATTGCAAATCCGATTTTTCAAGATTAAAAATGGCTTCAATAAGAAGGTCTAGTTCTCCGGTTTCTGACTCTGAAGGACTACATTTTGAAGGAGTAATGGTCGATTTTTCGAGATCCCGAATGGCTTGAATAAGAAGGTCCAATTCACTGAATTCAGACTGTAAAGGGCCAGATTCATGAATTATGGGCGAACAATTGCTGTTTGTTGGTATATTTTGTGCAATTTGCGAATGAATTGACTCTATTATGAAAGAAGAAGACATACAATTTTCAGCCATTTGATCAATGGAGTGAACAGGAAATGTATTTTTCGATGCTATCATCCACATTAAGGCATCATCTTGGTGTTTTTTGGCTCTTTTGAGCGGAAAACGTGCCGGAATTTGTGTAATAAGAGTGTCAATTAGTTCTGGTGGAGTACGTAATTTGCCAAGAGTTTCTTGAATTCGTTTCGTTATATACCAGTTTGGATATGAATTGTCATACAGAATGCCATGCGCAATTTGAATGTTCCATTTCCAGAAAATATTGTTGCTGTTTGTCAGAATATTATTGATGTATTCTGAAGTGACGCTGCGTTTAACTGAGTCCGGATGGTTCGAATGAAAATTGAGAATTCGATTAGAAGCTATGTCCTTTTTGTACCATCTTGTAAGAATTTCATTATTCTTTAATCTCATTATTGTTAGATCTAGGAAACTCAGTGTTTGGTGAATTCCTTCAAATTCTATTGTTAGTTCAATATTGCCCTTGTCTTGGTGTATGTATTTCAATTCATCCGCTTTTTTCTCCAGTGTCCATTTGAATTTTCGAATGCTCAATATTGGGCCTATTATTAGTATGTCATCAACATATTTTAGTAGTAGAGCGATATTTAGTTTTTTGGCAGTCGGGCTACATAAATCGAATAAAAGGTCCATGAAAATGTCTGCCATGATTGGCGCTAAGGTACTGCCCATCGGAAGTCCACTGTTTTGTTTGTAAATATTGTTGAAAATTTGAAAGAAATTACAATCATTCGTAGCAAATGACAATAAATTGTGAAATTTGTAGTTTATGAGGCTAGCCCATATCATCAATCCGCTGATCAATAGGACACAAAGCAAAATCTGTCAAATCTCAACAATCCACGAGAGAAAGGAAACTCAAAACAAACCAGCTCTGCATCGTGACTAAATCAGCAAGGATGAAAACTGAGCTGTCTCCTTCCCAATCTGCTCCACATCAATGTTGTGATGTTTTGCTGGATGGTGTAAAGTTCTACTTGAGTGAATCATGGATAGGTTTTGGAAAAAATATTTTGAAATTAATATCTTCCGTTAAGGATTAAATATAGTGAGTTGGGTCTCCATAAGTGCAGTGGTCGCGCTAGTCCTCGACGGTCCGGCTGCCCAGTAGGCGTGCTTGCCCCTAAAAGGATCCAGCGGCCACCAGTCTCCTTAAGAGTCGACCAATTCACTATCTACAATCTCAAAGACGTGGATCAAATAGTTGGTTATTTGATTGAGTTTATATCCAAGAACCTAAGGTTCAAAAGAATATATAGAATTCTGGTATAAAGAGTAAGATTGACTGGTTTTTTAAGAGAAAGATCATTTTTTAATTATGTTTATGGGATGATGATGGGGCATGAATATTTGGCTAAGTGTAGATACATTGAAAGTGTATTCCGTGTAGGAAAATAATGAGTTTGTTAATATAGTAACAAATACTTTGTTAGATATGATTGTTAGATATAATTTTCTTCTACGATCAGCGAATAGATTTTTTGGTAAAACTGAATAAATAAAATGTTGTATGTGTTTAAGTGATGTATATTTGTGTACTAGGGTCCCTTCATGAGATAATGATTTCTGAATGCATCATCTTTCTATAAAAACTAATACACAGTGATATACATGCCTACCTACATATTTTTTATTAGCCCAATAGACGTGAAGTCTGCAAGTTGGCTTTGTAATGCTTCAATTAAATTGAAATCATTTCAATTATATTGAGATAGCATAAAGTTCATTGTTATAGAGATTTTTAAGGTTCGGGTAAAAATGAAGTGTAAGCACTTTAAGGAGTGTTGGATACCCTTTGAAGATGAACTTTTATTAAAAAGAAAAATTGAGGTTGCCTAGAATGCATTTTCGTCCCCAACCACGGGGACTCATCAGTAGGCTTTAATAGGCTTGAAAATTATTTTTATTATCTTTCTGTTTTTCTAAAAGTTTTTGCTGAGTTTGTTGGTGTATTATGCTGATCAATGCATGTATGCACACATATTTAAATTTAGATACATGTGCATTCATACACAGACTCTTTAGCATATGCTAAGATACACATCTATCTGTGTACCTTAACATATGCATGCATAAAAATGCGTATATGTTTTTTTGCAGATATATACTAAGTAATATTGAGATGACTACCCAGTGTGAGCATTTTGCAGATATCAAACCCGGAGTATGGATATATTATTTTGTTAAGTCAATTTGTTTTGTAGAATAGATTTTGAATGATTTGGAAAGCATCGATACCGGAATATGAAAAATTATTTAGTAAAATTAATTTGTAAAACTAATTTGTAAAACATCGATACCGGAATGTGAAAATTTATTTAGTGTTTTGTAAAATGAATTTTGTAAAAAGAATTTGTTAAAATTACTATTATTATGTAAATTCAGTTTGTGCATGAATATTTGTAATATAATTTGTAATATAATTCAACATCTTACTTTTATTACTGCTATTACTGCTTAGTACAGCTGAATAACTCTGCACTGTATTCCGGTTGAAAAACACTGCACTGCACTCTGGACTGTCACACTGCATCTTTAACTCCACTATTCTTTGACTTAATTTTCTTTATTGTAGGGACCAGGCACTAATCACAATTTATTTGGGTTTTCAGATATCAGGGGCTATTATTTGTGAATGAATTTAAGAATTTAAGAACACACATCCCGAACTAAGCACTTGCAAATGATAAATAATTGAAAATGAAGTATTAATGCGCACAAGGACACTTGGAAGTAGTTCTTTGAAATAACTGAAACTGAAGTATTAATGCTCACAAGGACACTTGAAAGTAATTTTTGAAATAACGCATCACGCCGAATTTGCGACCGCTACGAGTTAACCAGACCGATATCTAAAATATTCCGAGTAGACTGATGCATGGTAAGTTTAGTGCATGTGATCTGTAGTTTATGAGGCTAGCCCATATCATCAATCCGCTGATCAATAGGACACAAAGCAAAATCTGTCAAATCTCAACAATCCACGAGAGAAAGGAAACTCAAAACAAACCAGCTCTGCATCGTGACTAAATCAGCAAGGATGAAAACTGAGCTGTCTCCTTCCCAATCTGCTCCACATCAATGTTGTGATGTTTTGCTGGATGGTGTAAAGTTCTACTTGAGTGAATCATGGATAGGTTTTGGAAAAAATATTTTGAAATTAATATCTTCCGTTAAGGATTAAATATAGTGAGTTGGGTCTCCATAAGTGCAGTGGTCGCGCTAGTCCTCGACGGTCCGGCTGCCCAGTAGGCGTGCTTGCCCCTAAAAGGATCCAGCGGCCACCAGTCTCCTTAAGAGTCGACCAGTTCACTATCTACAATCTCAAAGACGTGGATCAAATAGTTGGTTATTTGATTGAGTTTATATCCAAGAACCTAAGGTTCAAAAGAATATATAGAATTCTGGTATAAAGAGAAAGATTGACTGGTTTTTTAAGAGAAAGATCATTTGTAGTTTATGAGGCTAGCCCATATCATCAATCCGCTGATCAATAGGACACAAAGCAAATTCTGTCAAATCTCAACAATCCACGAGAGAAAGGAAACTCAAAACAAACCGGCTCTGCATCGTGACTAAATCAGCAAGGATGAAAACTGAGCTGTCTCCTTCCCAATCTGCTCCACATCAATGTTGTGATGTTTTGCTGGATGGTGTAAAGTTCTACTTGAGTGAATCATGGATAGGTTTTGGAAAAAATATTTTGAAATTAATATCTTCCGTTAAGGATTAAATATAGTGAGTTGGGTCTCCATAAGTGCAGTGGTCGCGCTAGTCCTCGACGGTCCGGCTGCCCAGTAGGCGTGCTTGCCCCTAAAAGGATCCAGCGGCCACCAGTCTCCTTAAGAGTCGACCAATTCACTATCTACAATCTCAAAGACGTGGATCAAATAGTTGGTTATTTGATTGAGTTTATATCCAAGAACCTAAGGTTCAAAAGAATATATAGAATTCTGGTATAAAGAGTAAGATTGACTCGTTTTTTAAGAGAAAGATCATTTTTTAATTATGTTTATGGGATGATGATGGGGCATGAATATTTGGCTAAGTGTAGATACATTGAAAGTGTATTCCGTGTAGGAAAATAATGAGTTTGTTAATATAGTAACAAATACTTTGTTAGATATGATTGTTAGATATAATTTTCTTCTACGATCAGCGAATAGATTTTTTGGTAAAACTGAATAAATAAAATGTTGTATGTGTTTAAGTGATGTATATTTGTGTACTAGGGTCCCTTCATGAGATAATGATTTCTGAATGCATCATCTTTCTATAAAAACTAATACACAGTGATATACATGCCTACCTACATATTTTTTATTAGCCCAATAGACGTGAAGTCTGCAAGTTGGCTTTGTAATGCTTCAATTAAATTGAAATCATTTCAATTATATTGAGATAGCATAAAGTTCATTGTTATAGAGATTTTTAAGGTTCGGGTAAAAATGAAGTGTAAGCACTTTAAGGAGTGTTGGATACCCTTTGAAGATGAACTTTTATTAAAAAAGAAAAATTGAGGTTGCCTAGAATGCATTTTCGTCCCCAACCACGGGGACTCATCAGTAGGCTTTAATAGGCTTGAAAATTATTTTTATTATCTTTCTGTTTTTCTAAAAGTTTTTGCTGTTTGTTGGTGTATTATGCTGATCAATGCATGTATGCACACATATTTAAATTTAGATACATGTGCATTCATACACAGACTCTTTAGCATATGCTAAGATACACATCTATCTGTGTACCTTAACATATGCATGCATAAAAATGCGTATATGTTTTTTTGCAGATATATACTAAGTAATATTGAGATGACTACCCAGTGTGAGCATTTTGCAGATATCAAACCCGGAGTATGGATATATTATTTTGTTAAGTCAATTTGTTTTGTAGAATAGATTTTGAATGATTTGGAAAGCATCGATACCGGAATATGAAAAATTATTTAGTAAAATTAATTTGTAAAACTAATTTGTAAAACATCGATACCGGAATGTGAAAATTTATTTAGTGTTTTGTAAAATGAATTTTGTAAAAAGAATTTGTTAAAATTACTATTATTATGTAAATTCAGTTTGTGCATGAATATTTGTAATATAATTTGTAATATAATTCAACAACTTACTTTTATTACTGCTATTACTGCTTAGTACAGCTGAATAACTCTGCACTGTATTCCGGTTGAAAAACACTGCACTGCACTCTGGACTGTCACACTGCATCTTTAACTCCACTATTCTTTCACTTAATTTTCTTTATTGTAGGGACCAGGCACTAATTACAATTTATTTGGGTTTTCAGATATCAGGGGCTATTATTTGTGAATGAATTTAAGAATTTAAGAACACACATCCCGAACTAAGCACTTGCAAATGATAAATAATTGAAAATGAAGTATTAATGCGCACAAGGACACTTGGAAGTAGTTCTTTGAAATAACTGAAACTGAAGTATTAATGCTCACAAGGACACTTGAAAGTAATTTTTGAAATAACGCATCACGCCGAATTTGCGACCGCTACGAGTTAACCAGACCGATATCTAAAATATTCCGAGCAGACTGATGCATGGTAAGTTTAGTGCATGTGATCTACAGGTAGACTTGAAGTTTTTTCTTTTCTGGTGTGGTTTTCCCAGAGATCTTAATGACCAGATGTGTGTTCAAGACAGGGGTGGTACTAGTATGCACCTTAGTGCAATAAAGAAGATTAGGATTTTTTTAATTACTGTATTTTGAAGAGATTAGGATTTTTCGAAACACTGTATTTTTAAGAAAGGGGTGGTATTAGTTTGCATCTTAGTGCAATTAGGGAGATTAGGGTGTTTAGGGTGTTATGTGACCCGTGGGTGTATTTAGACATGTGATTAAGGATTTTTTGAACAACTGTAGTTTGAGATTACAGTGTTGAATTCTGAAGAATATATTCTTTTCATGAAGGACAGATGGGCAGCAAGGCTTGAATCATAATCTAAAAGCATGTGAATGTCGATCATATCTTCATATGGATGATTCGGTGTGGATGAGGTTTTCATATCTATATTTACTGGTTGATCCTAGTGTTTAATGAAAGAAATTGGGAGAAGATAAGAATTCACCAGTCGGTCCCAGTATTTTTTAATGTTTTGTGAAGGTGGGATTTTGGATTTTGTGACTTAATTATTCATGAATATTTTGATATCACTCTTTCGAAACACAAACAGTATTCCTCATCTGGTTGGATTAGATTGTGTGACTGGAACATATTAATTTCAATTTCAATTAAACAAAAACAAGAAATCACAACCAAATGTGAATATCTCCCTCTATACAAATCATTATGGTATCATATAGAGGGTGCTTTTTGTTTTAATGTAAAGTTTGTGAACACATTAAAACGTGCAACTGTAGTTTATGAGGCTAGCCCATATCATCAATCCGCTGATCAATAGGACACAAAGCAAATTCTGTCAAATCTCAACAATCCACGAGAGAAAGGAAACTCAAAACAAACCGGCTCTGCATCGTGACTAAATCAGCAAGGATGAAAACTGAGCTGTCTCCTTCCCAATCTGCTCCACATCAATGTTGTGATGTTTTGCTGGATGGTGTAAAGTTCTACTTGAGTGAATCATGGATAGGTTTTGGAAAAAATATTTTGAAATTAATATCTTCCGTTAAGGATTAAATATAGTGAGTTGGGTCTCCATAAGTGCAGTGGTCGCGCTAGTCCTCGACGGTCCGGCTGCCCAGTAGGCGTGCTTGCCCCTAAAAGGATCCAGCGGCCACCAGTCTCCTTAAGAGTCGACCAATTCACTATCTACAATCTCAAAGACGTGGATCAAATAGTTGGTTATTTGATTGAGTTTATATCCAAGAACCTAAGGTTCAAAAGAATATATAGAATTCTGGTATAAAGAGTAAGATTGACTCGTTTTTTAAGAGAAAGATCATTTTTTAATTATGTTTATGGGATGATGATGGGGCATGAATATTTGGCTAAGTGTAGATACATTGAAAGTGTATTCCGTGTAGGAAAATAATGAGTTTGTTAATATAGTAACAAATACTTTGTTAGATATGATTGTTAGATATAATTTTCTTCTACGATCAGCGAATAGATTTTTTGGTAAAACTGAATAAATAAAATGTTGTATGTGTTTAAGTGATGTATATTTGTGTACTAGGGTCCCTTCATGAGATAATGATTTCTGAATGCATCATCTTTCTATAAAAACTAATACACAGTGATATACATGCCTACCTACATATTTTTTATTAGCCCAATAGACGTGAAGTCTGCAAGTTGGCTTTGTAATGCTTCAATTAAATTGAAATCATTTCAATTATATTGAGATAGCATAAAGTTCATTGTTATAGAGATTTTTAAGGTTCGGGTAAAAATGAAGTGTAAGCACTTTAAGGAGTGTTGGATACCCTTTGAAGATGAACTTTTATTAAAAAAGAAAAATTGAGGTTGCCTAGAATGCATTTTCGTCCCCAACCACGGGGACTCATCAGTAGGCTTTAATAGGCTTGAAAATTATTTTTATTATCTTTCTGTTTTTCTAAAAGTTTTTGCTGTTTGTTGGTGTATTATGCTGATCAATGCATGTATGCACACATATTTAAATTTAGATACATGTGCATTCATACACAGACTCTTTAGCATATGCTAAGATACACATCTATCTGTGTACCTTAACATATGCATGCATAAAAATGCGTATATGTTTTTTTGCAGATATATACTAAGTAATATTGAGATGACTACCCAGTGTGAGCATTTTGCAGATATCAAACCCGGAGTATGGATATATTATTTTGTTAAGTCAATTTGTTTTGTAGAATAGATTTTGAATGATTTGGAAAGCATCGATACCGGAATATGAAAAATTATTTAGTAAAATTAATTTGTAAAACTAATTTGTAAAACATCGATACCGGAATGTGAAAATTTATTTAGTGTTTTGTAAAATGAATTTTGTAAAAAGAATTTGTTAAAATTACTATTATTATGTAAATTCAGTTTGTGCATGAATATTTGTAATATAATTTGTAATATAATTCAACAACTTACTTTTATTACTGCTATTACTGCTTAGTACAGCTGAATAACTCTGCACTGTATTCCGGTTGAAAAACACTGCACTGCACTCTGGACTGTCACACTGCATCTTTAACTCCACTATTCTTTCACTTAATTTTCTTTATTGTAGGGACCAGGCACTAATTACAATTTATTTGGGTTTTCAGATATCAGGGGCTATTATTTGTGAATGAATTTAAGAATTTAAGAACACACATCCCGAACTAAGCACTTGCAAATGATAAATAATTGAAAATGAAGTATTAATGCGCACAAGGACACTTGGAAGTAGTTCTTTGAAATAACTGAAACTGAAGTATTAATGCTCACAAGGACACTTGAAAGTAATTTTTGAAATAACGCATCACGCCGAATTTGCGACCGCTACGAGTTAACCAGACCGATATCTAAAATATTCCGAGCAGACTGATGCATGGTAAGTTTAGTGCATGTGATCTACAGGTAGACTTGAAGTTTTTTCTTTTCTGGTGTGGTTTTCCCAGAGATCTTAATGACCAGATGTGTGTTCAAGACAGGGGTGGTACTAGTATGCACCTTAGTGCAATAAAGAAGATTAGGATTTTTTTAATTACTGTATTTTGAAGAGATTAGGATTTTTCGAAACACTGTATTTTTAAGAAAGGGGTGGTATTAGTTTGCATCTTAGTGCAATTAGGGAGATTAGGGTGTTTAGGGTGTTATGTGACCCGTGGGTGTATTTAGACATGTGATTAAGGATTTTTTGAACAACTGTAGTTTGAGATTACAGTGTTGAATTCTGAAGAATATATTCTTTTCATGAAGGACAGATGGGCAGCAAGGCTTGAATCATAATCTAAAAGCATGTGAATGTCGATCATATCTTCATATGGATGATTCGGTGTGGATGAGGTTTTCATATCTATATTTACTGGTTGATCCTAGTGTTTAATGAAAGAAATTGGGAGAAGATAAGAATTCACCAGTCGGTCCCAGTATTTTTTAATGTTTTGTGAAGGTGGGATTTTGGATTTTGTGACTTAATTATTCATGAATATTTTGATATCACTCTTTCGAAACACAAACAGTATTCCTCATCTGGTTGGATTAGATTGTGTGACTGGAACATATTAATTTCAATTTCAATTAAACAAAAACAAGAAATCACAACCAAATGTGAATATCTCCCTCTATACAAATCATTATGGTATCATATAGAGGGTGCTTTTTGTTTTAATGTAAAGTTTGTGAACACATTAAAACGTGCAACTGTAGTTTATGAGGCTAGCCCATATCATCAATCCGCTGATCAATAGGACACAAAGCAAATTCTGTCAAATCTCAACAATCCACGAGAGAAAGGAAACTCAAAACAAACCGGCTCTGCATCGTGACTAAATCAGCAAGGATGAAAACTGAGCTGTCTCCTTCCCAATCTGCTCCACATCAATGTTGTGATGTTTTGCTGGATGGTGTAAAGTTCTACTTGAGTGAATCATGGATAGGTTTTGGAAAAAATATTTTGAAATTAATATCTTCCGTTAAGGATTAAATATAGTGAGTTGGGTCTCCATAAGTGCAGTGGTCGCGCTAGTCCTCGACGGTCCGGCTGCCCAGTAGGCGTGCTTGCCCCTAAAAGGATCCAGCGGCCACCAGTCTCCTTAAGAGTCGACCAATTCACTATCTACAATCTCAAAGACGTGGATCAAATAGTTGGTTATTTGATTGAGTTTATATCCAAGAACCTAAGGTTCAAAAGAATATATAGAATTCTGGTATAAAGAGTAAGATTGACTCGTTTTTTAAGAGAAAGATCATTTTTTAATTATGTTTATGGGATGATGATGGGGCATGAATATTTGGCTAAGTGTAGATACATTGAAAGTGTATTCCGTGTAGGAAAATAATGAGTTTGTTAATATAGTAACAAATACTTTGTTAGATATGATTGTTAGATATAATTTTCTTCTACGATCAGCGAATAGATTTTTTGGTAAAACTGAATAAATAAAATGTTGTATGTGTTTAAGTGATGTATATTTGTGTACTAGGGTCCCTTCATGAGATAATGATTTCTGAATGCATCATCTTTCTATAAAAACTAATACACAGTGATATACATGCCTACCTACATATTTTTTATTAGCCCAATAGACGTGAAGTCTGCAAGTTGGCTTTGTAATGCTTCAATTAAATTGAAATCATTTCAATTATATTGAGATAGCATAAAGTTCATTGTTATAGAGATTTTTAAGGTTCGGGTAAAAATGAAGTGTAAGCACTTTAAGGAGTGTTGGATACCCTTTGAAGATGAACTTTTATTAAAAAAGAAAAATTGAGGTTGCCTAGAATGCATTTTCGTCCCCAACCACGGGGACTCATCAGTAGGCTTTAATAGGCTTGAAAATTATTTTTATTATCTTTCTGTTTTTCTAAAAGTTTTTGCTGTTTGTTGGTGTATTATGCTGATCAATGCATGTATGCACACATATTTAAATTTAGATACATGTGCATTCATACACAGACTCTTTAGCATATGCTAAGATACACATCTATCTGTGTACCTTAACATATGCATGCATAAAAATGCGTATATGTTTTTTTGCAGATATATACTAAGTAATATTGAGATGACTACCCAGTGTGAGCATTTTGCAGATATCAAACCCGGAGTATGGATATATTATTTTGTTAAGTCAATTTGTTTTGTAGAATAGATTTTGAATGATTTGGAAAGCATCGATACCGGAATATGAAAAATTATTTAGTAAAATTAATTTGTAAAACTAATTTGTAAAACATCGATACCGGAATGTGAAAATTTATTTAGTGTTTTGTAAAATGAATTTTGTAAAAAGAATTTGTTAAAATTACTATTATTATGTAAATTCAGTTTGTGCATGAATATTTGTAATATAATTTGTAATATAATTCAACAACTTACTTTTATTACTGCTATTACTGCTTAGTACAGCTGAATAACTCTGCACTGTATTCCGGTTGAAAAACACTGCACTGCACTCTGGACTGTCACACTGCATCTTTAACTCCACTATTCTTTCACTTAATTTTCTTTATTGTAGGGACCAGGCACTAATTATAATTTATTTGGGTTTTCAGATATCAGGGGCTATTATTTGTGAATGAATTTAAGAATTTAAGAACACACATCCCGAACTAAGCACTTGCAAATGATAAATAATTGAAAATGAAGTATTAATGCGCACAAGGACACTTGGAAGTAGTTCTTTGAAATAACTGAAACTGAAGTATTAATGCTCACAAGGACACTTGAAAGTAATTTTTGAAATAACGCATCACGCCGAATTTGCGACCGCTACGAGTTAACCAGACCGATATCTAAAATATTCCGAGCAGACTGATGCATGGTAAGTTTAGTGCATGTGATCTACAGGTAGACTTGAAGTTTTTTCTTTTCTGGTGTGGTTTTCCCAGAGATCTTAATGACCAGATGTGTGTTCAAGACAGGGGTGGTACTAGTATGCACCTTAGTGCAATAAAGAAGATTAGGATTTTTTTAATTACTGTATTTTGAAGAGATTAGGATTTTTCGAAACACTGTATTTTTAAGAAAGGGGTGGTATTAGTTTGCATCTTAGTGCAATTAGGGAGATTAGGGTGTTTAGGGTGTTATGTGACCCGTGGGTGTATTTAGACATGTGATTAAGGATTTTTTGAACAACTGTAGTTTGAGATTACAGTGTTGAATTCTGAAGAATATATTCTTTTCATGAAGGACAGATGGGCAGCAAGGCTTGAATCATAATCTAAAAGCATGTGAATGTCGATCATATCTTCATATGGATGATTCGGTGTGGATGAGGTTTTCATATCTATATTTACTGGTTGATCCTAGTGTTTAATGAAAGAAATTGGGAGAAGATAAGAATTCACCAGTCGGTCCCAGTATTTTTTAATGTTTTGTGAAGGTGGGATTTTGGATTTTGTGACTTAATTATTCATGAATATTTTGATATCACTCTTTCGAAACACAAACAGTATTCCTCATCTGGTTGGATTAGATTGTGTGACTGGAACATATTAATTTCAATTTCAATTAAACAAAAACAAGAAATCACAACCAAATGTGAATATCTCCCTCTATACAAATCATTATGGTATCATATAGAGGGTGCTTTTTGTTTTAATGTAAAGTTTGTGAACACATTAAAACGTGCAACTGTAGTTTATGAGGCTAGCCCATATCATCAATCCGCTGATCAATAGGACACAAAGCAAATTCTGTCAAATCTCAACAATCCACGAGAGAAAGGAAACTCAAAACAAACCGGCTCTGCATCGTGACTAAATCAGCAAGGATGAAAACTGAGCTGTCTCCTTCCCAATCTGCTCCACATCAATGTTGTGATGTTTTGCTGGATGGTGTAAAGTTCTACTTGAGTGAATCATGGATAGGTTTTGGAAAAAATATTTTGAAATTAATATCTTCCGTTAAGGATTAAATATAGTGAGTTGGGTCTCCATAAGTGCAGTGGTCGCGCTAGTCCTCGACGGTCCGGCTGCCCAGTAGGCGTGCTTGCCCCTAAAAGGATCCAGCGGCCACCAGTCTCCTTAAGAGTCGACCAATTCACTATCTACAATCTCAAAGACGTGGATCAAATAGTTGGTTATTTGATTGAGTTTATATCCAAGAACCTAAGGTTCAAAAGAATATATAGAATTCTGGTATAAAGAGTAAGATTGACTCGTTTTTTAAGAGAAAGATCATTTTTTAATTATGTTTATGGGATGATGATGGGGCATGAATATTTGGCTAAGTGTAGATACATTGAAAGTGTATTCCGTGTAGGAAAATAATGAGTTTGTTAATATAGTAACAAATACTTTGTTAGATATGATTGTTAGATATAATTTTCTTCTACGATCAGCGAATAGATTTTTTGGTAAAACTGAATAAATAAAATGTTGTATGTGTTTAAGTGATGTATATTTGTGTACTAGGGTCCCTTCATGAGATAATGATTTCTGAATGCATCATCTTTCTATAAAAACTAATACACAGTGATATACATGCCTACCTACATATTTTTTATTAGCCCAATAGACGTGAAGTCTGCAAGTTGGCTTTGTAATGCTTCAATTAAATTGAAATCATTTCAATTATATTGAGATAGCATAAAGTTCATTGTTATAGAGATTTTTAAGGTTCGGGTAAAAATGAAGTGTAAGCACTTTAAGGAGTGTTGGATACCCTTTGAAGATGAACTTTTATTAAAAAAGAAAAATTGAGGTTGCCTAGAATGCATTTTCGTCCCCAACCACGGGGACTCATCAGTAGGCTTTAATAGGCTTGAAAATTATTTTTATTATCTTTCTGTTTTTCTAAAAGTTTTTGCTGTTTGTTGGTGTATTATGCTGATCAATGCATGTATGCACACATATTTAAATTTAGATACATGTGCATTCATACACAGACTCTTTAGCATATGCTAAGATACACATCTATCTGTGTACCTTAACATATGCATGCATAAAAATGCGTATATGTTTTTTTGCAGATATATACTAAGTAATATTGAGATGACTACCCAGTGTGAGCATTTTGCAGATATCAAACCCGGAGTATGGATATATTATTTTGTTAAGTCAATTTGTTTTGTAGAATAGATTTTGAATGATTTGGAAAGCATCGATACCGGAATATGAAAAATTATTTAGTAAAATTAATTTGTAAAACTAATTTGTAAAACATCGATACCGGAATGTGAAAATTTATTTAGTGTTTTGTAAAATGAATTTTGTAAAAAGAATTTGTTAAAATTACTATTATTATGTAAATTCAGTTTGTGCATGAATATTTGTAATATAATTTGTAATATAATTCAACAACTTACTTTTATTACTGCTATTACTGCTTAGTACAGCTGAATAACTCTGCACTGTATTCCGGTTGAAAAACACTGCACTGCACTCTGGACTGTCACACTGCATCTTTAACTCCACTATTCTTTCACTTAATTTTCTTTATTGTAGGGACCAGGCACTAATTACAATTTATTTGGGTTTTCAGATATCAGGGGCTATTATTTGTGAATGAATTTAAGAATTTAAGAACACACATCCCGAACTAAGCACTTGCAAATGATAAATAATTGAAAATGAAGTATTAATGCGCACAAGGACACTTGGAAGTAGTTCTTTGAAATAACTGAAACTGAAGTATTAATGCTCACAAGGACACTTGAAAGTAATTTTTGAAATAACGCATCACGCCGAATTTGCGACCGCTACGAGTTAACCAGACCGATATCTAAAATATTCCGAGCAGACTGATGCATGGTAAGTTTAGTGCATGTGATCTACAGGTAGACTTGAAGTTTTTTCTTTTCTGGTGTGGTTTTCCCAGAGATCTTAATGACCAGATGTGTGTTCAAGACAGGGGTGGTACTAGTATGCACCTTAGTGCAATAAAGAAGATTAGGATTTTTTTAATTACTGTATTTTGAAGAGATTAGGATTTTTCGAAACACTGTATTTTTAAGAAAGGGGTGGTATTAGTTTGCATCTTAGTGCAATTAGGGAGATTAGGGTGTTTAGGGTGTTATGTGACCCGTGGGTGTATTTAGACATGTGATTAAGGATTTTTTGAACAACTGTAGTTTGAGATTACAGTGTTGAATTCTGAAGAATATATTCTTTTCATGAAGGACAGATGGGCAGCAAGGCTTGAATCATAATCTAAAAGCATGTGAATGTCGATCATATCTTCATATGGATGATTCGGTGTGGATGAGGTTTTCATATCTATATTTACTGGTTGATCCTAGTGTTTAATGAAAGAAATTGGGAGAAGATAAGAATTCACCAGTCGGTCCCAGTATTTTTTAATGTTTTGTGAAGGTGGGATTTTGGATTTTGTGACTTAATTATTCATGAATATTTTGATATCACTCTTTCGAAACACAAACAGTATTCCTCATCTGGTTGGATTAGATTGTGTGACTGGAACATATTAATTTCAATTTCAATTAAACAAAAACAAGAAATCACAACCAAATGTGAATATCTCCCTCTATACAAATCATTATGGTATCATATAGAGGGTGCTTTTTGTTTTAATGTAAAGTTTGTGAACACATTAAAACGTGCAACTGTAGTTTATGAGGCTAGCCCATATCATCAATCCGCTGATCAATAGGACACAAAGCAAATTCTGTCAAATCTCAACAATCCACGAGAGAAAGGAAACTCAAAACAAACCGGCTCTGCATCGTGACTAAATCAGCAAGGATGAAAACTGAGCTGTCTCCTTCCCAATCTGCTCCACATCAATGTTGTGATGTTTTGCTGGATGGTGTAAAGTTCTACTTGAGTGAATCATGGATAGGTTTTGGAAAAAATATTTTGAAATTAATATCTTCCGTTAAGGATTAAATATAGTGAGTTGGGTCTCCATAAGTGCAGTGGTCGCGCTAGTCCTCGACGGTCCGGCTGCCCAGTAGGCGTGCTTGCCCCTAAAAGGATCCAGCGGCCACCAGTCTCCTTAAGAGTCGACCAATTCACTATCTACAATCTCAAAGACGTGGATCAAATAGTTGGTTATTTGATTGAGTTTATATCCAAGAACCTAAGGTTCAAAAGAATATATAGAATTCTGGTATAAAGAGTAAGATTGACTCGTTTTTTAAGAGAAAGATCATTTTTTAATTATGTTTATGGGATGATGATGGGGCATGAATATTTGGCTAAGTGTAGATACATTGAAAGTGTATTCCGTGTAGGAAAATAATGAGTTTGTTAATATAGTAACAAATACTTTGTTAGATATGATTGTTAGATATAATTTTCTTCTACGATCAGCGAATAGATTTTTTGGTAAAACTGAATAAATAAAATGTTGTATGTGTTTAAGTGATGTATATTTGTGTACTAGGGTCCCTTCATGAGATAATGATTTCTGAATGCATCATCTTTCTATAAAAACTAATACACAGTGATATACATGCCTACCTACATATTTTTTATTAGCCCAATAGACGTGAAGTCTGCAAGTTGGCTTTGTAATGCTTCAATTAAATTGAAATCATTTCAATTATATTGAGATAGCATAAAGTTCATTGTTATAGAGATTTTTAAGGTTCGGGTAAAAATGAAGTGTAAGCACTTTAAGGAGTGTTGGATACCCTTTGAAGATGAACTTTTATTAAAAAAGAAAAATTGAGGTTGCCTAGAATGCATTTTCGTCCCCAACCACGGGGACTCATCAGTAGGCTTTAATAGGCTTGAAAATTATTTTTATTATCTTTCTGTTTTTCTAAAAGTTTTTGCTGTTTGTTGGTGTATTATGCTGATCAATGCATGTATGCACACATATTTAAATTTAGATACATGTGCATTCATACACAGACTCTTTAGCATATGCTAAGATACACATCTATCTGTGTACCTTAACATATGCATGCATAAAAATGCGTATATGTTTTTTTGCAGATATATACTAAGTAATATTGAGATGACTACCCAGTGTGAGCATTTTGCAGATATCAAACCCGGAGTATGGATATATTATTTTGTTAAGTCAATTTGTTTTGTAGAATAGATTTTGAATGATTTGGAAAGCATCGATACCGGAATATGAAAAATTATTTAGTAAAATTAATTTGTAAAACTAATTTGTAAAACATCGATACCGGAATGTGAAAATTTATTTAGTGTTTTGTAAAATGAATTTTGTAAAAAGAATTTGTTAAAATTACTATTATTATGTAAATTCAGTTTGTGCATGAATATTTGTAATATAATTTGTAATATAATTCAACAACTTACTTTTATTACTGCTATTACTGCTTAGTACAGCTGAATAACTCTGCACTGTATTCCGGTTGAAAAACACTGCACTGCACTCTGGACTGTCACACTGCATCTTTAACTCCACTATTCTTTCACTTAATTTTCTTTATTGTAGGGACCAGGCACTAATTACAATTTATTTGGGTTTTCAGATATCAGGGGCTATTATTTGTGAATGAATTTAAGAATTTAAGAACACACATCCCGAACTAAGCACTTGCAAATGATAAATAATTGAAAATGAAGTATTAATGCGCACAAGGACACTTGGAAGTAGTTCTTTGAAATAACTGAAACTGAAGTATTAATGCTCACAAGGACACTTGAAAGTAATTTTTGAAATAACGCATCACGCCGAATTTGCGACCGCTACGAGTTAACCAGACCGATATCTAAAATATTCCGAGCAGACTGATGCATGGTAAGTTTAGTGCATGTGATCTACAGGTAGACTTGAAGTTTTTTCTTTTCTGGTGTGGTTTTCCCAGAGATCTTAATGACCAGATGTGTGTTCAAGACAGGGGTGGTACTAGTATGCACCTTAGTGCAATAAAGAAGATTAGGATTTTTTTAATTACTGTATTTTGAAGAGATTAGGATTTTTCGAAACACTGTATTTTTAAGAAAGGGGTGGTATTAGTTTGCATCTTAGTGCAATTAGGGAGATTAGGGTGTTTAGGGTGTTATGTGACCCGTGGGTGTATTTAGACATGTGATTAAGGATTTTTTGAACAACTGTAGTTTGAGATTACAGTGTTGAATTCTGAAGAATATATTCTTTTCATGAAGGACAGATGGGCAGCAAGGCTTGAATCATAATCTAAAAGCATGTGAATGTCGATCATATCTTCATATGGATGATTCGGTGTGGATGAGGTTTTCATATCTATATTTACTGGTTGATCCTAGTGTTTAATGAAAGAAATTGGGAGAAGATAAGAATTCACCAGTCGGTCCCAGTATTTTTTAATGTTTTGTGAAGGTGGGATTTTGGATTTTGTGACTTAATTATTCATGAATATTTTGATATCACTCTTTCGAAACACAAACAGTATTCCTCATCTGGTTGGATTAGATTGTGTGACTGGAACATATTAATTTCAATTTCAATTAAACAAAAACAAGAAATCACAACCAAATGTGAATATCTCCCTCTATACAAATCATTATGGTATCATATAGAGGGTGCTTTTTGTTTTAATGTAAAGTTTGTGAACACATTAAAACGTGCAACTGTAGTTTATGAGGCTAGCCCATATCATCAATCCGCTGATCAATAGGACACAAAGCAAATTCTGTCAAATCTCAACAATCCACGAGAGAAAGGAAACTCAAAACAAACCGGCTCTGCATCGTGACTAAATCAGCAAGGATGAAAACTGAGCTGTCTCCTTCCCAATCTGCTCCACATCAATGTTGTGATGTTTTGCTGGATGGTGTAAAGTTCTACTTGAGTGAATCATGGATAGGTTTTGGAAAAAATATTTTGAAATTAATATCTTCCGTTAAGGATTAAATATAGTGAGTTGGGTCTCCATAAGTGCAGTGGTCGCGCTAGTCCTCGACGGTCCGGCTGCCCAGTAGGCGTGCTTGCCCCTAAAAGGATCCAGCGGCCACCAGTCTCCTTAAGAGTCGACCAATTCACTATCTACAATCTCAAAGACGTGGATCAAATAGTTGGTTATTTGATTGAGTTTATATCCAAGAACCTAAGGTTCAAAAGAATATATAGAATTCTGGTATAAAGAGTAAGATTGACTCGTTTTTTAAGAGAAAGATCATTTTTTAATTATGTTTATGGGATGATGATGGGGCATGAATATTTGGCTAAGTGTAGATACATTGAAAGTGTATTCCGTGTAGGAAAATAATGAGTTTGTTAATATAGTAACAAATACTTTGTTAGATATGATTGTTAGATATAATTTTCTTCTACGATCAGCGAATAGATTTTTTGGTAAAACTGAATAAATAAAATGTTGTATGTGTTTAAGTGATGTATATTTGTGTACTAGGGTCCCTTCATGAGATAATGATTTCTGAATGCATCATCTTTCTATAAAAACTAATACACAGTGATATACATGCCTACCTACATATTTTTTATTAGCCCAATAGACGTGAAGTCTGCAAGTTGGCTTTGTAATGCTTCAATTAAATTGAAATCATTTCAATTATATTGAGATAGCATAAAGTTCATTGTTATAGAGATTTTTAAGGTTCGGGTAAAAATGAAGTGTAAGCACTTTAAGGAGTGTTGGATACCCTTTGAAGATGAACTTTTATTAAAAAAGAAAAATTGAGGTTGCCTAGAATGCATTTTCGTCCCCAACCACGGGGACTCATCAGTAGGCTTTAATAGGCTTGAAAATTATTTTTATTATCTTTCTGTTTTTCTAAAAGTTTTTGCTGTTTGTTGGTGTATTATGCTGATCAATGCATGTATGCACACATATTTAAATTTAGATACATGTGCATTCATACACAGACTCTTTAGCATATGCTAAGATACACATCTATCTGTGTACCTTAACATATGCATGCATAAAAATGCGTATATGTTTTTTTGCAGATATATACTAAGTAATATTGAGATGACTACCCAGTGTGAGCATTTTGCAGATATCAAACCCGGAGTATGGATATATTATTTTGTTAAGTCAATTTGTTTTGTAGAATAGATTTTGAATGATTTGGAAAGCATCGATACCGGAATATGAAAAATTATTTAGTAAAATTAATTTGTAAAACTAATTTGTAAAACATCGATACCGGAATGTGAAAATTTATTTAGTGTTTTGTAAAATGAATTTTGTAAAAAGAATTTGTTAAAATTACTATTATTATGTAAATTCAGTTTGTGCATGAATATTTGTAATATAATTTGTAATATAATTCAACAACTTACTTTTATTACTGCTATTACTGCTTAGTACAGCTGAATAACTCTGCACTGTATTCCGGTTGAAAAACACTGCACTGCACTCTGGACTGTCACACTGCATCTTTAACTCCACTATTCTTTCACTTAATTTTCTTTATTGTAGGGACCAGGCACTAATTACAATTTATTTGGGTTTTCAGATATCAGGGGCTATTATTTGTGAATGAATTTAAGAATTTAAGAACACACATCCCGAACTAAGCACTTGCAAATGATAAATAATTGAAAATGAAGTATTAATGCGCACAAGGACACTTGGAAGTAGTTCTTTGAAATAACTGAAACTGAAGTATTAATGCTCACAAGGACACTTGAAAGTAATTTTTGAAATAACGCATCACGCCGAATTTGCGACCGCTACGAGTTAACCAGACCGATATCTAAAATATTCCGAGCAGACTGATGCATGGTAAGTTTAGTGCATGTGATCTACAGGTAGACTTGAAGTTTTTTCTTTTCTGGTGTGGTTTTCCCAGAGATCTTAATGACCAGATGTGTGTTCAAGACAGGGGTGGTACTAGTATGCACCTTAGTGCAATAAAGAAGATTAGGATTTTTTTAATTACTGTATTTTGAAGAGATTAGGATTTTTCGAAACACTGTATTTTTAAGAAAGGGGTGGTATTAGTTTGCATCTTAGTGCAATTAGGGAGATTAGGGTGTTTAGGGTGTTATGTGACCCGTGGGTGTATTTAGACATGTGATTAAGGATTTTTTGAACAACTGTAGTTTGAGATTACAGTGTTGAATTCTGAAGAATATATTCTTTTCATGAAGGACAGATGGGCAGCAAGGCTTGAATCATAATCTAAAAGCATGTGAATGTCGATCATATCTTCATATGGATGATTCGGTGTGGATGAGGTTTTCATATCTATATTTACTGGTTGATCCTAGTGTTTAATGAAAGAAATTGGGAGAAGATAAGAATTCACCAGTCGGTCCCAGTATTTTTTAATGTTTTGTGAAGGTGGGATTTTGGATTTTGTGACTTAATTATTCATGAATATTTTGATATCACTCTTTCGAAACACAAACAGTATTCCTCATCTGGTTGGATTAGATTGTGTGACTGGAACATATTAATTTCAATTTCAATTAAACAAAAACAAGAAATCACAACCAAATGTGAATATCTCCCTCTATACAAATCATTATGGTATCATATAGAGGGTGCTTTTTGTTTTAATGTAAAGTTTGTGAACACATTAAAACGTGCAACTGTAGTTTATGAGGCTAGCCCATATCATCAATCCGCTGATCAATAGGACACAAAGCAAATTCTGTCAAATCTCAACAATCCACGAGAGAAAGGAAACTCAAAACAAACCGGCTCTGCATCGTGACTAAATCAGCAAGGATGAAAACTGAGCTGTCTCCTTCCCAATCTGCTCCACATCAATGTTGTGATGTTTTGCTGGATGGTGTAAAGTTCTACTTGAGTGAATCATGGATAGGTTTTGGAAAAAATATTTTGAAATTAATATCTTCCGTTAAGGATTAAATATAGTGAGTTGGGTCTCCATAAGTGCAGTGGTCGCGCTAGTCCTCGACGGTCCGGCTGCCCAGTAGGCGTGCTTGCCCCTAAAAGGATCCAGCGGCCACCAGTCTCCTTAAGAGTCGACCAATTCACTATCTACAATCTCAAAGACGTGGATCAAATAGTTGGTTATTTGATTGAGTTTATATCCAAGAACCTAAGGTTCAAAAGAATATATAGAATTCTGGTATAAAGAGTAAGATTGACTCGTTTTTTAAGAGAAAGATCATTTTTTAATTATGTTTATGGGATGATGATGGGGCATGAATATTTGGCTAAGTGTAGATACATTGAAAGTGTATTCCGTGTAGGAAAATAATGAGTTTGTTAATATAGTAACAAATACTTTGTTAGATATGATTGTTAGATATAATTTTCTTCTACGATCAGCGAATAGATTTTTTGGTAAAACTGAATAAATAAAATGTTGTATGTGTTTAAGTGATGTATATTTGTGTACTAGGGTCCCTTCATGAGATAATGATTTCTGAATGCATCATCTTTCTATAAAAACTAATACACAGTGATATACATGCCTACCTACATATTTTTTATTAGCCCAATAGACGTGAAGTCTGCAAGTTGGCTTTGTAATGCTTCAATTAAATTGAAATCATTTCAATTATATTGAGATAGCATAAAGTTCATTGTTATAGAGATTTTTAAGGTTCGGGTAAAAATGAAGTGTAAGCACTTTAAGGAGTGTTGGATACCCTTTGAAGATGAACTTTTATTAAAAAAGAAAAATTGAGGTTGCCTAGAATGCATTTTCGTCCCCAACCACGGGGACTCATCAGTAGGCTTTAATAGGCTTGAAAATTATTTTTATTATCTTTCTGTTTTTCTAAAAGTTTTTGCTGTTTGTTGGTGTATTATGCTGATCAATGCATGTATGCACACATATTTAAATTTAGATACATGTGCATTCATACACAGACTCTTTAGCATATGCTAAGATACACATCTATCTGTGTACCTTAACATATGCATGCATAAAAATGCGTATATGTTTTTTTGCAGATATATACTAAGTAATATTGAGATGACTACCCAGTGTGAGCATTTTGCAGATATCAAACCCGGAGTATGGATATATTATTTTGTTAAGTCAATTTGTTTTGTAGAATAGATTTTGAATGATTTGGAAAGCATCGATACCGGAATATGAAAAATTATTTAGTAAAATTAATTTGTAAAACTAATTTGTAAAACATCGATACCGGAATGTGAAAATTTATTTAGTGTTTTGTAAAATGAATTTTGTAAAAAGAATTTGTTAAAATTACTATTATTATGTAAATTCAGTTTGTGCATGAATATTTGTAATATAATTTGTAATATAATTCAACAACTTACTTTTATTACTGCTATTACTGCTTAGTACAGCTGAATAACTCTGCACTGTATTCCGGTTGAAAAACACTGCACTGCACTCTGGACTGTCACACTGCATCTTTAACTCCACTATTCTTTCACTTAATTTTCTTTATTGTAGGGACCAGGCACTAATTACAATTTATTTGGGTTTTCAGATATCAGGGGCTATTATTTGTGAATGAATTTAAGAATTTAAGAACACACATCCCGAACTAAGCACTTGCAAATGATAAATAATTGAAAATGAAGTATTAATGCGCACAAGGACACTTGGAAGTAGTTCTTTGAAATAACTGAAACTGAAGTATTAATGCTCACAAGGACACTTGAAAGTAATTTTTGAAATAACGCATCACGCCGAATTTGCGACCGCTACGAGTTAACCAGACCGATATCTAAAATATTCCGAGCAGACTGATGCATGGTAAGTTTAGTGCATGTGATCTACAGGTAGACTTGAAGTTTTTTCTTTTCTGGTGTGGTTTTCCCAGAGATCTTAATGACCAGATGTGTGTTCAAGACAGGGGTGGTACTAGTATGCACCTTAGTGCAATAAAGAAGATTAGGATTTTTTTAATTACTGTATTTTGAAGAGATTAGGATTTTTCGAAACACTGTATTTTTAAGAAAGGGGTGGTATTAGTTTGCATCTTAGTGCAATTAGGGAGATTAGGGTGTTTAGGGTGTTATGTGACCCGTGGGTGTATTTAGACATGTGATTAAGGATTTTTTGAACAACTGTAGTTTGAGATTACAGTGTTGAATTCTGAAGAATATATTCTTTTCATGAAGGACAGATGGGCAGCAAGGCTTGAATCATAATCTAAAAGCATGTGAATGTCGATCATATCTTCATATGGATGATTCGGTGTGGATGAGGTTTTCATATCTATATTTACTGGTTGATCCTAGTGTTTAATGAAAGAAATTGGGAGAAGATAAGAATTCACCAGTCGGTCCCAGTATTTTTTAATGTTTTGTGAAGGTGGGATTTTGGATTTTGTGACTTAATTATTCATGAATATTTTGATATCACTCTTTCGAAACACAAACAGTATTCCTCATCTGGTTGGATTAGATTGTGTGACTGGAACATATTAATTTCAATTTCAATTAAACAAAAACAAGAAATCACAACCAAATGTGAATATCTCCCTCTATACAAATCATTATGGTATCATATAGAGGGTGCTTTTTGTTTTAATGTAAAGTTTGTGAACACATTAAAACGTGCAACTGTAGTTTATGAGGCTAGCCCATATCATCAATCCGCTGATCAATAGGACACAAAGCAAATTCTGTCAAATCTCAACAATCCACGAGAGAAAGGAAACTCAAAACAAACCGGCTCTGCATCGTGACTAAATCAGCAAGGATGAAAACTGAGCTGTCTCCTTCCCAATCTGCTCCACATCAATGTTGTGATGTTTTGCTGGATGGTGTAAAGTTCTACTTGAGTGAATCATGGATAGGTTTTGGAAAAAATATTTTGAAATTAATATCTTCCGTTAAGGATTAAATATAGTGAGTTGGGTCTCCATAAGTGCAGTGGTCGCGCTAGTCCTCGACGGTCCGGCTGCCCAGTAGGCGTGCTTGCCCCTAAAAGGATCCAGCGGCCACCAGTCTCCTTAAGAGTCGACCAATTCACTATCTACAATCTCAAAGACGTGGATCAAATAGTTGGTTATTTGATTGAGTTTATATCCAAGAACCTAAGGTTCAAAAGAATATATAGAATTCTGGTATAAAGAGTAAGATTGACTCGTTTTTTAAGAGAAAGATCATTTTTTAATTATGTTTATGGGATGATGATGGGGCATGAATATTTGGCTAAGTGTAGATACATTGAAAGTGTATTCCGTGTAGGAAAATAATGAGTTTGTTAATATAGTAACAAATACTTTGTTAGATATGATTGTTAGATATAATTTTCTTCTACGATCAGCGAATAGATTTTTTGGTAAAACTGAATAAATAAAATGTTGTATGTGTTTAAGTGATGTATATTTGTGTACTAGGGTCCCTTCATGAGATAATGATTTCTGAATGCATCATCTTTCTATAAAAACTAATACACAGTGATATACATGCCTACCTACATATTTTTTATTAGCCCAATAGACGTGAAGTCTGCAAGTTGGCTTTGTAATGCTTCAATTAAATTGAAATCATTTCAATTATATTGAGATAGCATAAAGTTCATTGTTATAGAGATTTTTAAGGTTCGGGTAAAAATGAAGTGTAAGCACTTTAAGGAGTGTTGGATACCCTTTGAAGATGAACTTTTATTAAAAAAGAAAAATTGAGGTTGCCTAGAATGCATTTTCGTCCCCAACCACGGGGACTCATCAGTAGGCTTTAATAGGCTTGAAAATTATTTTTATTATCTTTCTGTTTTTCTAAAAGTTTTTGCTGTTTGTTGGTGTATTATGCTGATCAATGCATGTATGCACACATATTTAAATTTAGATACATGTGCATTCATACACAGACTCTTTAGCATATGCTAAGATACACATCTATCTGTGTACCTTAACATATGCATGCATAAAAATGCGTATATGTTTTTTTGCAGATATATACTAAGTAATATTGAGATGACTACCCAGTGTGAGCATTTTGCAGATATCAAACCCGGAGTATGGATATATTATTTTGTTAAGTCAATTTGTTTTGTAGAATAGATTTTGAATGATTTGGAAAGCATCGATACCGGAATATGAAAAATTATTTAGTAAAATTAATTTGTAAAACTAATTTGTAAAACATCGATACCGGAATGTGAAAATTTATTTAGTGTTTTGTAAAATGAATTTTGTAAAAAGAATTTGTTAAAATTACTATTATTATGTAAATTCAGTTTGTGCATGAATATTTGTAATATAATTTGTAATATAATTCAACAACTTACTTTTATTACTGCTATTACTGCTTAGTACAGCTGAATAACTCTGCACTGTATTCCGGTTGAAAAACACTGCACTGCACTCTGGACTGTCACACTGCATCTTTAACTCCACTATTCTTTCACTTAATTTTCTTTATTGTAGGGACCAGGCACTAATTACAATTTATTTGGGTTTTCAGATATCAGGGGCTATTATTTGTGAATGAATTTAAGAATTTAAGAACACACATCCCGAACTAAGCACTTGCAAATGATAAATAATTGAAAATGAAGTATTAATGCGCACAAGGACACTTGGAAGTAGTTCTTTGAAATAACTGAAACTGAAGTATTAATGCTCACAAGGACACTTGAAAGTAATTTTTGAAATAACGCATCACGCCGAATTTGCGACCGCTACGAGTTAACCAGACCGATATCTAAAATATTCCGAGCAGACTGATGCATGGTAAGTTTAGTGCATGTGATCTACAGGTAGACTTGAAGTTTTTTCTTTTCTGGTGTGGTTTTCCCAGAGATCTTAATGACCAGATGTGTGTTCAAGACAGGGGTGGTACTAGTATGCACCTTAGTGCAATAAAGAAGATTAGGATTTTTTTAATTACTGTATTTTGAAGAGATTAGGATTTTTCGAAACACTGTATTTTTAAGAAAGGGGTGGTATTAGTTTGCATCTTAGTGCAATTAGGGAGATTAGGGTGTTTAGGGTGTTATGTGACCCGTGGGTGTATTTAGACATGTGATTAAGGATTTTTTGAACAACTGTAGTTTGAGATTACAGTGTTGAATTCTGAAGAATATATTCTTTTCATGAAGGACAGATGGGCAGCAAGGCTTGAATCATAATCTAAAAGCATGTGAATGTCGATCATATCTTCATATGGATGATTCGGTGTGGATGAGGTTTTCATATCTATATTTACTGGTTGATCCTAGTGTTTAATGAAAGAAATTGGGAGAAGATAAGAATTCACCAGTCGGTCCCAGTATTTTTTAATGTTTTGTGAAGGTGGGATTTTGGATTTTGTGACTTAATTATTCATGAATATTTTGATATCACTCTTTCGAAACACAAACAGTATTCCTCATCTGGTTGGATTAGATTGTGTGACTGGAACATATTAATTTCAATTTCAATTAAACAAAAACAAGAAATCACAACCAAATGTGAATATCTCCCTCTATACAAATCATTATGGTATCATATAGAGGGTGCTTTTTGTTTTAATGTAAAGTTTGTGAACACATTAAAACGTGCAACTGTAGTTTATGAGGCTAGCCCATATCATCAATCCGCTGATCAATAGGACACAAAGCAAATTCTGTCAAATCTCAACAATCCACGAGAGAAAGGAAACTCAAAACAAACCGGCTCTGCATCGTGACTAAATCAGCAAGGATGAAAACTGAGCTGTCTCCTTCCCAATCTGCTCCACATCAATGTTGTGATGTTTTGCTGGATGGTGTAAAGTTCTACTTGAGTGAATCATGGATAGGTTTTGGAAAAAATATTTTGAAATTAATATCTTCCGTTAAGGATTAAATATAGTGAGTTGGGTCTCCATAAGTGCAGTGGTCGCGCTAGTCCTCGACGGTCCGGCTGCCCAGTAGGCGTGCTTGCCCCTAAAAGGATCCAGCGGCCACCAGTCTCCTTAAGAGTCGACCAATTCACTATCTACAATCTCAAAGACGTGGATCAAATAGTTGGTTATTTGATTGAGTTTATATCCAAGAACCTAAGGTTCAAAAGAATATATAGAATTCTGGTATAAAGAGTAAGATTGACTCGTTTTTTAAGAGAAAGATCATTTTTTAATTATGTTTATGGGATGATGATGGGGCATGAATATTTGGCTAAGTGTAGATACATTGAAAGTGTATTCCGTGTAGGAAAATAATGAGTTTGTTAATATAGTAACAAATACTTTGTTAGATATGATTGTTAGATATAATTTTCTTCTACGATCAGCGAATAGATTTTTTGGTAAAACTGAATAAATAAAATGTTGTATGTGTTTAAGTGATGTATATTTGTGTACTAGGGTCCCTTCATGAGATAATGATTTCTGAATGCATCATCTTTCTATAAAAACTAATACACAGTGATATACATGCCTACCTACATATTTTTTATTAGCCCAATAGACGTGAAGTCTGCAAGTTGGCTTTGTAATGCTTCAATTAAATTGAAATCATTTCAATTATATTGAGATAGCATAAAGTTCATTGTTATAGAGATTTTTAAGGTTCGGGTAAAAATGAAGTGTAAGCACTTTAAGGAGTGTTGGATACCCTTTGAAGATGAACTTTTATTAAAAAAGAAAAATTGAGGTTGCCTAGAATGCATTTTCGTCCCCAACCACGGGGACTCATCAGTAGGCTTTAATAGGCTTGAAAATTATTTTTATTATCTTTCTGTTTTTCTAAAAGTTTTTGCTGTTTGTTGGTGTATTATGCTGATCAATGCATGTATGCACACATATTTAAATTTAGATACATGTGCATTCATACACAGACTCTTTAGCATATGCTAAGATACACATCTATCTGTGTACCTTAACATATGCATGCATAAAAATGCGTATATGTTTTTTTGCAGATATATACTAAGTAATATTGAGATGACTACCCAGTTTGTAAATCAAACCGCCAATGTTCCGCAACAATCCGCGTCCAGACAGGCAGTACCTATGGTGATCGATCACGGTAATCAGAGATCCTCCTCCTTTTTGGGTCATGACTCAAGAAGAACTATTCGATGGACTTGGTCCATTTAGAATAGCTTTCGAATCATTATATCAACAAGGGGGAGCGATAAGAAATCCCGATTGGCCAGCCATATGTATTACCCCGGTCAGCAAGAAGGACGAAGAACAATTAGCTATCTGCCGCCATTCGCTTTCACATAGTTAATGTGGTGATTTGCTGAATGGTGTAAAGTCCTAATTGAGCGATATCATTGTTTTTCTTAAGATATGTGTAGATGTCTGTAGATGTCGGTTGAGTAAATCAGTTGTGTTTTATTGTTTTCCGTTAAGGATTTTTTAAAGGTATGGTAATGATGATCCTCTGATAAGTGCAGTGGTCGCGCTAGTCCTCGACGGTCCGGCTGCCCAGTAGGCGTGCTTGCCCCTAAAAGGATCCAGCGGCCACCAGTCTCCTTATGAATTTCATCTCACCATGTATATTCTCATAATTATTTAAGATTTTTTTGATTTTTTTTGATTGTACAAAATCAAGAGAAGTATTTTATGAGTTTAGGCTGTCAATTCTATTTTAAGTTTAGTATATCAATAGAGGGGAGAAAATTCACGAACCATGAATGAAGAGCCCTTAGATAGTTTTCCGCTTAACATATGTGTCTGACCTGTGTGCTGATGGATATATTGATTAATTGGAAATGAGTTTGGATTTGGATTTTCCGTAAAGGATTTTTTGTTTTTTGAATTTTCTGAAGAATTTGGAGTATTTTTTTGATGATATTGGTGCCCTAATGATGCCCTAATGATGCTTTATTGTGGATGGATGAAATTTTCTTTCTATATTTTCTTTCTTTCTATATTTTTGTATATGGTAGGATGGGTTTTATGGTGATAAATAACAAGACTTTCAATGTAATTTAATATGTAAAAGATATATTTGAAATTGAATTTTTAACATGTAAGTGATATATTTTGTTTATTCCATAAGTATTTTTTAAGTATTCTTTAACATGTAAGTCTAAATATGTAAAAGATATATTTGAAATTGAATTTTTAACATGTAAGTGATATATTTTGTTTATTCCATAAGTATTTTTTAAGTATTCTTTAACATGTATCTAATTTTATTTTTTTGTTGTTGTTGTGTTTGCTTTTGTGGTGTCTTTTCCTTTTTCGTTTTGTATTAGCTTCTGTTGTTGCTGTTGTTGGTTCTATAGGTACGTCGGGCTCCTGCTGATGTTGCTGCTGTTGCTGTTGTTGCGGAACGGCCTCTTGTTGATGGTGCGGCGGCGGGACGGACGGAGGGGTCTTTTTGGTTGTTTCGGTTGTTTCGGTTGTTTCGGTTGTTTCGGTTGTTTCGGTTGTTTCGGTTGTTTCGGTTGTTTCGGTTGTTTCGGTTGTTTGGGGCCAATCTGGCCAAACTGATTTTTCTATACCGCTGTCCGCGATGCTGTGTTTATCGGTTCCTTCTTCTTCTATTGTTTTATTTAAGATTATATTAGTCAGATCAAGATTGTTCAATAAATTTGTTTGTGCCGAACTTCAGACAACTGTCCTTCACAGGGAGATTTGCGAAACTCAAAGCACAATGCTCCATCCAGAATCCCAATGCATGACCTACTTGTTAATCGTTATGCCGGCGGATGTGTGTAAAGCCCTAATAGTATGTGAGTACTGCTGCTTTACCCACATTACGTCCATGGCATTCCCGTACAGGGCTCAACAATCACAATCCAAGCCAAAGTTGATGTCTGCGATATGTCCCGGTAATCCATGATAGGGCATCCCTGGGATTCCGCACGTGTTTCATCAGTCTCAGCAGAATGGTGAAGCTATATTCTCGTCAGATTGATGGGTGTATATATTGGGGATGATTCAAATTATTTTTATTTTTATATGCATGTGGCCAGAGAGCTAACAGTTGTAATAATTGATGTTATTTTTATTTTTATCATTTATTCTTACTTTATCTGATTGATTCAATTGATTAATTAAAACTTCCACTCTTTGAAATATCTTCTAACCTACTATTATTAATCTTATTGTGATATGAGTGGAGATGGGTAAGATTAGGGCCTGTGGGCAACCCGGCCGTAATGAACCCGACCAGAAAACCGCAAACAACGCCGATGTAATACCAGTTTTCTTAAGCCTGAACAGGCAACAACCCAATTATCATCCGGAACAAGTATCGTACAAGATCTGCAACAGCCATTGGCACAACTGCAGCCGGAAACACACAAGACTGAAGATATGGATTCCTCCCTCACATGGATCAGTAATGGTGCCAATATGCTGGCACAAATGCATACATTATAGGTGTTAAGAGAGCTGTATGACCAGTCCCCCTACAAATATATTAAAGCCATTGAGAGTGTATGGCATTTGGATGTTGGGAAAAGAAAATTCACACATCAAAGTAACGGAACAATCCATGAGTAGAGATAATAATTAACATTATCATATTAGTATCTATAAATATTCGATGCCTGATGAGAGGAACCACTGTGCTGCTGTTGCTGCCGCCAAAGGTAACTGGTGGGCCCTGTGTCAGAATGCAAGGATTGACAGAATTTGATGTCAATTACCAGCTAAAGGTTGATGATGTTATAATGTGGACAAGACACTCTCGCATGATGTATTCATCGGCTGATAGAATGCGAGAGAAACAACCAAGCCGATCACTCGTGCAGGACAAGACAAGGCTCAAAACGCAAACCAGAACCACACTACCAATCTACCAGTGTAAGAGACGCTAGGCCAAGACCCGTCAACAGGACAGCTCCGCATAACAATTACAGCAGTCAATCCAATGTGAAGCCATTAGTGCTGATCACTCGTCAAGAAAAGACAAGGATCAAAGCAAAAACGCCTACACATAACTAATATACCACTGTAAAAGACGCTAAGCCCAGACCCATGCAGAAGATGGCCCCGCATAACAGATGCACCGGCTAACTAGGGTGCAATGCCAGTGGCGCTGATCACTCATCAAGTGGAGACACGGCTCAAAGCAGGGGTTGACTTCACATAACAGATCCGAAGTTTGAAGCAGTGCTGAGTCATCTGTGGTACATCCTTCACACATCAACCGAAATTATATGGTACCGTTGAGGGCCTGACCATGATAGACCACCCAATATTTATACAGGTTATTTGAGGAAAAAGATTTATATAATGCACATTGGTTCCCCTCAATTTCTACTTGTTGAGACTAGGTTATGTGCTGAGACCTGGGACATAATAGGGTACAGTAGTCCTGCCACTTTAGATAACACCCCTCTGTCCAGTGGGTATACCCGTATACTAGAATTATTATCACAATGCAGCAAGCTTCTAATGAGCTCCCATTTACATTTTCCACTTCAATTCCCACCTCTGAAGAATCACATCCTAAAATGATTTATATTCAGCCTATAGAGCCTGCATGGAGAAGATATCTCCCAGTGTATTTCCATTTAATCCTCACAATGTGATAGGTCCCCTCATACGTGAGACAATACAACAAGAAAACAACCACAAGTTGCAATATCAATGAGATTTATTGTTGATCATATGTTATGACAATTATTATAAAATAACTATATGTTGATTACATTAGGGCATCATATAACAGCCAATATCAACTGCATCTAATTAAAACCACGCTGCGCAAAAACACCAGAAGACAAAGGATCACATCCCAAGATATCATGCCATGATAGACAACAAACCATGAGAGCATCAATGGCAGATTCATAGCCTATTATCTATCATAGCGATAAGACCCTGCATATTGCACCAGAGCCTGCTCCCATACACAAAAAAAACCAAACTGCAAATACATGCACACAAAACAATGATACAGTATTATGTTTTTTAGTTCATTATTTGGTTAATGTTTATAATATTGTTGTGCGCCCAGTCCATTCAGTGCAAGCCCAGCCAGTTTAAGAGTGAAATAAGTGACCCAAAATCACGTACATGTGCATACTTAAGATAAATTACATATTTATTGTGTGTACTGTTTAATGATAATTCAATTTATAATCTATAGTGTTTTCTTATTCTAATTTCTTATCTTACGATTTTCCAGAAACTTTTCCGATTTTTCAAACAATTTTCCCAGCCCTATCTGTCATTGCTTTGAACTGTCATATGGTTCTACTGTCAGTTATACTTAAAATTCACCGCCAGTTACCATGCACAAATCACTAATTGTTTCTATATTGTTTATTTTAGGGCTCCATTTCGACACCACATAAAAGATCCCAATCAGAGCAAGGCAAGCCTGATAAGTTTAGACGGAAAAGATCTTGCAACGGAATCGGAACTCCCACTAGAGGCCAAAATTATGCAGACAGATTGCATGTGAGTATTACAATAAAATATTGATTCTCTTGTCCTATACAAAGTTTTAAAACCAGCGGTAGTGAGAATTCATGATGATATCAGTGTTCTCGTTGCACTTCTTGACAATTGTGAAATGTTACCCCCAAAAAAGTAGGTTTTCTATCCTCGGAAGACCAATAGCGATTAAAATATCATTCCAAGCGATGACAAATTATCGTCATCAACATTCTCAAACTTCATAGCATGAATATATAGGGGAATTATATATGTTGCCTGCCCCACTCACTTGAAATTGTTTTATTTTGCTCGTGCTGCTCTGTTTGCCACTTTTTAGTATTCTACCACAGATCAGTTCCCACTGAAATTTCATCATACCTACTGACAGAGGGGGGGAAAATTTACAATTTTCCGTAGAACAGCATACAGGGTCATTACAATTGATTATGTTTAAAAGCAATCACTCATCGTACGGGAACTTAATTATTACTCAATCACAATACAAAGCAGGGTTCAGGGATTGGGACTTACTCAGGTGGTATATTAGTGTCAGAATTAGTACTGGAACAGTGCTTAATAGAGAAGTGGAGCAGGGATCAGAGTTAGGAAGTACCTCAGGCCGTTTACAGGTGAAAGCCTCTGACAGAAAATACTGTTTCTAACCTGCAGTCAGATTAGATCCTTAGCTGCATGGAAACTCACTGATTGTTACTAAGAGCAGAAAAAATGTTTTTTATGATTCGATTAACTTCTCGACATCTCACATCAGGGGCCTGCCGGACAATGGTGCGGTTGACATGTGAAGCTTTTAGCCTTATTTCAGTGACTTCACTGAGGCCTGCAATACTATGGCCCGACCTGAACCTTCTAGTGCGAATCTTCGATGGATTTATTGTGTGTCCTGTGTGTATGCAGTGTCTGCCAATGACATGCTTATGTGATTGTAGTAGGAGCCTAAGTGGCTTGCTGCCTGTCACATGACAGCTGAAGATGTTGCTACAATCATTACATTCCGCTGTGATATGACAATTCCAGACATTTAATCTATCAATGCGGTCCTTCACAGATGAAAAGAATAACTTTCTGTTGTTATGTGGGATGTAGAAATTGATTTTCTTGGAGTCCGTGTATTCTTGAAGAAATCTCTTAATAGGTTCTCCATAGTCTTTGATATAAGGGATAGCAGTCCAGACGGGCATTGTGTTATGTAGGAATTTGTTTAAGTTTTGGGCAATTCTATTGATTGACTCTGGTGTTGCCACTGATAACGACGGCAGCTCATCCATGACAGTCGACATTCCGTCTGCACACAAACTATCCCTTTCTCTAGTGTTCTTAGCATCTAAATCTACATGTGGATCCCATACTGTAAGTGACTCATTACGAGGTTGAGGTACCACCTTGTCATCACGCAATAGTGGGGTGTGTGACGGTAACGACCACGTTGTGGAGGGTGGCAATAGAGCGGAATTGCAGTCCTGGTTTCTTGCAATCATCCACATGAGAGTGTCGTCTTGGTGCTTGTTAGTTCGGACTAGGGGTGGTACAGATTTAATTCCATTTAGGAGTTTTGTTATCTGGGTAGAGGTTAGGCCATGTATTCGTAGTGCCCTATCCATGCATTTATTAATGTACCAATTGGGATATGAGTTATTTAAGAAAATACTGCGCATTATTTGCAATTTCCAATTCCAAAATATGTGGTTGCTATTGGTTAGAGCCTTGGAAATGTATTGTGTTAGGACATTATTTTTCATACAGTTAGGGTGGTTTGAGTGGAAATTTATAAGACGATCTGATGCAATATCTTTCTTGTACCAGCTCGTGAGTAGAATGCCATTATCATCTATCATTATGGTTAGGTCAAGGTAGCTTAACGTCCTGTGGAAGGTTTCATATTCAATTGTAAACCCAATGATGCCCCTGTCTCCATATTTCACTTTGAGCTCAGAGGCCCGACATTCAAGGACCTGTCTGTATTTCCGTATATTCTGTAAGGGGCCAATTAATAATATGTCATCCACATATTTAATATGTAGGATGATACCTAAATTGTTTGCTTCTTGGCTGCATTCATCAAATAGATGATCCATAAATATGTCAGCCATTATTGGAGCTAGGGGGCTACCCATAGGCAATCCATGATTCTGGCGGTATATTTGTCCAAACAACTGAAAATAATTACATTCTAAGGTTGCAAAATCAAGAAGATTGCGCAGTTGTTTAGGCTTGATGTTAGTGAGTTCATGTAGGGTATTACCCCACTTATTGATGATGATGTCAATGGTGGCAATGGTCGGTATGTTTGTGAACATGGAGGTAACATCCAATGATGCCAAAATCAACGATGTTTTAGGGTTCTGGGGGTTAAAAGAAGATAAACCGGAAGATGTTGTGGCGTTTTGGATTTTAGCCAAACATTTTAGTAGATCTGATGAATTGTCAACATTGTATGTTGGGCTCTTTAATGATTTGAGAATATTAGATAGGAAACCCGATAGTGGTCCGCCAATTGTCATTCTAGTGTCTATGATTGGTCTAATAGGCATGTCTATTTTATGTACTTTAATTGTTCCATACAACCTGGGTAGAAGAAGTTGGTCCAAACTAAGTTTGGAAGCCCAACCAGGGTCTATGTTGTCCAAATTGATATTGTCTCTGACAATGGCATGGCGTTTTGCATTGAGTTCATCACAGATATTCTGCGAGTCGATCTTATGAAAGAGGCCCGATTCTAGTCCCATTAGTATGAATTGGTTTATTTTCTCATTGTAAAAGGTCTTATTGGCGACAATCGTGACATTTCCCTTGTCAGCCTCCAAAATCAACACCTCCGGGTGTGCCTTCAAAAAGATCCGGGTTTCATGGGTAGCTTTTTTTATACAGTTAGTCATATCCAGATTACCATTCTTGGAAGGCTTATTATGCCTATTATTTTCCTGTACCGATATTAGAGAAGCATTGTGTACAATAGCTCTGTTAAACATATGCAATGCTTCCATGCATCTAAAGATGTTGGACGGTCTGTCTTCGCGGGCATGATGTCCTAGGATGTTGACTATCTCATCCCAATCCCCATTTCCCAAGTGATGTCCAATTTCAATGCCAAACCGTGGTCCATAGCTGAGTATGGCTTTAGTATTGTGCGGGATGGACCAGTCCGTAAGATTAATGACCGCTCCTTGCACTATTTTTAATTTTGGCATTTTCAGATTATGATCATCATTGTTATAGATCTGTGTTGAGTCTATTTGTTTAACTATTCCTATCTGGGGCAGTGATTGAGATCGATAAGATTGTGATGTAGATTGTGCAGGTTTAAGGTATGTACTATTGTTAGCAACAATAATATCCATAAGATAGCTTACTCCTAAAGGCCAGTTCTTATTTAAACACTTGTAAATGTTTTTATACTGCGCGTGAGGTAAATATTTAATATCTGAGTGGGGAGTAGTTTTAGCTTTCCAGTCCCCAAATAAGGCTTTAATGTTGCGTTTTCGGTGTGAATGTTTCTTTATTGTGTCAACGATTTGTTCCCGTAAGATTGGATAAAAGATGTCATCTGTTCCGGAAATTAACGCATCCAGAGTTTTTGTTGATAAGCCATCATTTTGAATACTGAACAGGTGTACATAGTGTGCCAATATGTTGTCCTTTCGGACTATGGTAGTGTTGCTGATACGCACTGCATCTGGGTTGACTGTAACGCTGAACGGTGGCATTGATTCTGTCCTATTGCCAAACAACTCCAACAGCTCCTCACCAACTATGGCTATACGACGATGAATGTCCCTAATTGATGTTATTGGTGCAATGATGTACAGGCGATTCCGAATGGCTGTGACAATTTTCCCTCTAACCCATTTAACCATCCATGTGTCAATCTTATTGGCCATGATTTCACAGAGGTGCATTGAAAGACTGGCCTGCAGTAATGATGGGTTGGACTCCCTAAGCATCCCAAATATATATTCAAATTTATGGGCACTGACTTCTAACAGGTGGGAGATGTGTTCTTCAAAATTCCTCTGAATATAGTTGAGGAGCATATAATACGGTAATTTGTGAATGTCAAATTCACAAGTGACAAAGACTAACTTGTTGTTACCGTCAAAACAATCAGCCAGTCGTAGGGTCGTTGTGAGGTGTTTGACGTTGTGATGTGCTCCACTGTCACAGGCATGCTCCGAATGTGCACTGGGGTTGGTGAGGAACCAATATGAGCATTGGTCAAGAGCTGCGGCAATTGTCTCTACATTAGGAATGTGGCCGTATGGCAGATCGTTATTTGTTCGAAGACTCCCACCAATATGATTGACATCGATTGCTGGGATATAACTTATAATTTTATTAATGTTTCTGTTATTATAATTTTTTGTATTGGTTTTATTGACTGCTCCTCTATTTCGACATCTATAATACCTTATGTAAGGTACCCTCTGATGTTGTTGTGGGATTGATGTCCTTCCAATTTTCAAATTAACCATTGCCACTGCATCCACTGCCTTTGCCAGATGATCAGTAGGGCCACTCATTGTCTTTATTGTAGTTGTGCGGTATTTACACATGCCTTGAGCAACACCATTCCACCCAGGATGCCACCCACCGAATTATGGCCACTATAAGCTGACACAGCACAATTGTGCCAATGATGAGTGCCATCAAAAATAAGGACAAAGAAATGTTAACCAGTCCAAGACACCATCGTGCTCCATATCCATGGTTCCAGCAAAACTGTCGCTTATCAACCTATTTGGCCCATACTTTAAGCAGGATTCGTGTGGTAACTCTATCATGCCTGAAAACAAACAAACAGACAGCAAGAAGTATGTGAGAAACACCACAAAGTACTAATAATTCTTAATTTATTTAAATTTAAATTCCACTGCCCAATAAACAGATATTACAAACCCTACAACATTATTTTACCCGTATGACCGATGTCAAGTCTATACCATGTAAGCCATTCAAAAACTATACCACACCCTACGCCACCCAGTATGATGGCTTGTTTGATATCCAGCTGGAATAGAACTATTGTTTTTCTACTTATATGTGTGTTTAGGAGGAGTTTGCTTTGTTAGAATTAAAATTGGGAAAAGGAGTTGTGGCATTATACTATGCCATGAAAAAAGAGCCAAGACAAATTGAGAATGAGAGGCATAAACTGTATTTTCCCGCTGATGTGCGTTGACCCGTAAACCAACCATCCTGATTAATACAACGTTTACCTATCTCAAGTTTAGAAGCCCACCCAATGTATGATCAGTCATTCTAAGGACAACAAATGTAACATTAGAAATGCTTATTCGTTAGACAAGGAAGAGAACCAAATTGGTTAGACAGCTTAAGTTAGTATGACCCATCAAAGAAGTGAACTAACAATCCTACACAGAGTTCAGGTGGAGAAAGAAAAGGAAAAAGGAAAAAAGGAAAAAAAGGAAAAAAGAAGAAGAAACATCAAAGGAAGATGCCGTCAGATGATCAGTCACAACAACAGAGTAGATGTTTAAAATTGTTTACTGTGAGTGTGGATGCAAATATGTTATTTGTTAGGATACCAACACATTACACAGTAAGCAACGGAGGAGAAAATTATTATTATTGGAAGGTAGGAGAGAACGCGATTATGGAACTGAAATAGGGTTAGGATAGATTGGACAATATGGGTAGGTTGAATTCTTGTCACGAACATGGAGAGACACCATTGACTATGACTCACCCATTGCACTGAGTTGTGTCTTCTCTCCCCTCCCCCTCCCCTTATCTCTTGCCCCCCTTTTTTATATTCCTCCCTTAGTCACTATTGAAACTTCAATTTACAAAAACAACTATATTTATTATTATGATTCAAAAACTAATACTACCAAATATAAACACCTCAACATAAGAATAACCAAACATAAAAACACAACAATTCTTGACCATAAATTAATGAATTACTTAATTAACATCTAAGTTGTTTAACATGTTAAATGGAGTTAAGTTGGCACAATATACTATGTTATAATTCATTTATCAATTGAGTACAATACCAAGACATTATGTTTAAAATGGTGTGCTACAAATTGTCCAAAAATTATTCAAATCATCACAAATTATGGGTGAGCTTGATTTTTTTGTTTAAGTTTGAGCTTTTGGCATTCTTATTCTTCTTATTTCTTTTTCGTCTATGCCTATTATTTTCTTTAAAGGTTGTCTTATTGTTACTACATGTAGGAGTTGCTGTGGTTGAGGCCATTGTCGATGCTGCTGTGCTGACCGATGATGAAGATTTCTGAACCATCTCAGCCCCCTTAGACTGTTCCATATTGTCTCGTGGAACATCAACTCCGCTATCTGCGGAAGCCTTCGAGCTTACTTCTTTCCTAGTCTCATTCGATACTGGCAGAATATTAAAGTCATCCAGCTCCCAGTCCAATGTCGTGACACTCGTAACTGAATCTATATCCTTACTGTCGTTTGTATGTTTGGTTATCAAGTCTGTAGTTATGTTATCTAGATTGTTAACTGTGTGGCAGATAAATTCCGCAGATGTCTCATATATTAGCCTATTGTCCAGGTGATGTTTGTATACATACTTATTTATGATGAAGCCAGCTACCTCTTTTGGGATATTGTACCCAGATATAAACAACTGTTTAGTATAAGATAATGTTAAAGGGAGGAAAACAATATTAGAATCTTCTATGTTTCTCTTCAATATTGCTTTGGCCCATTTGTGTATATCATTGAGATTGCCATTACAACTGTATAAGGGGCCCTGTTTCATGATTATGTGTGAGTCTGTTATATGGTTAAAAACCGAATGAAAGTATCTGTTGTGTAGTTTCTTGAGAATGTAATTGGTAGAAAAAATTATGTCTGTGTGTGTGCTAGCTCTTATGTAAATCTTGTGTAGCGGATTTAGTTTTTCAATTTTACTTTCAACATTGATTATGTTGATCGCTGTCTGATTGATCCTATAGATCATGGGTTGAATGTGTTTGCTCTCTGCATCGAAAATTAGGTTCTTGCTATCTACAAAAAGGTGGTTGAACAATACCTCCCCCTGTTTGCCATTCATTAGCTTGTAGTGGATAAATGTCGTGATGGAACCGGTGAGAATCTCCATGATGATTCTCCCAAAATGCCAGGTATGAAGGGTTCTATGTTGAAACACATTGCGTTTGAATTTGAAAATAGAATTAATAAACACTAGGTTTTTTAATTTACCGACAAATGTATTTTTGTCATGGATATGAAGAGCCGTGGAGATTTTGTAACCATGAATGTTGAAAATTATTCCCCCAATGGTATCTAAATTGATAACGTGCGGAGGTATGATTGGGGAAAGATGTATTAGTTTTAGATCCTCTATTATGGGCGTTCTTTTAATTTCTGTCTCAATTTGTTTAGTGAGATTATACGTATTGGATTGGCAAATTGTTAGTAATTTATTAAAGAATTCAGTGGCTTTATTGAATTGCCATGATTTGATCCAATATTCATCTATCGTGTTTAGTGTCTTTATGGGGATGTTAAGGGTGTTAGAATTAATTGTTGTTACTGTAGGATTCGGTAACTTATGTACCATAATATTATTAAGTTTACTCTCATGTGGTTCCCTCATGCTAACTGATATGTTGTTAATTGTGTTGATAACCGTTACAATGTCAACCTGTATTGTCCTAATTTGTCTTTTAATCAGTTTGATTTTAATTAGATCTTCTGTTATTAGTTCCATAATTGTGTAGTTATGTTAGTACTTTAGAACAAAAATTTTCCTGAAAATGAACATAATGAAATTATAATTAAAAATTAAGATTTGAAAAGTGCTCTATATCTATTAAACTTGTGTCTTCTGCTGGGTGTTTAGTGTTGTGTTGATGTTTATGTGTAATGTTGATAGTTTACTTAAATTTATATTTTGTCTTGTTAACCTCTATGGCTGTGACCAGTCGTCTCCTCATTCTCCCTTATCCCGGAGAAATTAGCCAAAGCAGGATAGAACAGATTGCGACAATAACCAAGCTCAAGACCCAATACAGAGTCTGCCACCCCATCGATATTCCCCAAATCCAACTTCACACTCAGCGATTCAAGTCGATCCACCTTCCAGCCATGTTCCACGCTATTCATGCCGACCAGCACACTCTCACCACATCCAATGATCATCCCAAGTATAGTTCTGGCTATTTATTAAGTTCTTATGTTTTATCATTGTGATTATTACTTTTTATTAATTTTTATGGGGGCATGATTAGTCAAGCCCACCAGACATTGGGCGAAACCAACTTACGGAACCATATGTTACAGCAACAATCAGAAAAACCAACCAACACCACACTTCGCAAGGAAATAAAATTCAATATGATACGCAGCATGCACTGATTTAAACAATTGATTTCACCGATAACTATGCCGATTGTCACATACGAAAGACATGACCAATGCCAACACCTCAGACTGAAATCATATCATCCAAAAAGACAAGCATACTGACATTATTGTCTATCCGTCATTGAGGATGCCTATGATATGTCTGCAATTAAAGCATCAATCATTCTCCTTTTGCTAGCGACCATTGGCAATATTAAAAATATACGTATGTTGAAGTGATGCGGGTGAGTGTTAGGCCTTGATGCAAATTATTGTGTTCTATTGACTATAACTTAAAAACCGAAAACATCTCTATCACCGCATGCCTATCTATGCCATATATTGTGTCAAGACACACATTCCCACTTGGCCTATTTATATATTATCCAATAGGATATCCTATCCAATTGGCCTATTTATATATTATCCAATAGGATACTCTATCAATGTTGTCTACAGTCTATCAAGAATTCATGGATGGCTCAAGTAATGGTCCAATTGCGCTCTATCAAGAGTGCTGGATGACCAGTATCGAAAGTTAACCTCATCTACCTAACATGCTGGTATGCCCAGAATGCATTTTCATCCCCCACCACGGGGACTCATCAGTGGGCTCTTGAACATGTTTCTAGCTTTAGCTTGATTTAGTTTAATGGTTGACAGTTGTGTCATAACCCAACTATTAGTAATTACCTAATATAGTATTTATTATTCTAAAATATGTCTCAACTAACTATGTAACCTTGGTTCATATATATTCCAATATTGTCTAAGAGTGGGCATCAGAATAATTGTGCCGTGAGTATTGTTGTGACTTCATTTATATTATTTATTTGTCTTGAACTATGATAACATATATATATTTTTATATATATTATAATCTGAGTAGGAACAGCGATGACTATACTACCATTCCGGTATGAGCCTTATATCATCTGCAGAACTAAAACCAATCCCAACAAACCCTTTTAGAAAAAATTTTTTATTTTTATTTTTATTTTATTATCTTAAGACACGTTATACATATTATCTCAAATACCCAATATTTCTGCATGCAAACAGTATTGACCAATACTATTGATGTCGAAAACATGAGATCAGATACCAAATCACATGTTATCCTGTATTTCTGTTATATTTTTTTATTTTTTATATTTTATGCTATGTTTGGCTGCTAGTCACGGCATCCGTGTCTTACAACTTCACAAGGAAAGTTTCCTTGCTCCTACCTCCCACAAACTAACACCACAATATGTTGAAAATCTTGAACCCAGTCCGATTTATGTGTCCATTATCAATATTAAATGGCAAGACTAAAACAATTTGTTACCACAATTCACCATTATCCACTTTTACCAATTCCATAATATATATAATATAACAAAATCACATGTTATCCTGTATTTCCGTTATATTCCTACACTATGTTTAGCTACTAGTCACGGTAGCCGTGTTTTACCACTGCCCAAGGAATGTTTCCTTGCTCCTACCTCCCACAACCTAATCAACATGATATGTTGAAAACTTAGAACACAGTCCGATTTATGTGTCCATTATTAATATTAAATGGCAAGACTCAAACAAATTGTTACCACAATTCCCCCATTATCCACTTTTACCAATGCCATAATATATATAATAATAAAGCTACTTACATGGGTTTCTGTCTCCTCTTTTAAAAAATTTTCCCTTTTCCTAGGCCAATAGTCTGCAAGCACTTTCTCCAAAGTAACTACTCACTGCATAGACTTCTGTCTCTTTTGTCCTTATATAAACAATTTTTAAGTTAAATTATCTGCGCGCACTTTCCCCAAATATGACCACTTACTTACTGGACTTCTGGACCTACTGGACTTCTTCTTTTCCCTTTTTAAAAAACAAATTCCTCCTTGGTAAGCTGTTTGCGCGCACTTTCCCAAACTTTACCACTTACTTTCTAAAAATATATGTTATTTATAAAATTGATCTTCACTAACTCTACCGCAAAATAACCTACACCGCTTATATATTTATCTTATTTTGCACAACCGTTGTATTTATCAAAACCACCACACTGTGCGAGCTGCTATTGAATTATGATTTTCAAGTCCGGAAACCAGTACCACGAACTAAAAACAAATGATACAAAAATGATAAAAATTCTACAATCCTACCTTCCAATTCGAATTTGAAAAATATCCCACGGTTCGGTTCATATGTGCCCCCACCACCAAATATACCACCAATCAAATCTCATCATTATACGGTGAGCTGCGCGTACATGTGCGCAATGTGTCTCAGTCATGCACATGTTGAAACCAACACCACCAACCAAAAACAAATGACAAAAATCCTCAATTCTACATTCCAATTCGTATTATAAAAAATTTCCCACGGTTTGGTTCATATGTGCCCTCACCACCAAATTCCACCAATACCATCATCAAATCTCATCATTATACACTGAGCTGCGCATATATGTGCGCAATGTGTCTCAGTCATGCGCAGGTTGAAACCAGTTCCACAAACTAAAAACCAATGATAAAAATCCTCAATCCTACATTCCAATTCGTATTATAAAAAATTTTCCACAGGGCTGCGCATATATGTGCGCAATGTGTCTCAGTCATGCGCAGGTTGAAGGACATGTGGAATCCATCTCATGGTGTCTGTATGGTGTGTGTAGATTCCACATATCAAAGAGAGCGTATTGATAGCCTCGGACTGAAGATAGCACTGCTATTCTTATGGGTAGAGGTGACAAAAACACAGAAACCTTAACAATTAAAAATAAAAATAAAAATTAAAAATTAAAAATTAAAAATTAAAACTAAAAAATACAAAATGAAAATAAAAAGTAAGAAATAAACCAATTGAAAATTATCAATAGAATGGGTTGTATAAGCCAGCATTGTAATTCAGAAAAGAATGACATAGGACCTACCAACTGCCTACAACATGATACCTGTTCAAGAGTGTGGATTAAAATTATCAATTTTCATTGAGCATTATAAGATGCACTCCTAATTAGAATATGAGCAATAATCAGTCCTACCCAATTTCCCCTATGTCAAAATCCTACATAAATATTATGAAACCCATGGAATGTAAATGACAAAGAAAATGTATACCCTTGAAAATACTTTGAGGCACCGGCAATCAGGTCCAATTTTAGGGAAATATGTTTGCAAAGACTATCTACCAATAAACTCTATACAAAACAAACACAAAAAAACCAATTAATTAATTAGACATTGGTATGCTGAAATATCTACTAAGCCTATTTTGTGGTCGGGACATGCCTCGAACTTATTAATGGAAATAAGTGTGTGGATAAACAACACAAGAATACAATTGGATATAGACTGTGTAGAGAAGGCATGTCTCAGGATGATACCCTCACAATGAATTGTCATGAAAGACATCAAAAAGTGTACAACTAACCAACGTCTTTGCCAATAATATTATGACTAATGCAAACAAGTATGGGAGTCAATTACAAGAGAACTATAATTAGAAAATATGTAGGGCATGCGACTAAACAGGACGGGATTCAATGTGAGCTAATAAGGGCCGTTGGTCCAGAGAGACGGAATGAGTCCAATCCCAAAATCCAGATTCACACCCTCGTAAGAATGTTCAATAAATTTGTTTGTGCCGAACTTCAGACAACTGTCCTTCACAGGGAGATTTGCGAAACTCAAAGCACAATGCTCCATCCAGAATCCCAATGCATGACCTACTTGTTAATCGTGATGCCGGCGGATGTGTGTAAAGCCCTAATAGTATGTGAGTACTGCTGCTTTACCCACATTACGTCCATGGCATTCCCGTACAGGGCTCAACAATCACAATCCAAGCCAAAGTTGATGTCTGCGATATGTCCCGGTAATCCATGATAGGGCATCCCTGGGATTCCGCACGTGTTTCATCAGTCTCAGCAGAATGGTGAAGCTATATTCTCGTCAGATTGATGGGTGTATATATTGGGGATGATTCAAATTATTTTTATTTTTATATGCATGTGGCCAGAGAGCTAACAGTTGTAATAATTGATGTTATTTTTATTTTTATCATTTATTCTTACTTTATCTGATTGATTCAATTGATTAATTAAAACTTCCACTCTTTGAAATATCTTCTAACCTACTATTATTAATCTTATTGTGATATGAGTGGAGATGGGTAAGATTAGGGCCTGTGGGCAACCCGGCCGTAATGAACCCGACCAGAAAACCGCAAACAACGCCGATGTAATACCAGTTTTCTTAAGCCTGAACAGGCAACAACCCAATTATCATCCGGAACAAGTATCGTACAAGATCTGCAACAGCCATTGGCACAACTGCAGCCGGAAACACACAAGACTGAAGATATGGATTCCTCCCTCACATGGATCAGTAATGGTGCCAATATGCTGGCACAAATGCATACATTATAGGTGTTAAGAGAGCTGTATGACCAGTCCCCCTACAAATATATTAAAGCCATTGAGAGTGTATGGCATTTGGATGTTGGGAAAAGAAAATTCACACATCAAAGTAACGGAACAATCCATGAGTAGAGATAATAATTAACATTATCATATTAGTATCTATAAATATTCGATGCCTGATGAGAGGAACCACTGTGCTGCTGTTGCTGCCGCCAAAGGTAACTGGTGGGCCCTGTGTCAGAATGCAAGGATTGACAGAATTTGATGTCAATTACCAGCTAAAGGTTGATGATGTTATAATGTGGACAAGACACTCTCGCATGATGTATTCATCGGCTGATAGAATGCGAGAGAAACAACCAAGCCGATCACTCGTGCAGGACAAGACAAGGCTCAAAACGCAAACCAGAACCACACTACCAATCTACCAGTGTAAGAGACGCTAGGCCAAGACCCGTCAACAGGACAGCTCCGCATAACAATTACAGCAGTCAATCCAATGTGAAGCCATTAGTGCTGATCACTCGTCAAGAAAAGACAAGGATCAAAGCAAAAACGCCTACACATAACTAATATACCACTGTAAAAGACGCTAAGCCCAGACCCATGCAGAAGATGGCCCCGCATAACAGATGCACCGGCTAACTAGGGTGCAATGCCAGTGGCGCTGATCACTCATCAAGTGGAGACACGGCTCAAAGCAGGGGTTGACTTCACATAACAGATCCGAAGTTTGAAGCAGTGCTGAGTCATCTGTGGTACATCCTTCACACATCAACCGAAATTATATGGTACCGTTGAGGGCCTGACCATGATAGACCACCCAATATTTATACAGGTTATTTGAGGAAAAAGATTTATATAATGCACATTGGTTCCCCTCAATTTCTACTTGTTGAGACTAGGTTATGTGCTGAGACCTGGGACATAATAGGGTACAGTAGTCCTGCCACTTTAGATAACACCCCTCTGTCCAGTGGGTATACCCGTATACTAGAATTATTATCACAATGCAGCAAGCTTCTAATGAGCTCCCATTTACATTTTCCACTTCAATTCCCACCTCTGAAGAATCACATCCTAAAATGATTTATATTCAGCCTATAGAGCCTGCATGGAGAAGATATCTCCCAGTGTATTTCCATTTAATCCTCACAATGTGATAGGTCCCCTCATACGTGAGACAATACAACAAGAAAACAACCACAAGTTGCAATATCAATGAGATTTATTGTTGATCATATGTTATGACAATTATTATAAAATAACTATATGTTGATTACATTAGGGCATCATATAACAGCCAATATCAACTGCATCTAATTAAAACCACGCTGCGCAAAAACACCAGAAGACAAAGGATCACATCCCAAGATATCATGCCATGATAGACAACAAACCATGAGAGCATCAATGGCAGATTCATAGCCTATTATCTATCATAGCGATAAGACCCTGCATATTGCACCAGAGCCTGCTCCCATACACAAAAAAAACCAAACTGCAAATACATGCACACAAAACAATGATACAGTATTATGTTTTTTAGTTCATTATTTGGTTAATGTTTATAATATTGTTGTGCGCCCAGTCCATTCAGTGCAAGCCCAGCCAGTTTAAGAGTGAAATAAGTGACCCAAAATCACGTACATGTGCATACTTAAGATAAATTACATATTTATTGTGTGTACTGTTTAATGATAATTCAATTTATAATCTATAGTGTTTTCTTATTCTAATTTCTTATCTTACGATTTTCCAGAAACTTTTCCGATTTTTCAAACAATTTTCCCAGCCCTATCTGTCATTGCTTTGAACTGTCATATGGTTCTACTGTCAGTTATACTTAAAATTCACCGCCAGTTACCATGCACAAATCACTAATTGTTTCTATATTGTTTATTTTAGGGCTCCATTTCGACACCACATAAAAGATCCCAATCAGAGCAAGGCAAGCCTGATAAGTTTAGACGGAAAAGATCTTGCAACGGAATCGGAACTCCCACTAGAGGCCAAAATTATGCAGACAGATTGCATGTGAGTATTACAATAAAATATTGATTCTCTTGTCCTATACAAAGTTTTAAAACCAGCGGTAGTGAGAATTCATGATGATATCAGTGTTCTCGTTGCACTTCTTGACAATTGTGAAATGTTACCCCCAAAAAAGTAGGTTTTCTATCCTCGGAAGACCAATAGCGATTAAAATATCATTCCAAGCGATGACAAATTATCGTCATCAACATTCTCAAACTTCATAGCATGAATATATAGGGGAATTATATATGTTGCCTACCCCACTCACTTGAAATTGTTTTATTTTGCTCGTGCTGCTCTGTTTGCCACTTTTTAGTATTCTACCACAGATCAGTTCCCACTGAAATTTCATCATACCTACTGACAGAGGGGGGGGAAATTTACAATTTTCCGTAGAACAGCATACAGGGTCATTACAATTGATTATGTTTAAACGCAATCACTCATCGTACGGGAACTTAATTATTACTCAATCACAATACAAAGCAGGGTTCAGGGATTGGGACTTACTCAGGTGGTATATTAGTGTCAGAATTAGTACTGGAACAGTGCTTAATAGAGAAGTGGAGCAGGGATCAGAGTTAGGAAGTACCTCAGGCCGTTTACAGGTGAAAGCCTCTGACAGAAAATACTGTTTCTAACCTGCAGTCAGATTAGATCCTTAGCTGCATGGAAACTCACTGATTGTTACTAAGAGCAGAAAAAATGTTTTTTATGATTCGATTAACTTCTCGACATCTCACATCAGGGGCCTGCCGGACAATGGTGCGGTTGACATGTGAAGCTTTTAGCCTTATTTCAGTGACTTCACTGAGGCCTGCAATACTATGGCCCGACCTGAACCTTCTAGTGCGAATCTTCGATGGATTTATTGTGTGTCCTGTGTGTATGCAGTGTCTGCCAATGACATGCTTATGTGATTGTAGTAGGAGCCTAAGTGGCTTGCTGCCTGTCACATGACAGCTGAAGATGTTGCTACAATCATTACATTCCGCTGTGATATGACAATTCCAGACATTTAATCTATCAATGCGGTCCTTCACAGATGAAAAGAATAACTTTCTGTTGTTATGTGGGATGTAGAAATTGATTTTCTTGGAGTCCGTGTATTCTTGAAGAAATCTCTTAATAGGTTCTCCATAGTCTTTGATATAAGGGATAGCAGTCCAGACGGGCATTGTGTTATGTAGGAATTTGTTTAAGTTTTGGGCAATTCTATTGATTGACTCTGGTGTTGCCACTGATAACGACGGCAGCTCATCCATGACAGTCGACATTCCGTCTGCACACAAACTATCCCTTTCTCTAGTGTTCTTAGCATCTAAATCTACATGTGGATCCCATACTGTAAGTGACTCATTACGAGGTTGAGGTACCACCTTGTCATCACGCAATAGTGGGGTGTGTGACGGTAACGACCACGTTGTGGAGGGTGGCAATAGAGCGGAATTGCAGTCCTGGTTTCTTGCAATCATCCACATGAGAGTGTCGTCTTGGTGCTTGTTAGTTCGGACTAGGGGTGGTACAGATTTAATTCCATTTAGGAGTTTTGTTATCTGGGTAGAGGTTAGGCCATGTATTCGTAGTGCCCTATCCATGCATTTATTAATGTACCAATTGGGATATGAGTTATTTAAGAAAATACTGCGCATTATTTGCAATTTCCAATTCCAAAATATGTGGTTGCTATTGGTTAGAGCCTTGGAAATGTATTGTGTTAGGACATTATTTTTCATACAGTTAGGGTGGTTTGAGTGGAAATTTATAAGACGATCTGATGCAATATCTTTCTTGTACCAGCTCGTGAGTAGAATGCCATTATCATCTATCATTATGGTTAGGTCAAGGTAGCTTAACGTCCTGTGGAAGGTTTCATATTCAATTGTAAACCCAATGATGCCCCTGTCTCCATATTTCACTTTGAGCTCAGAGGCCCGACATTCAAGGACCTGTCTGTATTTCCGTATATTCTGTAAGGGGCCAATTAATAATATGTCATCCACATATTTAATATGTAGGATGATACCTAAATTGTTTGCTTCTTGGCTGCATTCATCAAATAGATGATCCATAAATATGTCAGCCATTATTGGAGCTAGGGGGCTACCCATAGGCAATCCATGATTCTGGCGGTATATTTGTCCAAACAACTGAAAATAATTACATTCTAAGGTTGCAAAATCAAGAAGATTGCGCAGTTGTTTAGGCTTGATGTTAGTGAGTTCATGTAGGGTATTACCCCACTTATTGATGATGATGTCAATGGTGGCAATGGTCGGTATGTTTGTGAACATGGAGGTAACATCCAATGATGCCAAAATCAACGATGTTTTAGGGTTCTGGGGGTTAAAAGAAGATAAACCGGAAGATGTTGTGGCGTTTTGGATTTTAGCCAAACATTTTAGTAGATCTGATGAATTGTCAACATTGTATGTTGGGCTCTTTAATGATTTGAGAATATTAGATAGGAAACCCGATAGTGGTCCGCCAATTGTCATTCTAGTGTCTATGATTGGTCTAATAGGCATGTCTATTTTATGTACTTTAATTGTTCCATACAACCTGGGTAGAAGAAGTTGGTCCAAACTAAGTTTGGAAGCCCAACCAGGGTCTATGTTGTCCAAATTGATATTGTCTCTGACAATGGCATGGCGTTTTGCATTGAGTTCATCACAGATATTCTGCGAGTCGATCTTATGAAAGAGGCCCGATTCTAGTCCCATTAGTATGAATTGGTTTATTTTCTCATTGTAAAAGGTCTTATTGGCGACAATCGTGACATTTCCCTTGTCAGCCTCCAAAATCAACACCTCCGGGTGTGCCTTCAAAAAGATCCGGGTTTCATGGGTAGCTTTTTTTATACAGTTAGTCATATCCAGATTACCATTCTTGGAAGGCTTATTATGCCTATTATTTTCCTGTACCGATATTAGAGAAGCATTGTGTACAATAGCTCTGTTAAACATATGCAATGCTTCCATGCATCTAAAGATGTTGGACGGTCTGTCTTCGCGGGCATGATGTCCTAGGATGTTGACTATCTCATCCCAATCCCCATTTCCCAAGTGATGTCCAATTTCAATGCCAAACCGTGGTCCATAGCTGAGTATGGCTTTAGTATTGTGCGGGATGGACCAGTCCGTAAGATTAATGACCGCTCCTTGCACTATTTTTAATTTTGGCATTTTCAGATTATGATCATCATTGTTATAGATCTGTGTTGAGTCTATTTGTTTAACTATTCCTATCTGGGGCAGTGATTGAGATCGATAAGATTGTGATGTAGATTGTGCAGGTTTAAGGTATGTACTATTGTTAGCAACAATAATATCCATAAGATAGCTTACTCCTAAAGGCCAGTTCTTATTTAAACACTTGTAAATGTTTTTATACTGCGCGTGAGGTAAATATTTAATATCTGAGTGGGGAGTAGTTTTAGCTTTCCAGTCCCCAAATAAGGCTTTAATGTTGCGTTTTCGGTGTGAATGTTTCTTTATTGTGTCAACGATTTGTTCCCGTAAGATTGGATAAAAGATGTCATCTGTTCCGGAAATTAACGCATCCAGAGTTTTTGTTGATAAGCCATCATTTTGAATACTGAACAGGTGTACATAGTGTGCCAATATGTTGTCCTTTCGGACTATGGTAGTGTTGCTGATACGCACTGCATCTGGGTTGACTGTAACGCTGAACGGTGGCATTGATTCTGTCCTATTGCCAAACAACTCCAACAGCTCCTCACCAACTATGGCTATACGACGATGAATGTCCCTAATTGATGTTATTGGTGCAATGATGTACAGGCGATTCCGAATGGCTGTGACAATTTTCCCTCTAACCCATTTAACCATCCATGTGTCAATCTTATTGGCCATGATTTCACAGAGGTGCATTGAAAGACTGGCCTGCAGTAATGATGGGTTGGACTCCCTAAGCATCCCAAATATATATTCAAATTTATGGGCACTGACTTCTAACAGGTGGGAGATGTGTTCTTCAAAATTCCTCTGAATATAGTTGAGGAGCATATAATACGGTAATTTGTGAATGTCAAATTCACAAGTGACAAAGACTAACTTGTTGTTACCGTCAAAACAATCAGCCAGTCGTAGGGTCGTTGTGAGGTGTTTGACGTTGTGATGTGCTCCACTGTCACAGGCATGCTCCGAATGTGCACTGGGGTTGGTGAGGAACCAATATGAGCATTGGTCAAGAGCTGCGGCAATTGTCTCTACATTAGGAATGTGGCCGTATGGCAGATCGTTATTTGTTCGAAGACTCCCACCAATATGATTGACATCGATTGCTGGGATATAACTTATAATTTTATTAATGTTTCTGTTATTATAATTTTTTGTATTGGTTTTATTGACTGCTCCTCTATTTCGACATCTATAATACCTTATGTAAGGTACCCTCTGATGTTGTTGTGGGATTGATGTCCTTCCAATTTTCAAATTAACCATTGCCACTGCATCCACTGCCTTTGCCAGATGATCAGTAGGGCCACTCATTGTCTTTATTGTAGTTGTGCGGTATTTACACATGCCTTGAGCAACACCATTCCACCCAGGATGCCACCCACCGAATTATGGCCACTATAAGCTGACACAGCACAATTGTGCCAATGATGAGTGCCATCAAAAATAAGGACAAAGAAATGTTAACCAGTCCAAGACACCATCGTGCTCCATATCCATGGTTCCAGCAAAACTGTCGCTTATCAACCTATTTGGCCCATACTTTAAGCAGGATTCGTGTGGTAACTCTATCATGCCTGAAAACAAACAAACAGACAGCAAGAAGTATGTGAGAAACACCACAAAGTACTAATAATTCTTAATTTATTTAAATTTAAATTCCACTGCCCAATAAACAGATATTACAAACCCTACAACATTATTTTACCCGTATGACCGATGTCAAGTCTATACCATGTAAGCCATTCAAAAACTATACCACACCCTACGCCACCCAGTATGATGGCTTGTTTGATATCCAGCTGGAATAGAACTATTGTTTTTCTACTTATATGTGTGTTTAGGAGGAGTTTGCTTTGTTAGAATTAAAATTGGGAAAAGGAGTTGTGGCATTATACTATGCCATGAAAAAAGAGCCAAGACAAATTGAGAATGAGAGGCATAAACTGTATTTTCCCGCTGATGTGCGTTGACCCGTAAACCAACCATCCTGATTAATACAACGTTTACCTATCTCAAGTTTAGAAGCCCACCCAATGTATGATCAGTCATTCTAAGGACAACAAATGTAACATTAGAAATGCTTATTCGTTAGACAAGGAAGAGAACCAAATTGGTTAGACAGCTTAAGTTAGTATGACCCATCAAAGAAGTGAACTAACAATCCTACACAGAGTTCAGGTGGAGAAAGAAAAGGAAAAAGGAAAAAAGGAAAAAAAGGAAAAAAGAAGAAGAAACATCAAAGGAAGATGCCGTCAGATGATCAGTCACAACAACAGAGTAGATGTTTAAAATTGTTTACTGTGAGTGTGGATGCAAATATGTTATTTGTTAGGATACCAACACATTACACAGTAAGCAACGGAGGAGAAAATTATTATTATTGGAAGGTAGGAGAGAACGCGATTATGGAACTGAAATAGGGTTAGGATAGATTGGACAATATGGGTAGGTTGAATTCTTGTCACGAACATGGAGAGACACCATTGACTATGACTCACCCATTGCACTGAGTTGTGTCTTCTCTCCCCTCCCCCTCCCCTTATCTCTTGCCCCCCTTTTTTATATTCCTCCCTTAGTCACTATTGAAACTTCAATTTACAAAAACAACTATATTTATTATTATGATTCAAAAACTAATACTACCAAATATAAACACCTCAACATAAGAATAACCAAACATAAAAACACAACAATTCTTGACCATAAATTAATGAATTACTTAATTAACATCTAAGTTGTTTAACATGTTAAATGGAGTTAAGTTGGCACAATATACTATGTTATAATTCATTTATCAATTGAGTACAATACCAAGACATTATGTTTAAAATGGTGTGCTACAAATTGTCCAAAAATTATTCAAATCATCACAAATTATGGGTGAGCTTGATTTTTTTGTTTAAGTTTGAGCTTTTGGCATTCTTATTCTTCTTATTTCTTTTTCGTCTATGCCTATTATTTTCTTTAAAGGTTGTCTTATTGTTACTACATGTAGGAGTTGCTGTGGTTGAGGCCATTGTCGATGCTGCTGTGCTGACCGATGATGAAGATTTCTGAACCATCTCAGCCCCCTTAGACTGTTCCATATTGTCTCGTGGAACATCAACTCCGCTATCTGCGGAAGCCTTCGAGCTTACTTCTTTCCTAGTCTCATTCGATACTGGCAGAATATTAAAGTCATCCAGCTCCCAGTCCAATGTCGTGACACTCGTAACTGAATCTATATCCTTACTGTCGTTTGTATGTTTGGTTATCAAGTCTGTAGTTATGTTATCTAGATTGTTAACTGTGTGGCAGATAAATTCCGCAGATGTCTCATATATTAGCCTATTGTCCAGGTGATGTTTGTATACATACTTATTTATGATGAAGCCAGCTACCTCTTTTGGGATATTGTACCCAGATATAAACAACTGTTTAGTATAAGATAATGTTAAAGGGAGGAAAACAATATTAGAATCTTCTATGTTTCTCTTCAATATTGCTTTGGCCCATTTGTGTATATCATTGAGATTGCCATTACAACTGTATAAGGGGCCCTGTTTCATGATTATGTGTGAGTCTGTTATATGGTTAAAAACCGAATGAAAGTATCTGTTGTGTAGTTTCTTGAGAATGTAATTGGTAGAAAAAATTATGTCTGTGTGTGTGCTAGCTCTTATGTAAATCTTGTGTAGCGGATTTAGTTTTTCAATTTTACTTTCAACATTGATTATGTTGATCGCTGTCTGATTGATCCTATAGATCATGGGTTGAATGTGTTTGCTCTCTGCATCGAAAATTAGGTTCTTGCTATCTACAAAAAGGTGGTTGAACAATACCTCCCCCTGTTTGCCATTCATTAGCTTGTAGTGGATAAATGTCGTGATGGAACCGGTGAGAATCTCCATGATGATTCTCCCAAAATGCCAGGTATGAAGGGTTCTATGTTGAAACACATTGCGTTTGAATTTGAAAATAGAATTAATAAACACTAGGTTTTTTAATTTACCGACAAATGTATTTTTGTCATGGATATGAAGAGCCGTGGAGATTTTGTAACCATGAATGTTGAAAATTATTCCCCCAATGGTATCTAAATTGATAACGTGCGGAGGTATGATTGGGGAAAGATGTATTAGTTTTAGATCCTCTATTATGGGCGTTCTTTTAATTTCTGTCTCAATTTGTTTAGTGAGATTATACGTATTGGATTGGCAAATTGTTAGTAATTTATTAAAGAATTCAGTGGCTTTATTGAATTGCCATGATTTGATCCAATATTCATCTATCGTGTTTAGTGTCTTTATGGGGATGTTAAGGGTGTTAGAATTAATTGTTGTTACTGTAGGATTCGGTAACTTATGTACCATAATATTATTAAGTTTACTCTCATGTGGTTCCCTCATGCTAACTGATATGTTGTTAATTGTGTTGATAACCGTTACAATGTCAACCTGTATTGTCCTAATTTGTCTTTTAATCAGTTTGATTTTAATTAGATCTTCTGTTATTAGTTCCATAATTGTGTAGTTATGTTAGTACTTTAGAACAAAAATTTTCCTGAAAATGAACATAATGAAATTATAATTAAAAATTAAGATTTGAAAAGTGCTCTATATCTATTAAACTTGTGTCTTCTGCTGGGTGTTTAGTGTTGTGTTGATGTTTATGTGTAATGTTGATAGTTTACTTAAATTTATATTTTGTCTTGTTAACCTCTATGGCTGTGACCAGTCGTCTCCTCATTCTCCCTTATCCCGGAGAAATTAGCCAAAGCAGGATAGAACAGATTGCGACAATAACCAAGCTCAAGACCCAATACAGAGTCTGCCACCCCATCGATATTCCCCAAATCCAACTTCACACTCAGCGATTCAAGTCGATCCACCTTCCAGCCATGTTCCACGCTATTCATGCCGACCAGCACACTCTCACCACATCCAATGATCATCCCAAGTATAGTTCTGGCTATTTATTAAGTTCTTATGTTTTATCATTGTGATTATTACTTTTTATTAATTTTTATGGGGGCATGATTAGTCAAGCCCACCAGACATTGGGCGAAACCAACTTACGGAACCATATGTTACAGCAACAATCAGAAAAACCAACCAACACCACACTTCGCAAGGAAATAAAATTCAATATGATACGCAGCATGCACTGATTTAAACAATTGATTTCACCGATAACTATGCCGATTGTCACATACGAAAGACATGACCAATGCCAACACCTCAGACTGAAATCATATCATCCAAAAAGACAAGCATACTGACATTATTGTCTATCCGTCATTGAGGATGCCTATGATATGTCTGCAATTAAAGCATCAATCATTCTCCTTTTGCTAGCGACCATTGGCAATATTAAAAATATACGTATGTTGAAGTGATGCGGGTGAGTGTTAGGCCTTGATGCAAATTATTGTGTTCTATTGACTATAACTTAAAAACCGAAAACATCTCTATCACCGCATGCCTATCTATGCCATATATTGTGTCAAGACACACATTCCCACTTGGCCTATTTATATATTATCCAATAGGATATCCTATCCAATTGGCCTATTTATATATTATCCAATAGGATACTCTATCAATGTTGTCTACAGTCTATCAAGAATTCATGGATGGCTCAAGTAATGGTCCAATTGCGCTCTATCAAGAGTGCTGGATGACCAGTATCGAAAGTTAACCTCATCTACCTAACATGCTGGTATGCCCAGAATGCATTTTCATCCCCCACCACGGGGACTCATCAGTGGGCTCTTGAACATGTTTCTAGCTTTAGCTTGATTTAGTTTAATGGTTGACAGTTGTGTCATAACCCAACTATTAGTAATTACCTAATATAGTATTTATTATTCTAAAATATGTCTCAACTAACTATGTAACCTTGGTTCATATATATTCCAATATTGTCTAAGAGTGGGCATCAGAATAATTGTGCCGTGAGTATTGTTGTGACTTCATTTATATTATTTATTTGTCTTGAACTATGATAACATATATATATTTTTATATATATTATAATCTGAGTAGGAACAGCGATGACTATACTACCATTCCGGTATGAGCCTTATATCATCTGCAGAACTAAAACCAATCCCAACAAACCCTTTTAGAAAAAATTTTTTATTTTTATTTTTATTTTATTATCTTAAGACACGTTATACATATTATCTCAAATACCCAATATTTCTGCATGCAAACAGTATTGACCAATACTATTGATGTCGAAAACATGAGATCAGATACCAAATCACATGTTATCCTGTATTTCTGTTATATTTTTTTATTTTTTATATTTTATGCTATGTTTGGCTGCTAGTCACGGCATCCGTGTCTTACAACTTCACAAGGAAAGTTTCCTTGCTCCTACCTCCCACAAACTAACACCACAATATGTTGAAAATCTTGAACCCAGTCCGATTTATGTGTCCATTATCAATATTAAATGGCAAGACTAAAACAATTTGTTACCACAATTCACCATTATCCACTTTTACCAATTCCATAATATATATAATATAACAAAATCACATGTTATCCTGTATTTCCGTTATATTCCTACACTATGTTTAGCTACTAGTCACGGTAGCCGTGTTTTACCACTGCCCAAGGAATGTTTCCTTGCTCCTACCTCCCACAACCTAATCAACATGATATGTTGAAAACTTAGAACACAGTCCGATTTATGTGTCCATTATTAATATTAAATGGCAAGACTCAAACAAATTGTTACCACAATTCCCCCATTATCCACTTTTACCAATGCCATAATATATATAATAATAAAGCTACTTACATGGGTTTCTGTCTCCTCTTTTAAAAAATTTTCCCTTTTCCTAGGCCAATAGTCTGCAAGCACTTTCTCCAAAGTAACTACTCACTGCATAGACTTCTGTCTCTTTTGTCCTTATATAAACAATTTTTAAGTTAAATTATCTGCGCGCACTTTCCCCAAATATGACCACTTACTTACTGGACTTCTGGACCTACTGGACTTCTTCTTTTCCCTTTTTAAAAAACAAATTCCTCCTTGGTAAGCTGTTTGCGCGCACTTTCCCAAACTTTACCACTTACTTTCTAAAAATATATGTTATTTATAAAATTGATCTTCACTAACTCTACCGCAAAATAACCTACACCGCTTATATATTTATCTTATTTTGCACAACCGTTGTATTTATCAAAACCACCACACTGTGCGAGCTGCTATTGAATTATGATTTTCAAGTCCGGAAACCAGTACCACGAACTAAAAACAAATGATACAAAAATGATAAAAATTCTACAATCCTACCTTCCAATTCGAATTTGAAAAATATCCCACGGTTCGGTTCATATGTGCCCCCACCACCAAATATACCACCAATCAAATCTCATCATTATACGGTGAGCTGCGCGTACATGTGCGCAATGTGTCTCAGTCATGCACATGTTGAAACCAACACCACCAACCAAAAACAAATGACAAAAATCCTCAATTCTACATTCCAATTCGTATTATAAAAAATTTCCCACGGTTTGGTTCATATGTGCCCTCACCACCAAATTCCACCAATACCATCATCAAATCTCATCATTATACACTGAGCTGCGCATATATGTGCGCAATGTGTCTCAGTCATGCGCAGGTTGAAACCAGTTCCACAAACTAAAAACCAATGATAAAAATCCTCAATCCTACATTCCAATTCGTATTATAAAAAATTTTCCACAGGGCTGCGCATATATGTGCGCAATGTGTCTCAGTCATGCGCAGGTTGAAGGACATGTGGAATCCATCTCATGGTGTCTGTATGGTGTGTGTAGATTCCACATATCAAAGAGAGCGTATTGATAGCCTCGGACTGAAGATAGCACTGCTATTCTTATGGGTAGAGGTGACAAAAACACAGAAACCTTAACAATTAAAAATAAAAATAAAAATTAAAAATTAAAAATTAAAAATTAAAACTAAAAAATACAAAATGAAAATAAAAAGTAAGAAATAAACCAATTGAAAATTATCAATAGAATGGGTTGTATAAGCCAGCATTGTAATTCAGAAAAGAATGACATAGGACCTACCAACTGCCTACAACATGATACCTGTTCAAGAGTGTGGATTAAAATTATCAATTTTCATTGAGCATTATAAGATGCACTCCTAATTAGAATATGAGCAATAATCAGTCCTACCCAATTTCCCCTATGTCAAAATCCTACATAAATATTATGAAACCCATGGAATGTAAATGACAAAGAAAATGTATACCCTTGAAAATACTTTGAGGCACCGGCAATCAGGTCCAATTTTAGGGAAATATGTTTGCAAAGACTATCTACCAATAAACTCTATACAAAACAAACACAAAAAAACCAATTAATTAATTAGACATTGGTATGCTGAAATATCTACTAAGCCTATTTTGTGGTCGGGACATGCCTCGAACTTATTAATGGAAATAAGTGTGTGGATAAACAACACAAGAATACAATTGGATATAGACTGTGTAGAGAAGGCATGTCTCAGGATGATACCCTCACAATGAATTGTCATGAAAGACATCAAAAAGTGTACAACTAACCAACGTCTTTGCCAATAATATTATGACTAATGCAAACAAGTATGGGAGTCAATTACAAGAGAACTATAATTAGAAAATATGTAGGGCATGCGACTAAACAGGACGGGATTCAATGTGAGCTAATAAGGGCCGTTGGTCCAGAGAGACGGAATGAGTCCAATCCCAAAATCCAGATTCACACCCTCGTAAGAATGTTCAATAAATTTGTTTGTGCCGAACTTCAGACAACTGTCCTTCACAGGGAGATTTGCGAAACTCAAAGCACAATGCTCCATCCAGAATCCCAATGCATGACCTACTTGTTAATCGTGATGCCGGCGGATGTGTGTAAAGCCCTAATAGTATGTGAGTACTGCTGCTTTACCCACATTACGTCCATGGCATTCCCGTACAGGGCTCAACAATCACAATCCAAGCCAAAGTTGATGTCTGCGATATGTCCCGGTAATCCATGATAGGGCATCCCTGGGATTCCGCACGTGTTTCATCAGTCTCAGCAGAATGGTGAAGCTATATTCTCGTCAGATTGATGGGTGTATATATTGGGGATGATTCAAATTATTTTTATTTTTATATGCATGTGGCCAGAGAGCTAACAGTTGTAATAATTGATGTTATTTTTATTTTTATCATTTATTCTTACTTTATCTGATTGATTCAATTGATTAATTAAAACTTCCACTCTTTGAAATATCTTCTAACCTACTATTATTAATCTTATTGTGATATGAGTGGAGATGGGTAAGATTAGGGCCTGTGGGCAACCCGGCCGTAATGAACCCGACCAGAAAACCGCAAACAACGCCGATGTAATACCAGTTTTCTTAAGCCTGAACAGGCAACAACCCAATTATCATCCGGAACAAGTATCGTACAAGATCTGCAACAGCCATTGGCACAACTGCAGCCGGAAACACACAAGACTGAAGATATGGATTCCTCCCTCACATGGATCAGTAATGGTGCCAATATGCTGGCACAAATGCATACATTATAGGTGTTAAGAGAGCTGTATGACCAGTCCCCCTACAAATATATTAAAGCCATTGAGAGTGTATGGCATTTGGATGTTGGGAAAAGAAAATTCACACATCAAAGTAACGGAACAATCCATGAGTAGAGATAATAATTAACATTATCATATTAGTATCTATAAATATTCGATGCCTGATGAGAGGAACCACTGTGCTGCTGTTGCTGCCGCCAAAGGTAACTGGTGGGCCCTGTGTCAGAATGCAAGGATTGACAGAATTTGATGTCAATTACCAGCTAAAGGTTGATGATGTTATAATGTGGACAAGACACTCTCGCATGATGTATTCATCGGCTGATAGAATGCGAGAGAAACAACCAAGCCGATCACTCGTGCAGGACAAGACAAGGCTCAAAACGCAAACCAGAACCACACTACCAATCTACCAGTGTAAGAGACGCTAGGCCAAGACCCGTCAACAGGACAGCTCCGCATAACAATTACAGCAGTCAATCCAATGTGAAGCCATTAGTGCTGATCACTCGTCAAGAAAAGACAAGGATCAAAGCAAAAACGCCTACACATAACTAATATACCACTGTAAAAGACGCTAAGCCCAGACCCATGCAGAAGATGGCCCCGCATAACAGATGCACCGGCTAACTAGGGTGCAATGCCAGTGGCGCTGATCACTCATCAAGTGGAGACACGGCTCAAAGCAGGGGTTGACTTCACATAACAGATCCGAAGTTTGAAGCAGTGCTGAGTCATCTGTGGTACATCCTTCACACATCAACCGAAATTATATGGTACCGTTGAGGGCCTGACCATGATAGACCACCCAATATTTATACAGGTTATTTGAGGAAAAAGATTTATATAATGCACATTGGTTCCCCTCAATTTCTACTTGTTGAGACTAGGTTATGTGCTGAGACCTGGGACATAATAGGGTACAGTAGTCCTGCCACTTTAGATAACAC
>CANBKX010000004.1:0-55055 GCA_947369275.1 Nemotelus nigrinus | reverse complement strand
ATTGACGGAAGACAAAAAAACTCTAGCGCACCTGAACCGCTAGAAACACTAATGTTCGAAGAACAGTAGAAGAATCGTGCAGGTTTTGAGTGCATATTCCACCACATGTGCTGCTTATTACGGCCAAACTGTTTCAAACGCCACGTTTGACTTTGGTCTTGCCATTATAACTCATATGGTAGAAGGTTTCAGATATTACCACTGGCATGAATTTCAACGTTTATGAGAGCAAAACACGGGTTAATTATATTCGTTATCAGTTGCTTATTTCACAAAATTTTGAAAGCAGCATCTCATATAACATCAATGAAGAAAATGCTCAGTGTCTGCAGCACTGTAACTGAAGTTGGTGTTTGGGTCTGCGATCCGAAAAATTTGCAGAACTTTGGGAATTGAAACATTGGTTATTGATTTTCATTGTAAATGTTACCGGTATGAATACTAACTGTAAGCATTTATTGATACAAAAGTAGCACAACCGACTCGTGCTGGAAACCTTTCGCCAATATCAAAGCCAAGAATATATCACATCTGCTTCACGTTGTTATATTACATTCGAAGTTATAGGAGTATAAAGAAATTTAGGGTTACCTGCAGCGAGTTTTTTCAAATAATCGAAAGCTTAATATTTGCTGTTTATTGTCACTACAATATCATAGCCAATTGAAAATTCTACGATAAAACAGCTTAATAAAGATATTGCAAACAAACACAAAACTAACAATAGCTGGCAACCCTATCGTGGCTTTTCAACCAAATTTGGCCTGAATGATGTTTATAATAGGTTTCATTAATTGTATGAAATTTGTATTGACTGCACTGGAAGTTATAAGGCAAAAAGTTTTATTTTCCTGAGCGAATTTTCAAAACCAGAGACACAAAAATTACCATAGTTGGCAGCACCAATCGAATTTTTCAACCAAATTTCTTTCAAACAGAGTTTAGAGTAAGGTTCAGCTACTGTGTCAATTTCATGAAAATCTGGTTACTCAATCAAAATTCATGGGGCAAAAAGCAGTTTTTTTTTGGTTTGTAATTTTTCAGCTGGCACCACTGGCACAGAGTTGCCTACAATTCAAAACCGCTTCTATCAGACCTGGTCCTACTTAAGTCCAATGTATTCTGTCAATTTCAACTGTATCTGATTTTCTGTTCGTGAGTTCTCGTGAACAGAAGTTTTTGATGCAAAAAATATAGGTAAATTGGGAGAGGGTTACCGTTCTTGTCCGACATGAAATTTCCAAAGTTTTGCTTTGAACGTGTAGATAAACATAAGATTTGTATACAGATTGGTTTTATTGTAAGAAACGGACATTTTTTAGGATATTCGATGCTTTGAATGTTTTCACTTCCAAATTTTTTTTTCAAATTTAAGACACCAAAATTATCATAGCTGGCAGCTCCAACCGAATTTTTCGACCAAATTTCTATCAAACATGGTTCATCAGAATTTATAGGGCTAACAGCAGTTATCTTTTTTAGTGATTTTTCAAGATGGCACCACTGGCACAGAATCGCCCGCATTTCAAAATCACTTCTATCAGACCTGCTCCTATATAAGACCAATACATTCTGCAAATTTCAATTAATTCTGCTCATTGCATCGTGAGTTTCCGTGAACAGAAGTTTTTGATGCTAAAAATATAGGTAAATTGGGCAAGGGTTACCAGGCGTGCCCGTTAAACCATATCAAATTTTTTTTTTTGTTATGTAGACAAAGCACAAGATTTACATATGAGTGGCTTCTTTTTGAAGAAGCGGCATTTTTTCAAGAGAGACGATTATTTGGAGGTTTTCACTTTCAGTACCTGCCCTAGCTACAGGGTTGCCAGCACGCTCATTAAAAGCTACACAAATCTATAACTAAATAATACGAATATGTCCTGAAAATTTCGTAAGGATTGAATAGCTCTGTCAAAACTTATCGCAATTTAAACATTTTCAAGTTTTCCCTTTCTCCTTTTAGGCACCCAGCGCACACATGGGGTTAAAAAATTCCAAAACATTAGCTGATTCACATGTAAAACACGTTCGAAATTTATTTCGTCAACTTTATTTTTGCAAAAATTATTTGTGTGCGGAATAATAGGTATATTAAAAATATCACTAAAATGGCTGCCGGCGCCAAAGGATTAAAGATTATTAACTTTTTGTGAGACCTGGCACTATTCTGCATATACACCAATATGTCCTGAAAATTTCAGTTTAATCGGATGGCGCGTTCCTGAGATTTTCACTGAAATTTTTTGATGATATATATATATATATATATATATATATATATATATATATATATATATATATATATATATATATATATATTTATATATATATATATAGAAATATGAATTTTTGGCCAAAGCGATTTTAATACTAATGTTCTTCTTCGAACATTAGTAAAAAAACTAAGTTTGTTAGTTGTATTCAAAACAACTCTTTGATTGTCTTTGATTCACATTTGCTCTAAAATGACAAGTAAAGCCTTTAAGATGTCGGTATTACACCAATTTGTGGACGTTTCGAATAAATGCAAAAAAAAAATTCTAAGATTTTTTTACTGTTTACTTTTTTTTAATACATTTCAAATGCAAGTTTTCAATTTTTTTCAATTGATTCAATTTTTTTTAATTGTATCTTTCGATAAATTGTCCTAGCATTTTCGAAAGAAACCGAACAAGCTAAGAAATAGTAAAAATAAGCTGTTTGTGTTTGTTATTGTGATGGTCAGCTGTCATGGCGTAAAATATGAGAAAAATGCATTAAGCGTTACAGAGAAGGGTTAGGCATTTGGCAAGTGTCTACCAAATGAAGATTTGTTAGATAAGATTCAGTTTATGACGTCATACTAGGTAGCTACTGTTGGCGAAGTATTCCTTAAGATATTCAAGAGTTTGTTCGAAATATTAAACCTCTCACCGTATTCGCTTCGTAAAAGTTTATCAAACAGATTATTACACACTACTTAAAATACTGAATGTCATAGAATGCGTAAGAACATGAAAACAGCTATCGTCAAACAGAATGCTCAACTATTTAACCTGTAACTAAGCCAGCTTGGGAGGAACGTCCGAAGAATATCCCACTCAAAATACATTTATTATTCGAACATATTCGTGAAGGACACTAACAGACATTCTCTATAAATTCTGTCAGGGGACACGTGTAGAGAAGTAATAAATTTCCTTGCCTAAGAGACAAAAAAAAACAAGACACTTTTTACACAACCACGAACATAATCATTTTATGAAGCAGAGTCACCTGATTAAAGTACAATCAAATAGCATTACCAACCAAAAAAATCCTGTCATTTTCGTCATTTACGGACGAGTATTGACTGTTGCCCGAAAATTCTATGGCTTTAATTCCACGTTTCATTAAACTTGTATTTATTATCCTTATTCTTTTCGTTACCTGAACATTCCGACGAAAAGGACGAGAGAGAAATTCTTCATCACGCGATCAATATTACACGTAATTGCGTGTGACGGAAAACTAAAGCCTTGAGAACGTGATCAAAAAATAGTATAGGTAAACAGCGACCAAACGATTAAGAAACACTAACTTTTTTGAACTATGGCCTTCACCCAATAACTCCCGTTCTTTGCAGTCTAGTCGATTATTGCTATGCGATGGATTTCGAGCTGTAGCGTAATTCCGAGGGAAAACTTGATAAAGTCTTTGTTAAGTGTAAACATGAGCCAAGGATAAAAGCGTTTCTTGTTTGAACGTTTCATTAAAGTTAAGAAAGTAATAATAAGAGTATACAAAACTAGCGTGACAGTTGTAAATAATTCAATTACGAAATCAATTTGGATAGATGAACGAAGTAAGTGTAAGTATGACTCGTTCAAAATTTAATTATTACTTTGTATTCTAAGTTCGCGAAAGTTTCCATGACTTTAACACACTTTCCTAAAATTAATATTTCAATTATAACGTGATTTACCTGCTTTTCACCAGCAAAGATTTTACTTTAAAGACTATTACTTTCTTCGGTAATTTGAGAAATATCGATAATTTTATTGGGTATGGGAATCATTTTTATTCGTTTATAATGTATAACTAATAATATAAAACTTTTATATGAAAATGTTCTTATATGAATATTTTCTATCTGAAGCGAAAACCTTCGCTCATTTTTCGGACAGTAAACGGATTTTTCCAGCGACCCATTTTTTTGATAATGCCATAGGGTAGACCGAGGCGAATCGGATCACAGGGCGAATCGGATCAAAATAAGAAATCTGTCGATAATTCAAATATTCACATAGAACACACTCAACCGGCGTTTTGCGTCTCTCCTCTCACCCCGCACCTCCCGACATAAGTAGTATTTCGATCGCGCTTGTGAATCAGTGTTGACGTCGCTCGTAAGCGACTCGGTCGTTTGTGTGTGTCGCAATTTTGGCGCTCATCTAAGGAACGTACTTACGATTTCTTTGTGTCATATTACGGATTTGTGTTAAAACTCAACTACATTGGTTTATATTGTTAAGTAAGGTGTCTATATTAGAGAACCGATTCGCTTTTAAGTATGATCTTAGACGTTAACGTCTAAAATATTTGTTTCAAAAGTCTTGATTATGGGGCTAATCGGATCATATCGTCAGGGGCGAATTGGATCACACTTTTGAACTGATTTATCACATGTTTGAGGTTATTGATTCATATTTATTTCATTGTAGATGGCTCGCACGCACAAAAGAAAGACTGATGCCGGAGAATGGTCTCAAGAAAAAATGAAAGAGGCTATAAATAAAGTCCAGAACAAAGAGTTGACCTTACGTAAGGCTGCTGAGATTTTTGCAGTACCGTTCATGAGCTCACAGAGAAGAGTTACTTTATCCAGGGGTATTATTAAGTGTCGAGGTGGACAGCCAGCTTTATATGAGAATGCACTAAAGAATTTAGCTGATCGGCTATTGCACTTGGCAAGTCGTAGCTTCAAAATCACACCCAAAGCAGTGCGTAAGTACGCGTTTGAATTTGCAGAGCGTCAAAACATAAAACACAAATTTGACAGAAGTGTTGGAATGGTTGGCCAGGACTGGTTTCATCGCTTCATGCAAAAGAAATAAAAAATTAACTATTCGGAAGCCAGAGGGTCTGTCAAGAGCAAGGATTGATGGTATGAAGAAGGAAAAAGTGGCAGAATTCTTTAATACTTTGGAAGCAATAGTAGTTAACAACAATTTAAGAGGCAGACCTGAATGTGTATACAATGTTGATGAAACGGGGATGCCGCTTAGTAACCGCCCACCCAACATTATAGCCCAAAAAGGTGCTAAAGATGTTGTTAGCATGACGAGTGTTGAACGAGGTGAAAATGTAACCGTTCTAGCCTGTATGAATGTAGCAGGACAGTACATACCTCCATTTGTTCTATTCAAAGGTGTGTGTAAACGTGACGATTTTCTCCTAATCATGCCACCTGGTACTGAAGTTGCCATGCCAGAAAAGGCTGGGGCACCGATAAAGATTTTAAGTTGTGGTGCTTATTTGAATTTTTTATTTAGATTTTAAGTTGTCTGCTACTGGACCCCAGGAAAAGTAGTTCTAATTTTGGATGGGCACGCGTCTCACACCAGCTACTCCGGGGTAGACTTGTGTGACTCTTTCGAAATTGAACTTGTACTTCTTCCTCCACACACATCACATGCCCTGCCACCGTTCGATGTATCGTTTTTCAAACCGCTCAAAACCTATTATCACCAACAAGCTACAGCATGGCAACATTCACATCCGAATCAAGGAATCACAAAAGTTGCTTTCGGAGCACTTTTCCAACGGGCTTGGAATCAGGCTGCCACTGTTGGGAATGCTACAAAAGGCTTCGAAAATACTGGAAAATTTCCACTAAACGCCATTGCAATACCTGACCACAAGTTCATCGGTGATCAAGAGTCGGACATTGTAGAGTCCCAAGTCCAGTCCCCAAGTTCCCAACAAATGCAGCTACAAGTGCAAGCCACAAATACACAACCAGTAGCTGATACAGTGTCATCTGCAAGTTCACGACAGTCTGACGAAGCCCAGCCTCCCACCTGTGCAGAAATAGTTAAAGAAATTCTTCCATCACCTTGAAACTCACCAATTGCTTCTCAAAGAATTCGTAAAGTTTCAAAACCGGTGTTGCATTTAACATCACCTCAGAGTAAGACTACTCTTCTCAAAAAAGAAACAAAGAAGAAATTTAAGCTAGACAATAAAACCAAGGAAAATAAGGAAAAGGCTGTGGGCAAAGAAAATACTATGAAGAAGGTGAAGAATAAAGCAAAGCCTGCGATAAAAATTAAGAATTCATCTGCAAAGCAGAGAGAGTGGCACTGCATTTACTGTTCCGAAATATTCGTTCATCCAACATCAGAGGATTGGATACAGTGCAATGCCTGTGAAGAAACGTGCCGCGAAAAATGTGATATGGGGGGGGGGGGGGCGATAATTAAAATTGATCTCATTATTAATTTTTTACTAATTCCAAAGCTATAGTGTTAAGAAACTTAAAATTTTGTTACATGTTGTGTACGATCCGATTCACCCCGAAAATTGGGGCGATTTGGATATTTTTCTTTTTTTAGTTTTTAATAGCTAATTAAGAGAATATATGTATGGTTTAAGTTTTCGAATGTTTATTTCATAGCTAATTGTTACTTCTTACGTTTTTATCAGTAAAAATAACATTATATAACACTTTAGTATGATTTGCTCAACCTCAAAGAAAAAGTGATCCGATTCGCCTCGGTCTACCCTATATGAAGTGAAGAGCTCTTCAGTAAGTGCTGACTGCATCCACTGAAACAAATACTGTCGTACTGCGCAGAAACGCTATATCGGCATTTTTGTAACTTCGGAGATATTCAATGACTTTTATTTTTCTGCAGCATGCAGATAAATTGAAAAGGGCATTTTCACTATTGATTTTAACATACTTCTACAAAAGAGAGTTTTTTTATATTTTGCAGAATGATGTAGTTGAGTAGGTAGTTTTCGAACCCGCTGTTAACTCAAAAATTAAAAAAAATATTAGAGACAACGGTTAGGCTGAGTTGGGCAGAGTAGTAGAACCTCCCATTTCACTCTTTCTAGACATGTCCGGGTGAGTTGAGCAACATGTGGTCTAGCGTTGTCGTGCTGCAAAATCAGCTTCTTATGTCAAACGCCATTGCGGGCGGCCGTATTTCTCTAATAGCTTGTTTCAGGCGGATTAGTTGAAGCCTTAAAAATGCAAATTAATAATTTCTGACGGCTTTTGCAGCTCATAGTAGACCACATGCTGCGTGTCCCACCAAACACAGAGTATTTTTTTAGGAGTTGATGATCCTGATTAATCTGGCTATTCATTTTTCCTAAGGATTATCGTAATTTGTCCATTTGTCGTCGCCAGTGATAATACAATACAAAAAATTATTTCTTCTGCATCGTTGAAGTAACACGTGGGCAAACGACTTTAACTGTTTCTTTCCTGTAAATTTAAGAGCTGCTCCCTAAGGCGCCGGTCTAAAGCTGCCCACTTACTGCCAGCGGGTTCGAATCCCGTCGTATGCTCATGGCTGTATTCGTTCATCTTCACAAGAATAAAGTGTGGCACTTAGAATGAATAGTGAAATTCATTGAAATCGGCTTCTCCTATATGTGTCTTCCTATCGCCATAACTAAGCATACGCTTCAAAGGGTAATCCCCTGAGCTTTGAAAAAAAACACTCTTGTGCTACCCAATTGTCGATCAACATTCAATGCCGCAATAATTCTTCAAGACTTTGAGAAGGATCAATACTCAGCAATTCCTCAAGTTTCTCATCTTTGAACTTTTTTGGGGCATTATCGCATTCTTTATCATTGACGTAGAAATCCCCACTTTTGAAGCATTGAAACCAATATCTGCAACTTGGCTCCGATGGAAAATACTCGCCGTAAACGTCCACAAGGAAACGGCGCGTTTCCGCATTACCGTACTAAATGGATTGTTCATTAGAAAGTTCCTTACTTATTAGAAAACTGCATAATGGGGAGTTAAAAAAGAAATTTTTCAAATAGTTTTCTTTTTAAAATAGATGGATTTTGATAAAAATAGTACTATGTCGGGATAAAACAATATTTTTAACAACGAATAAATGAATCCTGTCTCTGAACAAAGTTGAATACAACCTAATGACAGCTTGATTTTTTAAGCAAAATTTAAAAGTAAATTTACTTAAAGTCAGGTTGATAGCACTACGGTCGGTAATCTCTAAAATCTTATCAAACATTCTCTTTTTTTTATTTCAAGGTAGAAACTTGAATAATATGTATCTCTCTTTTGAAACTGTCCTAAAGTATGTACGGTTACTTTCCGGACCTGTGGAAAGTGGCGAAGACTCTGACCAATCATAAGAAGGATAAAAGTAAAGAGATCAGAATTTCCGTCCAATCTCTCTGCTTGCTAGCATAGAGAACATTTTTGTAAACATTGGGTCCACAAAGCTTTTGTGAGCTCACAGAAGTAATACCTGAACACCAGTTTGCCTTTAGACGCAAGCAGAGGACGCATATTTTCTTTTCTTACTTCCATTGTCAAATTGTTTCTCACTTGGATGAGAGAAATAATCCAAATTTTTTTTTGGTGAAATATTTTGCGTGTTATTTTTTGGCCCCTTTAACGATATTATTCAATGTCAGTCTCTGTGTTGGCAAATTTCTAGTCCTCCTAGAAGCTATCAAACATTTGTCCCGCTTTAAGATCGGCTGAACGTAACCTTGCTTCGAACTATTGTCCTATCTCCATTCTAACTTGCTTTTCAAATTTTTTTGAACGATTTTTTTTAATAGAATCTGTGATGCCTTCAGCTATATCTTCGCGAGTCAACAACAAAGCTTCGTAAAAGGCCGCTGCACTTCTACGAACCTAGTTGAAGTTTTTTTTACATGTGATTGCTTCTGCAATTGACGCTAATGATCAAATTAACGCCATCTATACTGATTTTGCACAATCTTTTGACTCTGCTAATTATGAGCTACTTCTAGTCAAACTAAAGCCTTTACGATCCTGGATCTTCACTTTTTTAACGAACCGCACTTGTGTTATTTTCTTCATTGGATTGTCATCCTCACCTGTATTCACTTCCGCTGATGTACCTCAAGAAATCATCCTTAGACCACTTCTATTCAATATTTTCATCATGATCTTCGTGGTGTTTTTGTGTCATCTTGTCTTCTTTATGCAGATGATTAAAAATCATCCGGGTAATTGAAAATTCTGCTCACTCTTTGCTTTTTCAGGAAGATTTAAATGCTCTTTTTGGCTGGTGTAACTCGAACTGTTTGTCTTTAAATGTAGTAACGTGTTTTTCCATGTCCTTTTCCCCAAAAGCTCCGCACTCTTGTCTTTCCTTGTATTATTTGTGGTACTATCCTCCCTTCAGTTGAACATTTCACTGATCTTGGGGTCACCTTTGATCGACAGCTGAAATTAATATTCATGTCCCAACCATCACTAAAAAGGCTTCTCAGATTGCTGGCTTTGTGATTCGTTCCTGCTACAATTTCTGTAGTATTTGTACATGTATCCTGTATACCCTAACCCGTTCTGTACTTGAATATTGTAGTCAAGTTTGGTCTTCTCGCTTCAAATACCTTTTAGATGCTGTTGAATCAGTTCAGTGGAGGTTTATTTGCACCCTACTTTTTAAATAAAGTCTTCCGTATCTATCTTACCATCAACGTCTATCGCTGTTAAGCATCACTCCGCTCGAGCAGATGATGAGTGCTTTCTCTTCAAAATTTGTCGTTGTTACTTATCTTCATCGATAGCATCTTTGGTCAACGAGTGACAGCACGTAGGACTAATCAGATCCTTCGTTGTGCTTACCTACCGTTTGCTCCTTTTGATACATTCTTCCACTCTCTTGTTGAGTGACTCTTACGCACTCATAATTGCCTTCAACTTGGCTCTCTTGCACATTAGTAGATAGAGAATACCAGTTCTGGATCCTCATTCTCATCCTCCTCTGAGGAGGATGACGTCACTGAGGAGGATGACGTTAATGTGGAGGATGACGCTGATGTGGTGGATGACGTCACAAGTAGAGGATGACGTAAGCGAGTATCGGTCTGCGCATGACGTAAACCATCATCTTTGAACTTCCTCTGAGGAGGATGAGGATCCAGAACTGATATTCTCTATCTACTCACATTTTCGGTGGAAAAGGTCATGTGAAATTAATCTTTCGGTAAGTCTCTGGCACTGGAGAAATTTCATACCCCAAATGCTTCAATATGCCGATGAAATACTCTTGTTCCTAGAACACTACTTGGCAGTGGCAATCGAAAGTTTCTGTAGCGGTAACATAACGAACCTAAAAGAAGTGAATGTGCTTAGAGCCACAAAAATTGGAGTCTTGATGAGTGGAACAGGTTTCTTTTTGCTGAAGAGACGAAGCGTAAGCTTTCTGACGAAAAATGTTGGAGCGTATACATCACTTGTTTCAAGCCAACGATGAAGCGTGATACAAGATTTGTGATGGTGTAGGGTTGTTTTGATAGTGAATTAATTGGAGACTTGTTTAAAATTAAGGACATAGCAGAATAAGATCAGTGCCATCCAACACTCAAATTTCATACGGTACACACTGGGAGAAATGGATTTATACCGAGGAAACAGGGAGACAGAGAGCACGTAAAAAAAATAAAGGGACTCTGTTTACCATAAACAAGAGAACTAGGTTCTTATAAACATGGCATATCATCTCCTATCACCCCATTGAGTAACATATGATGAACTAGACCGAAATGTTTTTAGCTTCTGCTGCTTTTGGGCTTTAAAACGCTTTGAAATCATCTTCGAAAATTGTTAGAAAATAGTGCAGCTGCATCTTGAGCAAAACTTTAAGGAAGAATGCCGCAATATTGACGAGAAATTAAATATACAGACGGGATAAACTGTTTGATGATTTTGTAACGCAATTATCATTTCCAAAAAGTTCTTAAATGTAATTTCTCTGAAATAAATTTGTAACTGAACTGCTATTTTCATGAAATTTACTATTGAAGTAGCAAATAAATACCTGTAGAAACATCTCTGGTGTAGATTAATACCTGCATTAATAATAGTTACATTTTGACAAATAAGTTTCGGGAAAACAAAATATCAGTTATTCATCCAAATTTATTCAACCAAACAATCCAATGGTCTATACATTTTATAAAAAGCCATATTCCGGGATTGTGTTGAGTTCGTTCGGCGATTTCGTGTTCATGGCTTTGTTTTTAAAACGGGTTCCTCTAAGCGACAATTTTAGCTTCTGGAATATGAAAAAATCACACGGAGCCAAATCTGGTGAATATGGTGGCTGTTTGATGATATTCGTGGCATTTTAATTCAAAAAATCGGTCACAATGATGGCTTGGTGAGACGGAGCATTGTCGTGGTAAAAAAATCCATGAATATTTCTTCGAAAGATCTGGTCTTTTTCACGAATGCTCTCTATTTCTTTTTTCTATTATGAACCTTAATTTTGGACCGATTTTGCCGAGGCGTTTTGGGTTTCTGCTTGTTTACTATGGGGGAATTCACTCATTCTGCTAGCATGTCATCGTAAGAGAGTATTACAGCGCTCCATTTGAAAAAAATTGAGGTGTTTTTTAAAACGAGTCGGTTTGCAACCAGTCACATAAACAAATCATCAACCATAATAGTTCAAGGCGATTCACGAGAGATTTTGACTTGACGAACTAGCTTTCTGAGGCTGATACGACAACTAAATGGACGTTTTCCTCATGATTTGAAGTTGAAGGCCGTCCAGAACGAAGCAAATTATCAACGGCTCCACGAATCTTATTGAATGCTTTGAATCTCGTTTTGGATATGACAGCTCGCCAAAGGCTTCCTTCAAAATTTTCAACGCTCGAGAACAAGGACAAAAATCGCCAGACAACTTCTGCTTTTGACTCTTCTAATCAAATTATATGGCAGATCGCGATTAAACATACTGTCGTAATACACTACAGTACTATCAAATGATAAAAAGTAAAAAATTTAAAACAATTAACGAGGGCAATTTTTGGGACTCATTCGCGAAACTTATTTGTAAGAGTGTATTTTATAAATCTGCCTTATTGAGTCACTGAAGGGAATTATTGTTGAAAACTTTGTCTTTTATTCTAAGGACGAACTAACACTTTGTTTAGCGCATGACAGGGATCAAAATATAATTTACAAAGAAGTTTACGAGTGCATATTTCATTTATATTAAATAAAATATTTGAACACTTAAAACCTTAGAAATGAAGTTTTAGTCAGTATATATCGTCCAGTGGCTAAGTGGAAAGAATGGAAAAGCATCATTTTTAGACTGTTTCAGCGTCACTATTTCAGCTTTAAAATTACTTATTCAGCGATGATATAATTAATTTTCTACATAAGATTGACCAAAGCAGAATGAACACCACTTGTTGCTGCAAAACTTTTTCTGAATCGAAATGAAACTGCAAAAGCGCACTGTTTGACCTAAAAACTTCAATGAAACAATTCGTACATACAACACAAAAAAGTTCCTTAATGCAAAAACTGATTACAAGTAGCTACAATCCGAAAATATGTAAATTAGACATAAACTTGCAAATGTCGTCTTTAACTACTTTACCGTATTTTCAAAAGAATTTCACAATGTAGGTCAGTGATTAATTACCTGTAAGGCAATCAAACTACTGTATATCCAAACAATTCTATTGACTTTAACAGTGTTCTACTTTGTTCTTAGGCTAATTGCATCGGAACAACGAAATCGTTTGTGTATTTTGTCCATGGATGGAATTTTTTCACCAAAATAGACATTTCATGGCACTAATCACATGTTTCGGTATTTTCCATCCATGAATGGAAACTGATTTTCAAAACGATACTGGCTGGTGCATTATTGTACCATCAAATTCAGCTGGTAATATCAACCATCAAAACTTCAATTAGGCAAATATTGAAAGAATTTTAGCATTCTTTCTCCCTCCCCAAAATACACTTTCTATGCCAGCCATGTGTTTATAGCAAAATATAACTATTGACTCACCGATAAACGATGCTTATAGTCCGTAAACAGTTTTCTCGCGCTACCACTACGACTAGGTCGCCGAAATGAAGTTCGCGGAGACGATGTTGAGGCTAGTGCCGATGGTGGTAGTAGAACTACCCTTTGTTCCCGTTCTTGTACACCTGTTCCGTGAAAGCTCGATGCATTCTCACTATCACTACTCCCGCCACCCGTGCGAAAGTTATTATACTGAACGTTCGTTGCATTTCCGCCGTAACTAATATTGTTCGTATTGTTCACTTGCACCAGAATACTACACGTTTGCGATGCAATTTGGAATAATCCTTCCTGAAGGTTATGATGAGCATGTTCGTCCGTTGGCCGGCCGATGTGAATGTAATCCCAGAAAGAAGGCATTTTCAAACGTCGAAGGTATTGGGTTATTCGAGCCACGAAATCGACTACATACTTGCACGCTCGACAGACACTACTAACTGACTAGCACGGCACGGCGACTACGTCTTATCCTGGCGGTGGTTAAATTTCGACTGGGAAACTATTAGGCAATATAGAACCATGTCCTTACACGAACGCTGAAATAATGAAATTTTTGCGTGTCATTGATCTAATTTAACCGTGAAATGAAAGCGTGACGTGAGGCTCATCCTGCCATTTTATTGTGAATTTCAAGTTAAAGGATAATTTGAAATAGGGAGTCATAAACGAAGCGACAATAAAGCTATGGTTGATTGTAATATAGGAATAGAGTACAGTGAAAGGTACTTTAGGGAGCTCAGAGGGAACACATTTGTTGTTGAAGGGCACAGGTCATTCACACAAGGGTAAAATGTTGATGTAAATTTAAAAAAATCAATGTATACTTTATTATCCTCATTTTTTACACGTCATTATCATGATCAAGGACGCAACAATCGATAGTTTGGCTAGCCATGCTACAATAAAGAGTTCTTAACATCTCGGTTTCGCCCTGTTTGATATCCTGACCATTTTTTGGCGTCGTAGCGCACACCATCACTCCTAGTCTTGGCATCTCTTTCTATAATAAATTAATAATTTAGTAAGCAGTATGAACATTTTTATTGAGGATTTAAAAAAGTTTTTCAATAGGTTCCTAACATGTTACCGATCGTTTTTGTCTGGAATATTTGATTTTTGGTTGTTTTTTTTAGGCGGATTTTAACCGTTTCAATTACAAAATTCAACTCAAACACTTCAAAGCTTTTGACATTAATCCGAAGATATAATTTCTCCCGTTTTTCGCCGAATCATAATACACAATCTGATCTCATTGTATACAGATCATTCTCATAGAACTAGGTTAGGTTAAGTTATGCGGCAGCCTTTATCAGCCAGACTCTGGAGAAGGCACACTCAGTCACACACAAGAGCCCATGGTGGTACCGCATTGCGTAGTGCACAACCCTGATTAAGACACCCTGAGACCTTAATGAGCTGAGCGATCCCCTTCCGGTCCACCGAAGCCACTTTGGTTAGACAAGTAAAGAATTATGAGCCAAGGAAGTCGTCATTCTCCCAGCGAGAGCCGAGTATTCCAACATGAGATGAAGAACTATTTCCTCTTTATAATCGCATCTACAGCTCCGGCAGAAGTCATTGGAAGGAGCGCCGAGTCGTAACAAATTTTGTTCCGAAATTATCCATAATTGCCTAGCAATCGCAGAGTATCTTTCCACCCAGGTTTTCACAGCTCCTTTTAAGTATTTTTGGTTGATGGTCAATTTAACTGAAGCCAAAAGAATCCCAACTGAGGGACTACTGAGTACACTAATAAAGTTGATCTATTTCACGGTCATTAATGTCCCTATATTCTGGCACCTAAAACAGCTGCATCATAGAATGTCTCGACATCTTATTATAGCCCAGTGAAATCCGACATAAAAAAGGCGAAAATTCGGAAAAATTAGGGGAAAGCTGAATTTTGGTGTGAACCTTGGTACTGGCGTGTTGAACAAAATGTCAAAAGTCCCCATCGATCCGAGTGCTGCGTCACTTTTTATACGGGGTCAAAGGTCACCAAAAGTGACCTTTCCTAAATATCTCAGTAACGGTCACGTCTTCAGAAAAACAATGTATGACAAATTTGTAGCTTAGCAAATTTCAAACAAAAAAGATTATATAGCTTTTTCCTGTAACCATAACCGTTTTTGAGATATATTGATCTAAACATTTGTTACTAACAGCACCCTGATTCTCATCGGCATGTTAATATTATCCGATTTTGATTACGACTTGGCATGTTTATGAGTTTGTTTTTCTATGTTTAAGAGGCGCATAAAAAAAACATGTACACAAACTTATCTACCAGACTCCAGGGTAGGTGGAAAAGTGTGCTCCGAAAAGTTCCCCCCACCCCCCGTCCCCCTTTGCCATAAAACTTGTAGGGACACCTGTTCGCTACTCTCTTCTCCGAAAAAAACTGTATTGCGGCATCATTTATGGGATATTCCACGAAAAAGTAGGACAAAATAACCAAATTGCAGGGGGAAATAGGTTTTGTAACATATCATGGGCCTAGGAGCATGAAAAAGCACGATAATATCATGGCATAATTCTGTAAACGTTCATTACTGACATTATAGGAGCTCAATCCGATGCAGATTATCCCCGAATAATCAGTTTTTTTACCAATCCTGTTATGGCTGCATAATGCCAAAGGGATATGACACGTCTCGAAACCAATTTGCACCTGAAATTACGTGACCTTGCCCTGATCTTTCATGGGATAAGACGGTATAGAAAAAAAACTAAAAAACCGGGTATTTCGGGGTGGTTCGTTTGCGGGGGTGGGTAGGGTGTGGGAAGAGTGTGGATGTAGGGCTGGTCGTGTCATGTCAAGAATAGGCAATTAATAGGATAAAAAGTGATCCTACATTGTTTAACAGTGGGCAAAGAGTGGGCAACGAGCTCATTTCTGATGATTTGGGATGGATGCTCAGGGATACCGTTTTAGGGCAAAGGGGGAGGGGGGAACTTTTCGGTGCACACTTTTCCACCTACCCTGGAGTCTGGTAGATAAGTTTATTTATATGTTTTTTCTATGCGCTTCTTAAATATAGAAAAACAAACTCACAAACATGCCACGTCGTAATCAAAATCGGATAATATTAACATGCCGTGAGAAAGAGGATGCTGTTAGTAACAAATGTTTAGATCAATATATCTCAAAAACGGTTATGGTTACAGGAAAAAGCTATATAATTTTTTTTGTTTGAAATTTGCTAAGCTACAAATTTGTCATACATTGTTTTTCTGAAGACGTGACCGTTACTGAGATATTTAGGAAAGGTCACTTTTGGTGACCTTTGACCCCGTATAAAAAGCGACGCAGCACTCGGATCGATGGGGACTTTTGACATTTTGTTCAACACGCCAGAACCAACGTTCACACCAAAATTCAGCTTTCCCCTAATTTTTCCGAAGCACCATGTTAGATTTCCCCGGACTATTAAGAGATGTACGGTATTGAAGGACTAGCTTTTAGGAGGTGTAAACTCCAGCAAGGGATATTTCGAATATCTGATTACATAAGAGCCAATGGACCGCTTCCAAAACCATCAATCGCCAATTGTTGCGTCTGACAATACTCTGCCGAGCCGTCGTCAGTGCAGCATGTTTATTGTAAATAATCCGCATCGATATTACCCTGCGTGCCTGGTCCCATCTAGCTCAGTCTGGTCGTGGGCAATTGCGCATGTGGGTTATTCGTGCTAGGGCACGCGGACAGCTCAATAATAGGCGCGTTTTTTTGCTTCCCTTATCCATAAAAAAATATATGCTAACCAGTGCAGACGCATTGGAAACAACAACAACTCCTGTTACAAAAAGGAGGAGTTGTTTTTGTTCCCAATGCGTCAGCATTGTTTTGTTATAGATAGGGGGAGCAAAAAAACACGCCTAATATAAAACTGAACGCAAATTGGGGATAGAGGAGAAGATTCTGTGTAGGAATCATTATTTTTAGAGAAATTCTACTCAAACATAATTTTTTTCTTCATATAGTTGAATTTAATTCATATTCAAATTATGTATATGAACAAAAACAATAAGTATTAACAAACAAAGATAAAATCAAAATCAAAAACTAGCTACCTCACTGCATAAATACAAAAATTGGACACCTCAACTAAATAAATACAAAAATTCGAATCACTAACTATTCAATCAAGCTACGTACTTTTGGTGCGCACCAATTTAACCCAACGCCAGCAAATCTATTATTTCATGCTAAGTTTTTTGTTTTAACTCAAACAAATTTAATTATATTACGGATTTCATTATTTCCCAAAAGAACTCAAGCAGATTAAAACTTTCATTCGTCAGTTAAACAGTTCCATCCGGTACTTATCTTGAGACCAATCATCCAATACTTATCTTGAACAATCACCCAGTACTTACCTTGACCAATCCAGTACTTATCTTGAAGCCAGCTATTTTTTAATCGATTGCCAAACAATACTTCTTCCGTTTTATTTTCAGATCGCCTTTTCGCTTTTCTTTTTTTCAATTCGCCTTTTCTTCTGAGTTCTGTCCATGACTTACTATTCTTCACTATTCTTTACTAAGTTTTCTTATAAGCTTAACACACCGGCCGCCAAATTGTCAATCGTTATAATTTCCTAATTTTTCTCACACCTAAAGAGCTACAGCGGTTTTCTTTTTCCACTTTTTCAGAGTACCGAAATTTTCCGGTATTATCTTTTTCCCGCCTTAATTACTTTCCATATCCTTAGGGCCTCAATAAAGTTCACTGGCACAGTCATGGGAGCCCATTGTGAATGGACTCCGTGATCCCGAATACCAGCTGATGAGTTGCATTTGACAATGTCAAAACAACAAGCTGGCAGCGGCGGAAGATGATGATGTACCCGATTTGCTGGAAAACTTTGAAAAAATTGCCAAAAAAGATAAGCCAGAATCGGCTGTTCAACTGAAGGAACTGAAAACGACTAGAGAACCCCCACTCGGTACACTGTCTGGTGGAAAGATAATATTTAAAAATGATGAGTGGTCGCCTTATAAAACATACAATATTTGTTGCCTCCCTCATACGAAGCAGTTTATTGCATATTATGTTTGCATACTACACAGCACTGATCGCGTCTGTTTCTGCTTCTGCTTCCTCCCAGGACACACAATATGTTTACCCTCCCTCCATCGTATTTCATGAATTGCCAGTATATTAATTTGGACGTTCCATTTGTTTCATAGTTTCAAACGCGTTGCGTTTGTTGCCACCTAGCACCCCTGTAACTTTGCTCTTCAAACCGATATCCTTTAAAAACTTCGAACACAGCAATTTCAGCAAAACAGAACCCGAGCTGGGCGACAATGCTGCACTGACGACCGCTCGACCCAATGTAATCGATACGCTATAACCTTATTGTTATTAATGCCAACTACGGCCAAGGAAAGAGAAAGAAAAAAAAAATATGACTGAGGCAACATAATGCTCTGATTGAACATTTGCCACCTCAGCCGAAAATCAACATTTCACAATAAGATGTAATATAGCTGTTTGTAAGCCGCCAAAAACCAAACCTCTATTTGGGCGCCATTTGTTGCACTACAACAACTCTGTCGAGCCATCGTCAGTGCAGCATATTTTAATTTAGTTTAAGGACTCGTAAAATAATTCACACTGCATGCCTTTACCCCGCCGACTAGCTCAGTCTGGTCGTGGGCGTTTGGGCTACGAATCCTTCGAGCTACGGCATGCACACAAAACAAACACAATCACATTCGGTCTAAGGGAAAGGATAACAAAGGTTCCATGTGAGAATCATTACTTGTCACTCTGTAAATTACTCGGACATAATTATACTACTTTAGGTTGGATTGTAATAAATTTGTATTTTTCCTCATGAAAAAAAATGATGAACAACAACAAATGTTTGATAAAAAAACAACAGAATGAGTTGATTCTCCAAAAGAATTATAATATTTTGTATAAAGGAATTAAATGTCTAAACTCAATTATGGTTTTGGGTGGGTTTAAATATCCACACAATTCCGATCGCAATCGGTTTACACTGATCTTAACGAGTCAAATAATGGAATTTTAGTTCAAAACTCATAGAAATAATAATTCAAATAAATAAAATAAATGTAGAAATCAAACACATGCAAAAAGAATATCAATAACATGCCACCCACACCAAAGATTTTTTTTTCTCTTTAGAACCGAACAACTATTTTTAATTCATAATTTCACTACGTATCAATTTTATATAATTGCTAAAGGTTTACTTTTTTTTCTATAACTTTACTTTAATCAAATTATCATTGAAATATAATAGTAGAATGATGCAGAATATCTAAACTTTCCATTTAGCATACAGAATCTTTGCTTTCAGAATTTTAAATCGTAATTCAATCAATAAACATTCAAATGTTTAATTCAACTTATCGATGATCATTCAGAATTTAAAAAAAATCAGTTTTAAATCGTTCTTCATGCAATATTTTAAATCCGTTAGACGGTACTTAACCATCACGACCAATAGTTGATTCCAGCTCGCCACTGATTCATCGATTCCCGATTCAAACTGTGGTTTATGATTTATTTCAATTCATTCTCGTAATGCACACCTTTTCATCTCCAATATTTTTTTATATATACTTCAAACACCACTACTCGTCCGTCTTATGTGAGCTCCGATATCTTCAGGGACATATTCGTCTTAATGATGTACACCCAAACTATGTAATCCCGCGATGTTTCTTTGATTCTCCCGTATCTTCACAAATTATTGAAATTCCTTCCTTCAGAAACTTCTTTAACTAATCAATTTTTATTCAACTGTAACTTTTTTTTTTTTTTATAAAACTAACAATACTTTTCACTATTCGGAGCGTACGTCTATTCTCCTTGCTAGCCACCAAAAGAAACAAAAAAAACTCTTTTTTCGAGATACTGAACATTTTGTCCAAAAGTACCGAAATTTTCAAAGTACCGAAATTTTCCGGCACTTTTCCTTCTTAGCTATTTTCCAAACCTTTAGGGCACTACCATTTCCAGCTGTACAGTCACCTTCCCAGCCATCAGCTGATAATTCAATTTATCAGCCATATTGTGGAACGTCTGATCTGTCAGTGGTTGGATAAGTGTCAGTGGTTGGATAACTCCTTAGGTTCGAAATATTTTTATTTATTTTTATTTGCATATAAATTTGTATTTTTTTTCAGCATCGCAACACAGTTTCACTCTAAAAGACACTGCAGTGGTTCGGCAGGCGGAAGGAATGCTCCAAATTAAGATCACTGGAAAATATACCACACCCTACTCTATGCTTCAATTTAAAACCATCGGTGTATATTTTCATCGCTCCTGTTCGGCGTGATCTGTTCCCAGGTCCTCATCGCATACTCCTCTCTGCTTGCGAATCAGATCTCAAACCCCTGAGATAGAGATCACAACAGCATAAGCGATGTCCGGTGGAATAGACACAGAGTAACAAACTTTTAACATGACCCAGCTCTGACCTTGCCCAAGGATCACCACAATTATCTCATGTCATCTCATCTCATGTTACGAGACAAGCAGATCTATAGAAAGCCAATGAAGGAGCACCAGAAGTGCCTTCGTTGGGATAGTAAAGAGAGAACCCGGTTATAAATACGAATGCTAACCTAACTACTTTCTCTATCATTTTATAATTTACAGCCTTAATCATTTCTGGCCACCAGACTAGTACTCTGTACAGCAGGGTTGGTTATACTAGTATTGATCCAGGAGTACTTACAGGTGTAAAGAGCTCACAATGCCTCGTGAGCCCTTTCTGCTGTATTTTCTTTAAATAGAAGCTTCACGTCTAGGATAAATCCCAGTTATTGTACTTTGTTGCTGAGGATTATAAGAATTCCATTGAGCTTGGGTAGGCTGAAGAATGCAACCCTATATTTCTTCGTGAAGAGCAATAGTTTCATTTTGCTTGACTTAGCGCTGAGGCGACACTTCTGACACCATTGCGAGAAAATATGTAAGGAATGATTTAATCTCGTCGATAGGGTCGAGATAAATTTTCCTGATTTGGCAAAAGCAATGTCATTTGCATACACTTCCACTTTGCATCCAGTTTGATCAAGTTTCCTTAGAAGCCTGTTAAGGGAGACAGAACATCAAGTGATTCTTCAGATGCTCAGCTAGGCAATGACTTGAAGCTTGAGTAGCCTAGTGGGTAGAGCACTGGCTTCTTGCGTGTGCGGTCCTTAGTTCGAATCTAGGTTCGGACGAGGATCCGTGCACCAAGCTTTGAGTTCACCTAGCTCTGATTAGGTACCTTATTTAAATCAGGGGTAAAGTGAGTCGTGGAACTAATCACTCCACACTCGTATTCGCATTGATTGAAAAAATTGTAATGAAATTCTCTAGCAGCTTCAACCAGTAGATCCGTATGAGGGTTGTCGTGGGATTACTTTACTTTTTCAACTAAGCAATGCAGAGCTGTTTCGACAGATCTACCCCTCTCATAAACATGCTATGATTTCGAGATCAAAGTAGACTTTAAGGCCCTCTTTACCCAATACCCCAAAACTCACTCTAAGCTTTTCAGTGGAGATAAGCTCAGACAAAATGGTCTTTGCTTTCCTTACCTTAGGAATGAATACAACTCAAGTTTAGGATAGGAATATACAAGTCTTAACCAGATATTGCATACGATCATGAGCATACGATTGAATTTGGTGTTGTTTTTAATGCCACTATTTTAACCAGCTCTTGATAGAAATGCATAAAACGCTACTTTTGAGATCTTAAGCCCGTTTTAGACATGAGTCCATGCGTCCACGCGTCGTTATGGCCACTTCAATTGCTGCCAAGCGACTCTTCTCCCTCGCAGGTAGTGTGAAGTGCACGAAGAGGAGTAGATTATAGGTCCAACTAGTGATGAGTCTGCGTCCGTACGTGCGCATATGCGCCGAAGTAAACCGCGCAAAGCATATAGCCCTAACTAAAGATGAGTCTGCGACCGTAATCGTCTGTCAAAACCGACCGGTTTTAGAGCAAAAAAGGCACTTTTTGACGTACGCAAACATGAGTGAATTTAAGTGCCCATACAACGCATAAGCGAACGTATGTCAAGTCGTATCTCATTACCACTTTACGTACGGACAGCTCATAGTAAAAATTGAGCAAAAGGTTGCTTAAGGAGCATGCCACTTTTCTGGCTGTTCGGAAAGTTATGTTTGGGTGCAACATATGCTTTGCGTGGTTTACCTCGGCGCATATGCGCGCATACGGACGCAGACTCATGACTAGTTGGACCTTATGTTGCACCCAAACATAACTTACCGAACGGCCAGAAAAGTGGCATGCTGATTAAGCAGCCTTTTGCTCAATTTTTGCTATGAGCTGTCCGTACGTAAAGTGGTGATGAGATACGACTTGACATACGTTCGCTTATGCGTTGTATGGGCACTTATGTTCACTCCTGTTTGCGTATGTCAAAAAGTGCCTTTTTTGCTCTAAAACCGGTCGGTTTTGACAGATGAATACGTTCGCAGACTCATCTTTGGTTAGGGCTTATCTCCTAAGAACCGGGACATGCTAGTTTGTTATAATGTATTTATTTTGAGTTCAGTTTGCATTGAATTTTTTCGAAGAGACTGATTTTTGACTAGTCGTAGTCTAAGTAATTTATATTTTATTGAGTGTTTTCTAGCTCTAAGTTTACAATTTTGTATCATCTCATTCTACTCATTATTTATTTTTGAATTTTATATTATTTACCAATTTATCAGTTTTGCAGAAATTATATTTAATTGTTCTGTTGACGCATTTGTTAATATTTAATTAATTCGTTTCGCGAAGAGTATAGTACTAGGCATTACTGCGAACTGTTAGAAAAACGCTGACGTCACAACCAGTTATATAAAGATAAGAACGAAGATATGAATTTGAAAATGCCCTAAGAATTCTTAAGTGTTGCGTTAAGTGTTCTACATTAATCTTTCAATACTTCTGAATTAAATACTTGCAATATCATTGAATTAAAATAGCAACCAAGAATGTAATGTAATATTACAAACATTTCAATAAACTCCTGCGCAACATATGGTCGTTGTCAAGAACTTTTACTACTATGACATCATGGTCAGGTTGATTGTGTGTTTATTTATAGTGCATACGTATGTGAATCCTTTCCATGCATGTATTTCTATATATGACTGAAAAGTACTTTCATTCATCCACATGTTCACATCAACCACTCTCTAGTTCATTCGCCATGTGGGCAAGGTTTTCGTCCCGTTTATTGTATCTATCTAGGCTCTAGCTCAATATTTATCGATGTCTCGAATTATTTGTACTTTTAATGAAAGTGCCAGTTTGAATATTTCATAAGGTCTGCACTCACTAGGAAGCTAGTGGTAGTGCATACCAGAATCAAATGGTGGTCGGTAGGAATTACTCGTCACATTAAAGACTCATGGCTGAATATATTCAAATTATTTTTCTATTCATTTTGTCGAGTAGTCATTAAGGAAAATATCGTTACTCGATTAGTTGTGAAAAAGACAAATGTCGATTGTATGTTACGAATGGTGAATGTAATAATCACAAACACATGACACACTGACAAGAAAATGTGATTAAAGGCTGATTTTAGATTGTTTCACTTATAGCTATTAAATAAAATTGGTGGCATGTGATTAATATAAGCTTATGGAAGTAGGAAATAGGTAGGATAATTTTCTCGTCAAATTTTTGTTTTTCGATAGATAAATTGAAGACTGCACTCAAGAATATTTGACTTAAATTAATAAAGGAAATATTTTACGACAATGTTTTGCAATTTCGAGAAATATTTTAGTACTGGATAATATGTTCGAAAAATGCTTTGCTAATATATACGTATCATCGCTATAATTGTAATAGAATTGCATCTATGATTTTGATTTTACAGGTGTCGCATTTCGAAACTCACCACTGTCAAACAAGCTGATGACAGCTGTCACTGTCACTGTCATTTTTACTCAGTAACGTCTGACAAATTGCCATTTATAGATTTGAACCACGGCAGTATCTAAAAATCGTAGAAATTTATTTCCAAAATCAGTGTTCAGCTGTGCAAACTCAAAGATAGCTTAGTGAGTTTTATGGACTGCATAATCGTCCATCAGCACGACAAGATAGAGAACAGTGCGTTCCGTAGGGAATATCGCAGCCGTGGAAGCCAGTGTTTCAGATTACCAAAACTTGTTGATTCACAGCCATACGTAATAATTTGGGATTGTCCGTCTACTTTGTGGAAAATTTTGCGCAAAGGTCTCGGTCTAAAGACTTACATGATACAATTGGTGCAAGAAATAAAGCCATATGACCATTGGATGAGTCACAGGTTCGGAGAATATGCCAAAAATCAACTGGAAGTAGACCCTCTGTTTCAAGGGAAAATTTTATTCAGCGACGTGACCCATTCCTGGCTAGATGGCTACGTCATTAAGCAATTGCTACATCTGGAGTCAGAAAAATCCTCGCCAGGTCATGGAGACAGTTGCATCGAAAACTTACTTTGAATTCGAATTTCAATCCAAGTCAGTACAAGTCGATCTAGTTTGTATACTAGGCTTGTGGCTCTCTTCTGTAGCCACATAGACACTACGTGTGGCTCGGCCACTTCTCAAACATGCAGTTATATGAGAGCGTTCACATACTATACTCGTGGCTCTAGATTCTAGCTGTTACGATCCGAAATTTAATTCTTAAATTTAAAAAAACTGAATGAACCCTTCGCCACTTAACATTTTATAGAACTGATTCGAGAAAGACTGGCTCTATGGAATGTGCAATCGGAAGATTATGAAAATAAAATTTAAAAGGTACTGTGGTACTGTGTTTAATAGAAGTGAATTGTTAACAACTTACAAATGAAGAGAAAAAAAACTCTAGTGCATCAGAGCCGCTAGCAATACTAATGTTCGACGAACAGTAGAGGGTTCGTGCAGATTTTGAGCGCATATTCTACTACATGTACTCCAACCTGTTTCGAGGGAAATATGCATTTAAACTCAACAATGCATTTAAACTCATATAGTGGAAAGGTTTTCGCGGTTTTCACTTCCATGAATTTACAAATTTAGGGAAGTCAAACAATTGTTACTTGCATTCATTATCTTACAAAACTTTGAAAGCAGCATCTCCTGCAACATAAATAAAGAAAATATTCAGTGCTTGCAATACTTAACCAGCACAACGGCCTCAAGTAAAAATCAAGCTACCCTATGATTCTTGTTTTTGTCCCATGACACCATCGAAAATTACAGGGTTAGAAAGATGTTTGGGATCACCATTCGATAAAATTCCAGAACTAACAAAATTTAAACATTGCTCAGTGGCCGATTTTCCGGAAAAGCTGGCCAAAATTGGAAAATTTTTTTTTGAAAATTGTCAAGTAGCACATGGTAAAGTGTGCCATGGTGCACTGCTGTGTATAGCTGCGGAAGCGAAATGAGCTTTCATGTGTACTTTCCGAGTTAGAGCAGGTTGAACAGACATGTTTCGGAGACACGCCTGTCGGTTGTCTCGAGTCTATAATTTTGCGTAGTTAATAAAGTGTCGGTGCAGTGTTCCAGAGTGATTTTTCTCTACCTAGTCCAATGGAAGGTGTTGTATTGAAGGTGTTTATAACATATTATGTGAATTGTCTGCTTTAAATCAAAGAAATGCCTGCAAATATGCACGACCGGATTTTTTGTCAACATTTTACCTATACCCACGTTGAAAGTTATGAGATTAATCGAGATTAGTGGTCTACCAACGTTTTTTATAATGATTACAGTATCATTTATTGATATTTCGCAAGATCCCGTGCCACGGGGTACCACTGCATTTTTGGTGTCTGTTTTATTGCGCGGTGCGTTCGTAGCCCTGCAGTGCGTGCTGAGAGCAAGTTGCAGTAAAATCAAGTTTTTGGTTCATTGGGGACTCCCTGGCGAATACGCAGGAAGTCCCTGAGGAATATGACTTTTTGATATGATCGTATAGCATATAAGGGGCTATACGAGCAGTGACGTAGTGTGCTTTTCAGGGGCCCATGGATTTTTTTTTAATTTTCCAATCTCTAAATTTTCTTAGTATTTCAATTTTTTTTGTAAACGATTTGAATTATTCCAGAGACCATCAGCGTTGTACAATGTAGTCACCGTGAAATTTTTGATGCATTGTATTAACAGTTGCTTTTGGATCTGGGCGACAAAATAAAGATTCTTGAAACACATTATTCAAAGATGAAAGGGGATCTTTTACGTTCGATACAAGCGAGAAAAATGCATTGATGGAATTTGTCAACAACTTGAAAATAAAATGGATTAACAGCAAAAGAACGCATGAAAGTTTTGTGACAAAAAACGCAGAGTGGTTTAATGGCACTATAGCCTTCAAAGTGTGTTTAATGAAGACGGAATTATTCATAAAATCATGCTATGTTTAATAAAACGAACTTTTAATTTTTTTAAACCGAAAAAATGATGATTCTGCATCTGATAGTGATTAAGATTAGGCTGTTATAATTTTAATAGCGTTATAAGTCGTTAACGGTTAATTGATTCAATATAATTATAATGACTGACTGCAATAATATTATTTTGTACAATAAAATTATGACTTATATATCTCCTTTTTTCTTCTGCGCCTTCCACCGATCTTGCAAATAAATTAAGCTTCAATTGGACGGCCTCTTTTATATTGTAGGCATGTTAAACAATAATTTTGTAATTTTCTTTTTATATTTACCGAAAATAAAATTTTTTTGTTGATAATCAACACGTGCTTGATGTTTGGCTTCAATTGAAAAACGTAAATTCAATATTCACAGTACAAGTCCGCCATTTTTTATCTGCCATTTTGAATTTTGAAAAAACAAAATCATATTCGAATTGAGCAACTAAAAAAACTACAGTTCTGGAAGTTTTTCTGTGATCCGATAACTTTTCGGATTTTGGCCAGCTTTTCCGGAAAATCGGCCACTGTGCATTGGTTACTTATTTTCATTGTAATGTTTGCGATATACGAAAATAGGGAAAATGCCTCGCACTGGCAACCCTTCGCTAGCATCATATATCACAACTGCCTCACGTTGAAATCAACCTGCCTCACGTTGAAATCAACCTGCCTTGCGAGTTTCGTTTCGATCTGATGACTGTATTGGAAGTTGCAGGGTTACAAAGAATATAGGGCTGCCACCCGCAAACGTTTTCAAATTTTCGAAATCTTAATATTTGTGGCTTACTGTTACTACAAGATCATCACCATTCAAAAATTTCACCATAAAATCGCTTATTAAAGATATGGCAAACAATTACAAAAACAACAATAGCTGGCAACCCTATCATGTTTTTTCAACCAATATATTGCCGAGAATAAATTCCATTTACGAAATGCATTGGACGCTATAGAGCAAACAGGTTTATTTTCTTGAGTCAATTTTCAAAATTCAAGACACAAGAATTACCATAGCTGAAAGGACCAGCCTAATTTTTTAACCAAATTTTATACTGTGTGAATTTCAATCAGAATTCATAGGGCAAAAAGCAGTTTTTTTTTTCTTTGTAATTTTTCAAGATGGCCCCACTGGCACAGAGCTCGCCACATTTTAAAGTGGTTCCTATCAGACGTGGTCCTACTTAAAATTAATACACTCTGTGAATTTCAGACGTATCTGATTTTTGGATCGTGAGTTCCCGTAAACAGAATTTTCTGATGCTTAAAACATAGGTAAATTGGACGAGGGTTGTCGTTCTTGTCCGATATGAAATTTCAAAGGTTTTTTTTTGGTTGTATAAACGAAGCATACGATTTCTATATGAGTTGGTTTTTTCTAAAAAAGAAAAAAAAACAAAAGAAATTTTTTCAGGAGACTCGGTTATTTGAAGGTTTTCACTTTCAATGCCTGCCTGCCTGAAGGGTTGCCAGCACGTTCATAATAACTACTCCAGTTTATAGCCTAGGAACATGAACATTTCGTGTAAGTTTCATAAAGTTCTGAAAGCTCTATTAAAAGTTATCGCAATTCAAAAATTTTCTAATTTTCCCAATCTTATTTTAAGCACCTAGTGCACATATAGAGTTAAAAATTTCCAAAATATTATCATATTTATATTTGAAACACGTTCGAAATTCATTTTTCAAACTTGATTTTCGCAAAAATTATTTTTTGACAGAATAATAGGTATATTTAAAATATCACTAAAAAGGCCGTCGGCACCCAAGGATTAAAGATAATTAGCATTTGGTGAAACCTGGACCTATTCTGCATATACACCAATGTATCCTGAAAATTTCAGCTCAATCGGATGGCGCGTTTCCGAGAAATAGCCACTGATTTTTTTGATGTTATATGTACATATATATATACATATATGTATATATTTATGCACATATATATGTATATAAAGGGTGTTTTTTTTCAAAATCAGAGTTCGGTTTGCGAAACTCTAAGAGCTCTACGTCCATTTTATGGTCGACATAATCGTCTTTCAGAGCAGGCTTTTCATGTTGTAATGGTTAAATTTCATACCACTTATTCATTGCTTGATGTAAGACCACCAACACGACAAAGAAATGTGCACTATCGATCCTTATTTCTTTCGAAATGTGGAAGGAGCTACCGTTACGGTTAATCATGTGCGATATCGACGAATGCTCAATACATTTTTGTTTCCAAAATTAAGAGCTGAACATCAACAACCTATGGTTCCAACAGGATGGCGCTACGTGCCACACAGCCAACGAATTATTGAAAAGACAATTTGATGAAAAGATTATTTCAAGAAATGGTCCTGTCAATTGACCTCCAGGATCGTCCTGCGCTGGATTCAACAGCGTCAGAGAGGTATTTGAAACGAGGACACCACACTTGACTGCAGTATTCAAGTACAGAACGTACAAGGGTAATAAACAGGTGGACACAAGTAGAAATACTAAATGAATTGTGGCAAGAACGAACCACGAAGCCGGCAATCTGAAAAGCTTTTCTAGTTATAGTAAGGACGAATTTTAGTTTGCGATCAAATGTGACCCCAAGATCTGAGGAATGATCGACACAAGAGAGGATAGTGCCATCAATAGCATAAGTGTGAAGCTTAAGGGAAAAGGACATAGAAAAACACTTGGAAACATTATGGGACAAACAGTTCAAGTTTCACCAACCAGAGAGAGCATACAAATCATCCTGGGAAAGTAGAGAGTCAGCAGTATTTTTGATGACTCGGAAGATTTTTAAATCATCTGCATATAGAAGACATGAAGACTTAAAAATAGGTGGCAAGTTCATTGATAAATAGATTGAATAAAAGAAGACCTAAGATGAAACCTTGAGGAACACCAGAAGAAGGGGAGAAAGGGCTATAAAACGTTTATAAGGTAGAAGCAGGTAAAGAAATAGATACAATTACAAGATTGTTAACCTTTTTCACTGAAGGGAAACTACTAGCACCCTTAGTAGTTTTTCCATACAAACGCCTTGCTAAAGATATTGTGAACAGCGTACTTAATGGTTGGATCCTCAGTAATACGGACTCTGGGTGGAAGCGGAGCGAAACTTTTTATGATTTTGTGGCAAATTGTATCAGTACTTGACTGGTTGAAAAACAAGTACCGTTTTATGATAAAGAGGACATTTTGCTATTTGAGATGCCATCAAATACAAAACATATTTTACAGCCTCTTGATGTCAGCATAGTCAAGCCTCTCAAGCAGCATTGAAAGAAGACAGTTCGCGAATGGAGCACGTTTAATCTGGGAAAACCCTTAACAAAAAGGAATTCTGACCATTATTAGCAAGCGTATTGACAAAATATATTAGCCATCCTGAAACTATTAATCAATATGCATTGATCAATACGTATTGAAGGGCTATATTGATCGTTTAGGAGAGCTTCAAACATATTGATAGCATATTGATGTAAATTTATATTGAAGTGTATTGATTGAAGATAGTTCAGCAAATGTTCGTGTGTAAAGCGATCACTCAGCCTGTACCACTCCATTTCTCTTTCTTTGTTTCGTTTTTCATTTCACACAGCCAAAGTCAAGGCAAGAAAAGCTACATCTCTATGGGACACCATTGCTTGATATTCAGAAAAGCAGGTTATAAAAATAAAAACATGCTCAACAGATCGCAAATTTTCCAAGCGCTGGCAGCCAACGACAAAGAGTCAAAGAATATCCAGGCATCGTATTGATGGCTCGGATATTGAAGCTATATTGAAGCGTATTGATGCTACCTTCAATATTATTAGGTCTGTTCCCGTGCTTTCAGTCACTGAATTTTCCTGAGTCATGTGGTGGGGAGATTCATGAAAAGTACGGGAACGCTCTCATTGTATTTCCTGAAAATTGACAGCCGAAAGTGTCAGTTTTCGGTTTTTGGGAGAATAATAGTGATTATAAAGTCATCCTAAACGGTAATAAATTATCGCCACAAAAATATTCGACCTTCATAGCAACATTACGCAAAAAATATGTTGCTTGCCGCGCACATTTTAAAATATTTACTCCGTTTGACACTTCAGTATTTTTCAGTAGCCCAGACCCTACTGAAATTTACTGAAAGAGGGGAAATTTTCAGTTTTCAGTAAAACGGAGTGCGGAAACAGCTTCATTGCAATTAATCGCAATTAATCGTAGTACGGGAACAGACCCATTGATCAATAATATTGACCGTCTAAGAGGTGCTTAAGGCAGAGGACTATTCAAAATGTGTGTGAAATGGTTTGAATGATGCAAATGAAGAGGCAACGACCAATATATATCCTTTAAATCTATCTAATGAAAGATTTCTGATTGCTTCATCTGTTATCTTAGAGGTGTCGGGAGATCTTGCCGAGCAAGGAATCGATTTCCATATAGTTTTGATGGCTTTAGAGGAGGCATCAAGATCTCAGAGCGAAGAAAGCCAACAGTGAATATGAATGTTTCATTGCTTCCTTGTGGAGTGCATTTTGATAATAACGACGACGGAACGTTGTGAATAGCGCATAATGTACAAACGAAGATGATATTAGACCCTATCAATTATATAACTAATTCACCTGCCGGTGTCAAATCTAATAATGCTGAAGCATGTAACAGTACTGATCCATCTATAAATAGTACAATATATTCAAACCTCTCACCGAAAACATGTTCTGCTTGGGCTCAACTGCAAATTCAAAATTGTCATAAATTGAGTTTTCAATTGCAAACCAGAAGGTTGGATTTTTTTAGTTATGAATACGTATGTTGCAGAAGCTAATGAGCAAAATTTAACTGCAGAACCATTGTCTGTAACTTTAAAAATTCCTAGCACTTCTTGACGAATCACACTTCTGACATCGCTGTAAATTTAAATAAAATTTTTGCTGTTATTCCCTTTAGGTACTTCGAATCGATACGATTGTACATCCAGAAGATACTCTCTATCCACAAGCAAGCAATGTTCCTTTTTATTAAATAGATCGTGCTCACCAGTCTCCTCACACCTAACAAAACATTTATTTTTTCCGGAACCTATAAAGAAGGGATTAAAGGTTTCAAAAACTACTAGAGCACCAAGTATCATCTCAAGCTTGGAGAAATATATAAGTTAGGATCGTATCAAAACAGAACAAGAAAATCGAAGGACGCACAGATACTTGAAAAGAAGGAGAAAAAACCGAACGTGGAAAAACATAAGAAAGTAATTAAGTGTCAGGTATGTGACAACATTCTCATATGCGATACAGAAGAGTATGACCAAACAAATATTGGATGCGACAATTGCCCTAGATGGTATCATCGAAAATGTTGTTCTCTATATCACCTGAGCTATGAGAAAGCATCTGATAAGAAATTTGCTTGCAAGATATGTGAAACCTCCCTGTAACAATATATGAAAAGTCGAACCTTTGTTTCTAGAATAATTTCAGTCAATATTAGAATTAAAACTACATTAATAGAATGATATTGGAATTATGTTAAATGGCTGGTAACTAAATTTCCGGGGCCGGCACTGATGCAATAGCAGAGTTTTTATAAAATTAATTATTTAGAAAACAGTTGATCCGTTACAAAGGGTATTAAATATTAATTCCCTAAGAACCATCACAGATTTAGTTTGAACGAAAAAAAAAAATTCTGCAAATGTTGTCTCTGGTTAGTTATGTTACGCGAAAGTATGAAAAATGCTTAAGGCGGTCGTCTAGTGTGTCAGAAAATAAAACCCGATTTTTTTTCTTCATAAATAACATCTAAAACATGCATAGAAGACGTGAATAAAAGAATTTTTCGAAATTTGAAGCCGTTGAAAAGTTATACCCGTAAATCGTAGGAGGTATACAGTGTTACCGTAGGAGGTTTACGTAAACCGTAGTAGTAATACGCAGACTTTCGCATCGAATATTCTCGAGCCCAGCTCCTTACCTGGCTCTTTTGTGTAACTAAATTGTACTTATTGTACACAGTACTAATTGTCAACTAACGGGTACCCAGAACTGTTCACAAGCTCAATAATCTGGACTTTCGCTCCGAAGCATCTTCATTCCGGTGCAAAGGTCGTCGAAATCGCTACATTTCTTGCTGTGCTAATCTCCAACGAAGGATTCGAACCTATCCTAAAGGTGATGGAAGTCATGGGAGTAAATATTGGCCTAAATGCCCTAGCGTTCGTTCATTAACGTAACGATTCTCGCATCGACCGCTCAGAGAGATGCTTAGGCGATTTCGTCAAACAAACCCGAATATCAAACAGAGAAAAGAGAACGACCTTGCATGACTTCTTTGAAAAAGAAGAAGGTGTACTCTATGGTCCAGGCATAGCAGATGGTCAGACCATTTTTTTATTATGAATTATACACAACAACTTTCAAACGCGTTTTTCGTAAAACACGATTTTTTCAAACTGCTGCCATGATATCTCAAAAACTATTTGATTGATTCTGCGCAAATTTTTACAGCAATTTTAGCACATATATGACTAAAAGTTGACGAAAAATAATTAAGATTACTTCATTACTTTTCATTTTACAAGCTAAACAAAATTGATTTTTTTCTAAAGCGTTTAAATAAAAATTTTAATTTTACTTCCATCTAGAGTCTCAAGTCTCACGATCAAAACTGCGTTAGGTTTTTTAATTTCAGATAAGCAGAACGGCCGGAATCATGGCAGCAGTGGAGCACCTCTTTTTATATATGTGTTCCTGTTGAGCGGTGTATCTCGGAATATTTTGCATATGATGACTTCAAAAAATGCACTAAGTTTGCTTAAATGTTAATAAAAGTGATACACAATTTATAAATTATTTTATTTTAACGGTTTTCCAAAAAAAAAATTCCTAATAAAAAGCATTAAAAAACGGCCTTCACACTAGACGACCGCCTTAAGTGGCCGAATACTAGTGCACTCACTCTACCACCACGAAAAAAAATACGTGAGAAACGTTTTTCGGAATAAGCATGCAGACTATAAATGGTGATCCCTTTGTACATTGGCTGCTAATTGTCTAATTGTTCGAACTACTGGTTCATTCAAATCGAAAAGCATATAATAACTAGCCAATAAATAAAACATGTCAGGTTGTAAGCAACGTTTCCTAGAAAATTAGCACAGAGTGTCCGCATACTAGGTCTGTCCGGAAACTAGAAAACAATGTCTGGTATATTTTCTTACACGCAGGAAAATTTGCAAGACATTATTTGGACATTTTAATGTTACTGTTTTCATTTCCAGCGAAATATAAACATATGAAATATGAATCATGTTAATAACTACCTACTTTAGCACAATTTAAACTTTCGCAAAACCCAGTGTACTGCTTAGATATTATGTATCATGATATTGCCCATTGAGACAATTAAATTACCATGAGTTCGTGGAACAAGAGCCAAGTCCAAAAGAAAACAAGAAAAACATACTAACATGACCATATAATCATAAGACGCATGCCACTCATGATGCATCAATGGAATGTGACCACATTAAATACACTCACTCTTCGATATTGCTACCTTTAGCGTGTTGTACTACAAAACAAATTGCTTAACATCAACCGAATCCGAACTTTTTAGAGGCCTACGGCCAGAATGCACAAGAATGCTGTCTTCTATGAAGTAACTTTCGAAGAATGTACCATACGCAGTCAGTATACACGAGAGCCGCACTAGGCGGTAGAACGTTGAAGAAGATTGAAATGGGTTAGATACGGAGGACCATCCTTCACGGTAACATTATGGGAAATGGAGTAGAGTTCACACAGATATGATTCATCCTTCAGGTATCTTGACATTGCATTGCGTTGGCTATAAGTGCATACATGTGGATTCCTCTTACATTAGGGTATCCGTTATAGAGACAGTTATTATGGTAATTAAAGTTAACTTTATAATGTGTTCAATATCGAGAGTTATGGTTTTGTAGGTTCTACTAGGACATTCATTCAGCATCATTTATTTGGCTACAGATTAAGATGATAGCTCTCGTATTATCTGTTTATTGTAATCTCCATAGTTTTCCATACAAAACTTTGTGAATGAACTGCTGATATGTGCGTTCAACGCCCGTTTTTGCTGAAATAGATTTAAATTCTAGAACAACGGACCCGCTAGAATGACTGATTTTCGAAGAATAGTAAATATTATCTCAGATTTTATGTGATTGAAATGTTTACAATTTTGTACTCCCGACTGGATTATTAGGTTGGGTACTTACGAGTAGGTATTGGAAATTTAATGTAAACTTGTTTTCGAATTATAGTAGCCATTATTTTGCGAATTCGAAATTCGGATCTGAGGCAAGTGTTGTAGTAATTTGAGATTTTATTATAGAAAACTGAAAACGATTTGTTGGTTAACCTGGTGGATACCTCATTTAGTACATCCTTCCACGTTTCCGTTTCTAGAGCAAAACAAAAAAACTCTAGCGCACCTGAACCGCTAGAAACACTAATGTTCGAAGAACAGTAGAAGAATCGTGCAGGTTTTGAGTGCATATTCCACCACATGAGCTGCTTATTACGGCCAAACTGTTTCAAATGCCACGTTTTACTTTGGTCTCAAGAATGCATTATAACTCATATGGTGGAAGGTTTCAGATATTACCACTGCCATGAATTTCAACGTTTACGAGAGCAAAACACGGGTTAGTTATATTCGTTATCAGTTGCTTATTTCACATAATTTTGAAAGCAGCATCTCATATAACATCAATGAAGAAAATGCTCAGTGCCTGCAGCACTGTAACTGAAGTTGGTGTTTGGAGCTGCGATCCGAAAAATTTGCAGACCTTTGGGAATTGAAACATTGGTTATTTATTTGCATTGTAAATGTTTCCGGTATGAATACTAACTGTAAGCATTTATTGATACAAAAGTAGCACAACCGACTCGTACTGGCAACCTTCTGCCAGTATCAAAGCCAAGAATATATCACATCTGCTTCACGTTGTTATATTACATTCGAAGTTATAGGAGTAAAAAGAAATTTAGGGTTACCTGCAGCGAGTTTTTTCAAATAATCGAAAACTTAATATTTGCTGTTTATTGTCACTACAATATCATTACCATTTGAAAATTATACCGCTTAATAAAGATATTGTAATTAAACACAAAACCAACAATAGCTGGCAACCCTATCATGGCTTTTCAACCAAATTTGGCCTGAATAATGTTTATGATAGGTTTCATTAATTGTATGAAATTCGTATTGATTTCATGACTGCACTGGAAGTTATAGGGCAAAAAGTTTTATTTTCCTGAGCGAATTTTCAAAACCAAAGACACAAAAATTACCATAGCTGGCAGCACCAATCAAATTTTTCAACCAAATTTCCATCAAACAGAGATTAGAGTAAGGTTCAGCTACTGTGTCAATTTCATGAAAATCTGGTAACTAATTCACATTTCATAGGGCAAAAAGCAGTTTTTTTTCTTTGTAATTTTTCAAGATGGCACCACTGGCTCAGAGTTGCCCACAATTCAAAATAGCTCCTATCAGATCTGGTCCTACTTAAGTCCAATGCATTCTGTAAATTTCAGCTGTATGTGATTATTGGTTCGTGAGTTCCCGTGAACAGAAGTTTTTGATGCTAAAAATATAGGTTAACTGGGAGAGGGTTACCGTTCTTGTCCGACATGAAATTTGCAAAGTTTTACTTTGAACGTGTAGATAAAACATAAGGTTTGTATACAGACTGGTTTTATTGTAAGAAACGGACATTTTTTTGAATATTTGATGGTTTGAATGTTTTCACTTCCAAATTGTTTTTTCAAATTTAAGACACCCAAATTATCATAGCTGGCAGCTCCAACCGAATTTTTCGACCAAACGTGGTTTGAAGTAAGGTGCAGCTACGGTGCGAATTTCGTCAAAATCGAACGATTCAATCAGAACTTATAGGGCTAAAAGCAGTTATCTTTTTTTAGTGGTTTTTCAAGATGACACCACTGGCACAGAATCGCCTGCATTTCAAAATCACTTCTATCAGACCTGGTCCTATTTAAGACCAATACATTCTGCAAATTTCAAATAATTCTGCTCATCGGATCGTGAGTTTCCGTGAACAGAAGTTTTTGATGCTAATAATATAGGTAAATTGGGCAAGGGTTACCAGGTATGCCCGTTATACCATATCAAATTTTTTTTATTGTCTATGTAAACAAAGCACAAAATTTACATATGAGTGGCTTTTTTTTGAAGAAGCGGCATTTTTTCAAGAGAGACGATGATTTGGAGGTTTTCACTTTCAGTGCCTGCCCTAGCTACAGGGTTGCCAGTACGCTCATTAATCTACAACACAAATCTACAACTAAATAATCCAAATATGTCCTGAAAATTTCGTAATGATTGAATAGCTCTGTCAAAAGTTATCGCAATTTAAAAATTTCCAAATTTTCCCGTTCTCTTTTTAGGCACCCAGCGCACACATGGGGCTGAAAAATTCCAGAACATTATCCGATTCACATGTAAAACCCGTTCGAAATTTATTTCGTCAACTTTATTTTTTCGTAAATGATTTGTGTACGAAATAATAGGTATATTAAAAATATCACTTAAATGGCCGCCGGCGCCAAAAGGTTAGCAATAACTGACATTTAGTGAGACCTGGACCTATTCTGCATATACACCAATGTATCCTGAAAGTTTCAGCTCAATCGGATGGCGCGTTCCCGAGATTTTTTCACTGAAATTTTTTGATGACATATATATATATATATATATATATATATATATATATATATATATATATATATATATATATATATATATATATATATATATATATATACATATATACATATATACATATATATATATATATATATATATATATATATATATATATATATATATATATATATATATATATATATATACATATATATATACATATATATATATACATATATATATATATATATATATATATATATATATATATATATATATATATATATATATATATATATATATATATATATATATATATATATATGTATATATGGAAACATGAATTTTTGGCCGAATCGATTTTAATACTAATGTTCTTCGAACATTAGTAAAAATTATCCAAATCAAATGTATTACATCTAAACAATTCGAGATTTTAGCTTTGACTTTAGGCCCAGTCATTTTAGCATAAAAAAGGGGTCAGCCTCGGAATGGGAGATAATAAGCTGAATTTTTGTATATACCTTCATTTTGGGGTCCTCGAAGTCGCCTCAATAGTCTCATAAAATCTCGTGTCTGCGTCGAAAGTTATTCAAGGTCAAAGGTGAGAAAAACAGTTTTATGCGATTATCTTGGTTTCTATTGCTCCAATGATGTTAACACATAGGATCGAAGTTGTAGAACATAAAATTTGCGATAAATTTTATTTGAAGCATTTTTTCATGCGCTCAACCGTTTTTCCGGTAGAGGGCGGTAAGCGCGCAGCACTCAGCCATATGTACTGTAATGCAAGGTCAACCGTGAATACCTGTGAATACTACCTTCAGTTTTGAATTATTTGTATTATTTATATTTATATTTTTATTTATATATTTATTTTATTTTTATTAATATTTATATTTTTAATAGCATATTTTTAATATTTTCATTTATAAAAAATATGTTTTATTTTTATATGCATTCAGTGGATGTGATACAACTTCTGCGCTATTCAAAAAGGAAAAAAAAAATTTCATAAATTCAGGAAGGTCTGGAAACACCAATTCAAGGCAACGAAGATGATGACAATCATACAGAAATTCCCGAACGTCCAGAAGATGACGATGAAGAAGAAGAAAAGTAATACTTTTGTTATTTAAATTATTAAAGATTGATAGATTAAAAATATGTAAAATGTATATATATATATATATATATATATATATATATATATATATATATATATATATATATATATATATATATATATTAAAATAAATTTAATATATGTAAAATGTTATTAAATACAATGTGTTTACTAATAAATAATACAAATGATTCAAAACTGAAGGTTTCACGGTTGACCTTGCATTACAGTACATATGGCTGAGTGCTGTGCGCTTACCGCCTTCTATCGGAAAAATGGTTGAGCGCATGAAAAAATGCTTCAAATAAAATTTATCGCAAATTTTATGTTCTACAATTTCGATCCGATATGTTAACATCATTGGAGCAATAGAAACCAAGATAATCGCATATGATTGCAATTGATTGCTAAAATGACTGGGCAATATAGTCACGAGTAATAAAGTGGTCTATTATCTGTTATGATCAAAGACTGCAAAGTTGCAATTTTACCAGGGCGAGTAAAAGGCAAAAACTTGTACAGGTGCTTTAAAGTGGCGATTCCAGCAATATATGCATGGCTATTCACGAGCTTCAATGGATCAGTCGAAGATCAAGTCTGGAGAGGGATGTCATTCAGTTGCTGGAAAACCAAGGCTAGTCGTAAGAAACACATTTCCTGTAATTCTAGATTGAGTAAAGATAAAAAATGTAATAATGCCTCCTTCCAAAACGATTCCCATCCTTATTCACCAATACGAGCTACCAAGAATTTAGTATTCAAACCCTCAAAGCTAGATACCTTGACCACTGCCCAGCAAAAATAAGTTATTTCGAGTCCTCAAATAACCGTTCATCCTAGCATGCCCACCAGTGCAGCAACAAATTCTCCATACAAAAATTTCTTTGAGAAAATGAAAAAGAAAATTTAGGCAAAAAAGAATGTTGGGGCTAAAGACAATAAAAATTGTGAAATTGCACATTGCGGCCAAAATGATATCAATAAAGCTAGGAAAGACTCTATGCATGAAAATCCTACTCCAGCCCAGTTATCACCTTCTCCATATACAAATTTCATCCGTGGTGAAGATCAAATACCATCCACAACCACCTCAGCTACAAAATTTCCATCACAACCTGCATCCAGTTTTTTAGACCCGTTAGTGCCTCCACATGTGAAAGCTACCATTACATCAAGTGCTGATTTAGAAAATAGGTATCTACTTTCTCGGCTAAGGGATGGTAAAATATACGACAATGTTCGTCTTTTCCTGGCTTATATGCACAAAGCCAGCGACTGCGCATGTTTTGAGGGTAAAACTAAAACTCATTCAGAAAGCAAGGGAAGATTTCAATAGGTATCGATCCTAACAGAAAACAATCTAAACATGGCCTCAAACTTTTTTACCACAATTGCGGTGGTATGAGAGGCAAACTAAATCAACTCTTCTTTGACGCCAAATCTTGCAAATTCAATGTGCTTACCTTTACCGAAACCTGGTTAAACCACTCTCATTTAAACGAGGAAATACTCGACGGTTTGTCACGGTTGATCGGGACTTTAGACTTAACGGCTATCTATTGACACGTAAGAAAAGTACACACCATTGTAGCAGGTTCATGTTATACGAATCTAGGACGTAAGGGTTAGGAAATGCAAGGTTCTCGCATAGGTAAACTAGGTGAAAGAAAAATCAGAGCTTATGGCCTAAAATATACATCATCTGGAGTCCGTTGACTAGTACACTCAATTTTAACTTTTCTACATCATACGATCCGAAATCATCCCGAAAAAGACGAGCAGAGCTTCTTGCAACAATCCGATGTGACATGAAAACCATGGCCTGAGGAGACGAACGTTAGCGATGTTCGGCATATATCGATTTCGAATATGGAAATGCAAAATACGGAAGACATCGGAGCTTGACAAGTTTGACTTATAATAGGCGCGTTTTTTTGCTCCCCTATCCATAACAGAACAATGCTTACCAGTGCAGACGCATTTGAAACAACAACAATTCCTGTTATGGATAGGGGAGTTGTTGTTGTTTCCAATGCGTCTGCGTTGTTCTATTATGGATAAGGGGAGCAAAAAAAACGCGCCTAATATAATGAACGAAGAGGGCGGCAAATATTTTTGAGGCCTAGGGCGGCGAAATGGTCAAATCCGCCCCTGGATACGAGCACTTATAGTCATGTCACGGACAATTTAGAAGTAGTACCATCGCCAAATTTTACCCAAAACAAATCCGATTCGGTCACCATTGCAACAAATCTTTGCGGGGGGTCCGGCAAATTAGCAAGTCCGAAATAAAACAGCAGCATTACAAAAGATACCTTACCTGAATCTGAAGCCTACAAACTACTGGCGTAGCTTAGCACGATGGTCGCCCCTAAAGAATCGCTGATCCGTGTTAAAATGGTCACGAACAACATTCACACTCTACAAACAAAACAAGCAGACATCTGACATTTGTCAGCACGGCACAAGTCTGACAGGTCGAATTGTCAACCCGCGCTGAACGACGGGAAATGGAACATCGCCAGATCGTCGTATGGCATTGCCAGGCTCCAATTCTAACGAGAAAAAGTGCAATGACCTGGAACTTAGTGCAACGGCCGAAATGCATTTGAAGTGCATTGAGTTGATCATTCAGTAAACGGGTAATCCAGGATCCCGTCTAAGCGGAATCAGCAAGCGGAGGCCGAGGTTTCCTGTGAGGCGATCATGGCATCGCTCTCTTGCTGACCGACCACGGTAAGGACTATTTGGCGAATTTACCTGTTGACGGCGAATAAATTAAAAGAATCGAAATCTATCTATTTTACATGTTGGAGAGCGAACCGAAGCAGCAAAGGGATAAGATCGAAGATCGGCCATAGCAGATTGATCATTTTGATTGAGAAGGTGTGAAGGAGTTACGACGGGATATTTTCGACAAAATCTGGCCGAGAAAAGAAAAATTTCGTCCAACCGGCGAATGTGTGTGCGTCGCAAGATCGGTGGAAGAGATAATTGGGCGAACGAAATATTCGAATAAGCAGACCGGCAAAGACACAAGCGGATAATAGGCTGAGTAAGTTAGTTTAGCTTTATGATTGTAAAAAATAATTAAGTTAGAGGAAGATACAGGCTAGTGTACAATTAAGTAAGCTTAAAGGAAAATCGCGGCGCCGTGACATAATGTGCAATTGAGTTGTTGAGTGAATAGCTAGTTTTTCGGATAGCGTGTAAACGGAGTAATAAAAGTTTGTACAAAATTGTGAGCGTTGGTGTGTCCTTTCGGGCTACTTTGATTAGTGCGCTAGTTTGATTACGCGAAGCCGTTGCCATACTTTTCGCTTCAGGGCGACGGCCGAGAGTTAGTTTCGATAAAAGGGGTTTCGAGATAAAAGGGGTGCATAGACACTTTGGAGAAAAAAAACAACGGTAATAGGTTGCTGGACCATATACAGAAATGACCGTAATTATATCCATACTGGACAAACCAGAGGTGTTGGTGTACTGATGGCCGCTCATAACTCCCTCTCGAGTGAAATAGTCGAAACCGAATCACAATATCAGTTTGAACACAAATTTATTCGAATTTCTTGGTCCAAAGTTTTCTTGTACATTGATACTTTCTACGTCTCGCCTAATTCAGACGATACCGTTTACAATGATACATGCGAAACCATTTCTTCTCTGGTCTCATCACTTAATGATAATGATAAGATTATAATACTAGGAGATTTCAACCGTCCAAATTTAAAGTTCATGGAAGATGAAAACGACAACAACCTCCTTCCGTTCAATATCGTTGATTCGTCTGATTTAAATATTGTAAGTACATTTTACAGCAATGATTTGCAGCAAATCGCCCCGACTTCTAACCAAAATGGCAATTGGTTAGATCTAATTTTTACCAACAGTTACGACCATGTAGTAGCTAATCTGACAGTAGATGCAGAGCATCTTTTTTCCAATACTTCTCACCACTCTACTTTTACAGTCGAGCTATCTATATCTGATTTGACAACCTCAAAATCATACAACAATTCAGTTGTATATGATTTTCGAAATGCTGACTATGAGAGCATTAACCACCATTTGAATAATATTGACTGGAATAGTTCTCTATTAACGTTGGAATTGAACGATGCTGTGTCTTTATTCTACCAGTTGATTTTTGATGCGGTTGAAAAATTCGTCCCGAAAATAAAGAGAAAAGATAAACTATCTGAGCCTTGGTTGGATAGAACTCTGAGGTGTTTACGAAATCAGAGAAACAAACTGTATAAGATAATACAAATCGACATCAATGCTAGCGAAGATATCAAGAGAAGATACAATGAACTAGCTAAAGAATTCGTAAGGAAGTCTCGCGAAGCATATGAATGTTATAATCACCCGTATTGCGGATGTCGTGTCGACGAACGTCGTGTCGACGACCGTCACGTCACGTCGATCGAGAATCCCGATTGTGTAACTGCATCGACGTGACTCAGTAGGATTGCCACACTGATGTCAGTGTATAGGGAGTAAATTGTGAATTGATGCTCATGTAAATGAGTTATTTTGCAATTGTGACTGTATTTTTCCTGTCAAACACGACATTGATGTAGTGAAATCCTTAAGGAAATGGAAGACGTTTTTTATTTAGTAAACGAAATGAGTTTGTTGGACAATTTTTTCAATTCGGAGGAGGAAAGTGAAGAAGGAGCAGTGATTATAAATGGTTAATAACGCCATTGATATGGAAGATAATTTAGATGTCGTTTCTATAAGAGAAAGAATTTCGCAAACATTATAATGGGTAATAAAAAATTGCAACACTGTTTAACTTTTTTTTAACAGTTATAAACAGATGCTTGGGATGTAAGATAAGTAAAAGTAAAGAAAAATATATCATTTGCCCAATTTTTAATCAAAAGTTACAAATATTCGTGTGACTCTGCACAATCAGTGCATTCATTTCTTTGTCCAACTTAAATAAACAGTGAGGTATTGCTTTAGGAACATAGCAGCAGACTTTCTGTCTTAAGTAATTGTATGATTTATCAATTTTGAAAAAATGAAAGTAACAAAATATGCATCACTAAAATAGTAGGCACTTATTTTAACATATAAATGATAGTTGAAAAGATATCGATCTTATGTAGACTCAAGCTTAAGTTTGAACACCATTTTTTTTATTTCTAACACACGTTTCAGTTTTAATTTTTCCACCAAAACTTTCCTTCTCCAATAAATGTTTTTTTTTTAATTCGTATTTTTCTCGCTTTTATCTTAAATTTTCACTGCTGATCTTCAGTTGTTGTTTTTAAATAATTAAGTGTTTGTGGTATACCGTGCAGTTTCTTTTGTTTTGGCATTTATTTGCTACTGTAAGGCAAGATGTCTTTCCAGGAGTTGAATGCGCCTATTTTCCCTCAAACCTGTTTTCATTCGAACCTTACGTTGTCTTCAAGGAATTCCTGCATTATCGCCATTGCTTGTAAGTTCCGACACTTTCGACGTTGACGCTTCAGAATCTGTTTCGGCGATTGCTGAAACCGAGTTCCCGAACGATGAATTTTCCAAGCCGTTCAGATACTCCAGGTTGGACGAAATGGAGTCCTTAAATCCAAATTTGCATCCAGGAGGATTAAACGCTGCGCCCAAACTTAATATGGATAGCACTCTGTCTTCTAAAGCAGAGAATAAATGCAATATATTTGGTCCACCCACGGTTGATTTTACTGACAATTTACTCCTCGATACATTTAACTAAAATCCATACTTACATTGTCGCCGCTTTGCGACGTTTCGCGAGAGTTTCTTTTCTTTTAACGTCTTTTGTGACGATTGATAATTGCAAATCAATTAAATACTACTAACGTTAATTACTACGGCCCGTACCCGTACCATTACCTTTCAAAACATAAGATTCTAAAAGAACTTCGTTCGTTCTTTTTTCAAATCTCCGACATACATTTTTCGCTTTCCTCCTTGTGTCACGGACTCTGCATTGATCGACGAAATCTGTCGATCGACGTGACAACTGTCGATGTAGATCGACATCCACAATCGCTTTTTCATGTGTCGACAGTAAATCGACGTCGGCGTGACGTGACGTGACATTCACAATCGGGGTGATTAATATAGTTGGGGAAAATATAATCTGTGACCCAAAAAATTTTTTTGACTTCGTGAACACCAAGCGAAAAACTTTAGGCTATCCCACAGCAATGTATAAAAATGACTCACTTTCTTCTGACCCACTAAAAATATGTGACATGTTTGCCGACCATTTTCAAGAAGTTTTCTGTCCACCCAGTGGATTATGTAACGTGTGGCTTGTCTCAGCACCTCAGTTTGCTATCGCTGATGAAATATACTTAACTAGAGAGGACATTGTAAAAGCGATAAGAGAACTTGACATGAAAAAAGGCCCTGGACTAGATCTACTTTCTCCGAGCTTCATAATTAACAGTGCAGATACTATCATCTCACCCTTGCTTATAATTTTCTCAATTCCGGAAATCTTCTCATCTCACGCCAATTCATAAAAGTGGTGACAAGCGCTCGGTTAAAAATTATAGATGCATTGCCATTTTGTCAGCTATACCTAAACTATTTGAAAAAATTGTTTGTGATAAACTCATTATAGCTATTGATCCTCTTCTTAACGAACAGCAACATGGCTTCAGAAAGGGCAGGTCAACTACCACCAACCTTTTGATATTTATCTCGGATGTACTTTACAATATGGAGAAAGGGTGTCAGATCGATACCATATATACTGATTTCAGCAAAGCTTTTGACCGTGTTGACCATTTTGTTTTGAAATATAAACTGCAAAAACTAGGCATCTCCGGGAACTTGCTAGGATGGTTGGATTGCTATCTTCGGAATCGAACACACCATGTCAAATTCCAAGGATTTCTCTCAAAAAAAATTACTGTCTCCTCGGGGGTACCTCAAGGCAGCCACTTAGGTCCACATCTGTTCAATATTTTTGTTTCGGATCTTTCGGAAGTGCTATCCGATATTCCACCCCTTTTTTATGCGGACGATCTAAAATTATACCACACTATTCAATCAGAATCCGATTCAATCTTCCTTCAGTCAAAACTCTTATCGTTGGAGCGATGGTGTGACCGCAATAAACTTTTTCTTAACGTAGACAAATGCCATGTCATAAGCTTTTCTCGCAAGTCATGCTCTTTAAATTTTGATTACCGCCTTAGTAATCAGTTGCTGAAAAAAGTGGATAGTGTTGTAGATCTCGGAGTCGTTCTAGATAAAAAACTGCGCTTCAATCTTCAGTATGACAAGGTTCTAGGAAGAGCCAGCAAGCAATTAGGATTCATTAAGAGACGTGCGAAAGAATTTAAGAACTTATGGGTTACGAAATCTCTTTACGCATCCTTAGTTCGCCCAATATTGGAATATGGTTGCATCGTTTGGAATCCCATTTTCAATTGTTATAGCGATAGACTGGAATCTAACCAAAAGCAGTTTGTTATTTTTGCTATGAGATTGAATTTCTGCAGTGCGAAATTTCGCAGTGCGAATTTCTGCAGTGCGAAATTTCCGCAGTGCGAAATTTCGGTGCAGGGTGCGTCTAATTATTTGTTTTTTTTTTGCTCTAGTACATCGCACTAGAGCAAAAAAAGCAAATAATATATTTAATAACCAAAACTTACAAAATTGTCAAATGTGGGAGGATTCGTTTCACTGCATGACGCAGATGGGGATAAATAGGTCTGTTCGCGTACTTTCAGTTGCGTTCATGGACAGAAACTTGCTGAATCATGTGGTGGGGAAAATTCATGAAAATTACAAAAATGCTCTCATGGCATTTCCTTAAAAGTGACAACCAAAAGTGTCATTTTTATGTTTTTGAAAGAAAAAAAAACTCTAGCGCCCCTGAACCGCTAGAAACACTAATGTTCGAAGAACAGTAGAAGAATCGTGCAGGTTTTGAGTGCATATTCCACCACATGAGCTGCTTATTACGGCCAAACTGTTTCAAACGCCACGTTTTACTTTGGTCTCAAGAATGCATTATAACTCATATGGTAGAAGGTTTCAGATATTACCACTGGCATGAATTTCAACGTTTATGAGAGCAAAACACGGGTTAATTATATTCGTTATCAGTTGCTTATATCACAAAATTTTGAAAGCAGCATCTCATATAATATCAATGAAGAAAATGCTCAGTGCCTGCAGCACTGTAACTGAAGTTGGAGTTTGGGGCTGCGATCCGAAAAATTTTCAGAACTTTGGGAATTGAAACATCGGTTATTTATTTTCATTGTAAATGTTTCCGGTATGAATACTAACTGTAAGCATTTATTGATACAAAAGTAGCACAACCGACTCGTGCTGGCAACCTTTTGCCAGTATCAAAGCCAAGAATATATAACATCTGCTTCACGTTGTTATATAACATTTGAAGTTATAGGAGTATAAAGAAATTTAGGGTTACCTGCAGCGAGTTTTTTCAAATAATCGAAAGCTTAATATTTGCTGTTTATTGTCACTACAATATCATAACCAATTGAAAATTCTACGATAAAACCGCTTAATAAAGATATTGCAAACAAACACAAAACCAACAATAGCTGGCAACCCTATCATGGCTTTTCAACCAAATTTGGATTGAACAATGTTTATAATAGGTTCCAGTAATTGTATGAAATTCGTATTGATTTCATGACTACACTGGAAGTTATAGGGCAAAAATTTTTATTTTCCTGAGCGAATTTTCAAAACCAAAGACACAAAAATTACCATAGCTGGCAGCACCAATCGAATTTTTCAACCAAATTTCTATCAAACAGTGTCTAGAGTAGGGTGCAGCTACTGTGTCAATTTCATGAAAATCTGGTAACTTATTCACATTTCATAGGGCAAAAAGCATTTTTTTTTTCTTTGTAATTTTTCAAGATGGCACCACTGGAACAGAGTTGCCTACAATTCAAAATCGCTTCTATCAGACCTGGCCCTACTTAAGTCCATTGCATTCTGTAAATTTCAATTCTATCTGATTATTGATTCGTGAGTTCCCGTGAACAGAAGTTTTTGAAGCTAAAAATATAGGTTAACTGAAAAAGGGTTACCGTTCTTGTCAGACATGAAATTTCCAAAGTTTTACTTTGACTGTGTAGATTGAGCATAAGATTTGTATACAGATTGGTTTTATTGTAGAAACGGACATTTTTTAGGATATTCGATGGTTTGAATGTTTTCACTTCCAAATTTTTATTTTTTCAAATTTAAGACACCAAAATTATCATAGCTGGCAGCTCCAACCGAATTTTTCGACCAAACGTGGTTTGAAGTAAGGTGCAGCTACGGTGCGAATTTCGTCAAAATCGAACGATTCAATCAGAACTTATAGGGCTAAAAGCAGTTATCTTTTTAGTGATTTTTCAAGATGGCACCACTGGCACAGAATCACCCGCATTTCAAAATCACTTCTATCAGACCTGGTCCTATTTAAGACCAATACATTCTGCAAATTTCAATAAATTCTGTTCATCGGATCGTGAGTTTCCGTGAACAGAAGTTTTTGATGCTAAAAATATAGGTAACTTGGGCAAGGGTTACCAGGCGTGCCCGTTATACCATATCAATTTTTTTTTTTGTTTATGTAAACAAAGCACAAAATTTACATATGAGTGGCTATTTTTTAAGAAACGACATTTTTTCAAGAGAGACTATGATTTGGAGGTTTTCACTTTCAGTGCCTGCCCTAGGTACAGGGTTGCCAGCACGCTCATTAAAACAAACACTTATCTAAAACTAAATAAAACATACATGTCCTGAAAATTTCGTAATGATTGAATAGCTTTGTCAAAAGTTATCGCAATTTAAAAATTTTCAAATTTTCCCGTTCTCTTTTTAGGCACCCAGCGCACACATGGGGTTAAAAAATTCCAAAACGTTATCCGATTCACATGTAAAACTTGTTCGAAATTTATGTCGTCAACTTTATTTTTGCAAAAATTATTTGTGTACGGAATAATAGGTATTTTAAAAAAAATCACTAAAATGGCCGCCGGCGCCAAAGGGTTAAAGATTATTAACTTTTTGTGAGACCTGGCACTATTCTGTATATACACCAATGTGTCCTGAAAATTTCAGCTCAATCGGATGGCGCGTTCCTGAGATTTTTTCACTGAAATTTTTTGATGATATATATATATATATATATATATATATATATATATATATATATATATATATATATATAGATATATATATATATATATATATATATATATATATATATATATATATATATATATATATATATATATATATATATATTTATATATATATATATATATAGAAATATGAATTTTTGGCCAAAGTGATTTTAATACTAATGTTCTTCTTCGAACATTAGTAATAATGGTTATAAACACATCCTAAGTGGTAATAAATTATGACCTAATAAGAAGATCGATCATTATTTTTCATCCATTTCAAGATTTGTGATTTGTCGGTCACATTGTCTTATCTGTGATTTATCGGACTAATTGTTTGCTATTGATACCGAAGCATGTCTTTAAATTTGTACAACTTGTTTCATTACTACTTGTTAAACGATAAAATATTCACCTGTCTAATACGCCATGAAGCTGACTTTGCTTTAAATCCAAATCGATTTATTCCATGTTGGTAATACATCCATTTTTTATGAATACCTTAGGTTAGGTTAGGTTGTACTGGCTGGCACATGGCCACACATAGACCTACTGGTCCGTAGTGATACCAGATAAATGGGAGTCGATTGAGTACTTAATCGTTTGGATAGGAGCAAGGATGTCAACCGCTCCCAAAAGAAGAAGACTAGCTCCATACTTGGCTAACGCATCCGCCTTCTCATTTCCATCAATGCCCTTGTCACCGGGAACCCAGAAGATTCTGACTCTTCTGCTGTTACCCAGCCTGTTCAGGGCCTGAATGCAATCGAATACACACTTCGATTTGTATGTGTGAGACATCAGTGCTTTCACCGCCGCCTGACTGTCCGTAAAGATATTTAGTACTTTCTAGTAGTATCTTTGGCGTATATAAGGTCTGCGGCTTTACGTATCGCAAACACTTCCGCCTGGAAAATGCTACTGTGATTCGGAAGCCTGAAAGCTGCTTCCATAGCTGCATCTGCAGAGTATGCTGCATCACCTACTCCTGCAGCTGTTTTCGAGCCGTCAGTGTAGATGCTAAGAGCTGCAGGGCACATTTGCCGATTCCATTCCTGCCCATCTCCCGCAGTCGCTCGATATCCGCGCTCAAAACACAGAGTGGGAACCAGGTAGTCGGTGCTTCCTGCGTAACCCCATTCAATACTGCTGTGGCCAAGGAATTCGCACTGCGGAAATTCGCACTGCGGAAATTCGCACTGCGGATATTCGCACAGCGAAATTTCGCACTGCGAAAATTCGCACTGCGAAATTTCACACTGCGGAAATTCGAACTGCGGAAATTCGCACTGCGAAATTTTGCACCGCGGAAATTCGCTTAGAGAAATTTCGCACTGCGGAAATTCGCACTGCAGAATTCCCATTGCGAAAATTCGTACTGCGAAATTTCGCACTGCGGAAATTCGCACTGCGGAAATTCGCACTGCGAAATTTCGCACTGCGGAAATTCGCATTGCGAAAATTCGCACTGCGGAAATTTTGCACTGCGGAAATTCGCACTGCGGAAATTCGCATTGCGAAAATTCGTACTGCGAAATTTCTCACTGCGGAAATTCGCACTGCGGAAACTCGCACTGCGGAAATTCGCACTGCGGAAATTCGCATTGCGAAAATTCGCACTGCGGAAATTCGCACTGCGGAAATTCGCACTGCGGAAATTCGCACTGCGGAAATTCGCACTGCGGAAATTCACTGCGGAAATTCGCACTGCGAAATTTCGCACTGCGGAAATTCGCATTGCGAAAATTCGCACTGCGGAAATTCGCACTGCGGAAATTCGCACTGCGGAAATTCGCACTGCGGAAATTCGCACTGCGGAAATTCGCACTGCGGAAATTCGCACAGCGACATTTCGCACTGCGGAAATTCGCACTGCGGAAATTCGCACTGCGAAATTCGCACTGCGGAAATTCGCACTGCGGAAATTCGCATTGCGAAAATTCGCACTGCGGAAATTCGCACTGCGAAATTTCAAACTGCGAAATTTCGCACTGCGGAAATTCGCACTGCGGAAATTCGCACTGCGGAAATTCGCAATGCGAAATTTCGCACTGCGGAAATTCGCACTGCGGAAATTCGCACTGCGGAAATTCGCACTGCGGAAATTCGCACTGCGGAAATTCGCACTGCGGAAATTCGCACTGCGGAAATTCGCACTGCGGAAATTCGCAATGCGAAATTTCGCACTGCGGAAATTCGCACTGCGGAAATTCGCACTGCGGAGATTCGCATTGCGAAAATTCGCACTGTGGAAATTCGCACTGCGGAAATTCGCATTGATAAAATTCGTACTGCGAAATTTCGCACAGCGGAAATTCGCACTGCGGAAATTCGCACTGCGGAAATTCGCACTGCGGAAATTCGCACTGCGGAAATTCGCACTGCGAAATTTCGCACTGCGGAGATTCGCATTGCGAAAATTCGCACTGTGGAAATTCGCACTGCGGAAATTCGCATTGATAAAATTCGTACTGCGAAATTTCGCACAGCGGAAATTCGCACTGCGGAAATTCGCGTTGCGAAAATTCGCACTGCGGAAATTCGCACTGCGGAAATTCGCACTGCGAAATTTAGCACTGCGGAAATTCGCATTGCGAAAATTCGCACTGCGGAAATTCGCACTGCGGAAATTCGCACTGCGGAAATTCGCACTGCGGAAATTCGCACTGCGGAAATTCGCATTGCGAAAATTCGTACTGCGAAATTTCGCACTGCGGAAATTCGCACTGCGGAAACGCGCACTGCGGAAATTCGCACTGCGGAAATTCGCATTGCGAAAATTCGCACTGCGGAAATTCGCACTGCGGAAATTCGCACTGCGGAAATTCGCATTGCGAAAATTCGCACTGCGGAAATTCGCACTGCGGAAATTCGCACTGCGAAATTTAGCACTGCGGAAATTCGCATTGCGAAAATTCGCACTGCGGAAATTCGCACTGCGAAATTTCGCACTGCGGAAATTCGCACTGCGGAAATTCGCACTGCGGAAATTCGCACTGCGGAAATTCGCATTGATAAAATTCGTACTGCGAAATTTCGCACAGCGGAAATTCGCACTGCGGAAATTCGCATTGCGAAAATTCGCACTGCGGAAATTCGCACTGCGGAAATTCGCACTGCGAAATTTAGCACTGCGGAAATTCGCATTGCGAAAATTCGCACTGCGGAAATTCGCACTGCGAAATTTCGCACTGCGGAAATTCGCACTGCGAAATTTCGCACTGCGGAAATTCGCACTGCGAAATTTCGCACTGCGGAAATTCGCACTGCGGAAATTCGCACTGCGGAAATTCGCACTGCGGAAATTCGCATTGCGAAAATTCGTACTGCGAAATTTCTCACTGCGGAAATTCGCACTGCGGAAATTCGCACTGCGGAAATTCGAACTGCGGAAATTCGCATTGCGAAAATTCGCACTGCGGAAATTCGCACTGCGGAAATTCGCACTGCGGAAATTCGCACTGCGGAAATTCGCATTGCGAAAATTCGCACTGCGGAAATTCGCACTGCGAAATTTCGCACTGCGGAAATTCGCACTGCGGAAATTCGCATTGCGAAAATTCGTACTGCGAAATTTCTCACTGCGGAAATTCGCACTGCGGAAACTCGCACTGCGGAAATTCGCACTGCGGAAATTCGCATTGCGAAAATTCGCACTGCGGAAATTCGCACTGCGGAAATTCGCATTGCGAAAATTCGCACTGCGGAAATTCGCACTGCGGAAATTCGCACTGCGGAAATTCGCACTGCGAAATTTAGCACTGCGGAAATTTGCATTGCGAAAATTCGCACTGCGGAAATTCGCATTGCGAAAATTCGCACTGCGGAAATTCGCACTGCGGAAATTCGCACAGCGGAAATTCGCACTGCGGAAATTCGCATTGCGAAAATTCGCACTGCGGAAATTCGCACTGCGGAAATTCGCACTGCGGAAATTCGCACTGCGGAAATTCGCACTGCGAAATTTAGCACTGCGGAAATTTGCATTGCGAAAATTCGCACTGCGGAAATTCGCATTGCGAAAATTCGCACTGCGGAAATTCGCACTGTGGAAATTCGCATTGAGAAAATTCGTACTGCGAAATTTCGCACTGCGGAAATTCGCACTGCGAAATTCGCACTGCGGAAATTCGCACTGCGGAGATTCGCATTGAGAAAATTTGTACTGCGAAATTTCGCACTGCGGAAATTCGCACTGCGAAATTCGCACTGCGGAAATTCGCACTGCGAAATTTCGCACTGCGGAAATTCGCACTGCGGAAATTCGCACTGCGGAAATTCGCACTGCGGAAATTCGTATGCGAAAATTGCATTGCGGAAATTCGCACTGCGGAAATTCGCACTGCGGAAATTCGCACTGCGGAAATTCGCACTGCGGAAATTCGCATTGCGAAAATTCGCACTGCGGAAATTTCGCACTGCGGAAATTCGCATTGCGAAAATTCGCATTGCGAAAATTCGCACTGCGGAAATTTCGCACTGCGGAAATTCGCACTGCGGAAATTTCGCACTGCGGAAATTCGCACTGCGGAAATTCGCACTGCGGAAATTCGCACTGCGGAAATTCGCATTGAGAAAACTCGTACTGCGAAATTTCGCACTGCGGAAATTCGCACTGCGAAATTCGCACTAAGAAATTTCGCACTGCGGAAATTCGCACTGCGAAATTTCGCACTGCGGAAATTCGCACTGCGAAATTACGCACTGCGGAAATTCGCACTGCGAAATTTCGTACTGGGGAAATTCGCACTGCGGAAATTCGCACTGCGGAAATTCGCACTGCGAAATTTCGCACTGCGGAAATTCGCATTGCGAAAATTCGCACTGCGGAAATTCGCACTGCGAAATTTCGCACTGCGGAAATTCGCACTGCGGAAATTCGCATTGAGAAAACTCGTACTGCGAAATTTCGCACTTCGGAAATTCGCACTGCGGAAATTCGCACTGCGGAAATTCGCACTGCGGAAATTCGCACTGCGGAAATTCGCACTGCGAAATTTCGCACTGCGGAAATTCGCATTGCGAAAATTCGCACTGCGGAAATTCGCACTGCGAAATTTCGCACTGCGGAAATTCGCACTGCGGAGATTCGCATTGAGAAAATTTGTACTGCGAAATTTCGCACTGCGGAAATTCGCACTGCGAAATTCGCACTGCGGAAATTCGCACTGCGAAATTTCGCACTGCGGAAATTCGCACTGCGGAAATTCGCACTGCGGAAATTCGCACTGCGGAAATTCGTATGCGAAAATTGCATTGCGGAAATTCGCACTGCGAAAATTCGCACTGCGAAATTTCGCACTGCGGAAATTCGCACTGCGGAAATTCGCACTGCAAAATTTCGCACTGCGGAAATTCGCACTGCGAAATTTCGTACTGGGGAAATTCGCACTGCGGAAATTCGCACTGCGAATTTTCGCAGTGCGAGTTTCGCAGTGCGAATTTCCGCAGTGCGAAATTTCGTACTATTCTACAGATTCCACCGATACAATATCCGAAATCTCGCACTGCGAAATTTCGTACTGCGGGAATTTCGCACTGCGGAAATTCGCACTGCGGAAATTCGCACTGCGAAATTTCGCATTGCGGAAATTCGCATTGCGAAAATTCGCACTGCGGAAATTCGCACTGCGAAATTTCGCACTGCGGAAATTCGCACTGCGGAAATTCGCACTGCGGAAATTCGCACTGCGGAAATTCGCACTGCGGAAATTCGCACTGCGGAAATTCGCACTGCGGAAATTCGCACTGCGGAAATTCGCACTGCGGAAATTCGCATTGCGAAAATTCGCACTGCGGAAATTCGCACTGCGGAAATTCGCATTGAGAAAATTCGTACTGCGAAATTTCTCACTGCGGAAATTCGCACTGCGGAAATTCGCACTGCGAAATTTCCCACTGCGGAAATTCGCACTGCGAAATTTCGCTCTGCGGAAATTCGCACTTCAAAATTTCGCACTGCGGAAATTCGCACTGCGAAATTTCTTACTGCGGAAATTCGCACTGCGAAATTTCGTACTGGGGAAATTCGCACTGCGGAAATTCGCACTGCGAATTTCCGCAGTGCGAAATTTCGTACTATTCTACAGATTCCACAGATACAATATCCGAAATCTCGCACTGCGAAAATTCGCACTGCGGAAATTCGCAGTGCAAATTTCCGCATTGAGAATTTCCGCAGTGCGAAATTTCGCACTATTCTACAGATACCATCTATACAATATCCGAAATCTCGCACTGCGAAATTTCGTACTGCGGAAATTTCGCACTGCGGAAATTTGCACTGCGAAATTTCGTCTGCTCTGAACGTCCTGCTTCATCTCCCCCCGCTTGATCTCTTTATTAGAGGCACTGCCGCCAAAGCCGCTGTCAGGCTTAGGGAATCAGGACACTTCAAGTCAGGATCCTTGGCCACAGCAGTATTGAACGGGGTTACGCAGGAAGCACCGACTACCTGGTTCCCACTCTGTGTTTTGAGCGCGGATATCGAGCGACTGCGGGAGATGGGCAGGAATGGGATCGGCAAATGTGCCCTGCAGCTCTTAGCATCTACACTGACGGCTCGAAAACAGCTGCAGGAGTAGGTGCTGCAGCATACTCTGCAGATGCAG